>CM021109.1:94198053-94335372 GCA_007115665.2 Sequoiadendron giganteum
TCCCACCAGTAGAAGGATAACCACTCATACTATACATCTCTACCATAGAATTATCGCTGGGGGGCATTATTAGCACAATAGGAAAAAAAGGGAAAAGAGTGAGAAGTATATTACATTAGCAGGACATTGACAAGCCATGAGCTAAATTACACTTTCATTGAAAGGGTTTGTTTGGTAGTAGTGTCTACTTCCCAAAATTTGTGGCACTATATGTTAGGTCATATAATCAAACTTCTGGCTAAAATCGATCCCTTAAATTATCTTTTGAGCAAAGCAACCTGAACAGGTAGAGTGGTTCAATGGTTAATGATCCTAAGTGAGTTTTACCTTCACTATGTGGATTGAAAGTAAATTAAAGTGCAGGTCATAGTGGATCAGTTGGCAGAGGAACCTCTACAAACATACCATCCAATGCAAATCAAATTTTTGGATGTAGATGTGTTCATAGCAACTAAGCAATCATCGCCACTTTATTTTGATGGGTCCTACACACAACATGGCTTGGGGGTAGGAATTATTTTTGTCACACCTCGGGGACATACCATTCCAAAATATTATCGGTTGATGTTTTCTTGTACAAAAAACATAGCCGAGTATGAATCACTTCTCATTGGAATGAGAATAGTATTGGACTGGAAGATCACTGAGCTACAAGTTTTTGGTGACTCACAACTGGTCATTAATCAAATAAATGATGACTATCAGACTAAAGATGACAAGTTAATTCCTTACAACAACATGGTAGATGAATTCAAGAAGTATTTTGTTGAGGTCAAGTTCAGACAAATTTCACAGATCCATGACAAAGTTGTGGATGCCATGGCTACAATTGTGTCACTATTGCAATTATTAGAGAACCAAGCTCAATACAGATTATTGCTGGAAAAAATATTTTCCCCTGCCTGTGACAATTCTGAAACCCAATTTATTTATCACCTAACTGGCTTTGATTCCCCCTTATACTGCAAAATCTATGCCTATCTAAGAGATAATATCTTACCTCCAGATTTGTCCCGGACTTAGAAAATAAATTTTATATGCCAATCTTCTTGCTATATCCTAAACGTTGACACCTTATATTGGTGTGGTATTGATGGTACCATCCTTAGATGTATCGAACGTGATGAATCTGAAAAGGCCTTACAAGAGGTTCATGGTGCTATTTGTGGGACTCATTCAAGTGGACTAACCTTGGCTAAGAAACTTGTTAGAATGGGTTACTATTGGCCAACCATGGAGAAGGAATCATTCACCTTTGTAAATAAATATATGAAATGTTAGATTCATGAAAATCTCATCCACGCTCTTGCTCAGGAACTAAAACCCTTTACTACAACATGGCCTTTTGCGTAGTGGGGACTAGATATGGTGGGAAAAATTCACCCATCTTCATCAAATGAACACAATTTCATAATCACAGCCACCAAGTATTTCACCAAGTGGATTGAAGCTATTCCATTAACAATAGTCACCAGCAAACAAATTTCATCTTTCATTCTGAACTATACCATATGTTGATATGGCATTCCTAGCTCCATTATAATGGATAATGGGTGACCTTTTAAAAGTCAAGATGTTGAAAAACTTTGTGAAAGATTTCACATCTAATATATGTTATCTACAACTTATTATCCACAGGGGAATGGCCAAGAAAAAGCTTCAAACAGGACAATTCTAAAGATCCTGAAGAAGACAGTGAATGATGTCAGTCATGATTGGCATGTACAGTTAAATCTAGCTTTGTGGGCATACAAAACTAGCATTCACATGCCAACAGGTGACACTCCATATGCCTTGGTCTATGGAGCAGAAGCAATCTTTCCATTGGAAGTTGAGATTCCCTTGCTCCAAGTCTCATTAAAGGGACTCATAATTGATGAGGACTACAAATTTTCAAGGCTACTAGAATTGGAGTTACTTGATTAAAGACGACAAAATGTAGCCAATCATTTGAAGGTTTGTCAACAAATTATGTATTGAAACTACAATCATATATTCATACCACACACATTTCAAGTGGGTGACTTGGACCTCATAGAAAACCCTCACAACCAACAAGATCGAGAAAAGAAAGGAAAGTTCAAGCCCAATTGGCTGGGTCCATTCATCATCATTGCAACATATGGTTTGGGGGCATATCAAATATCTATGCCAGAAGGGGACCTGCTTGAAGATCCAATCAATAGCATATGTATGAATAAGTTCTATGTTTGAAAAATACAGTATAAAACGTCTTGGAAAAAATACCAGAAACATCATAAAAGGTCTTGAAAAAAATTCATAAAAATCAGAAAATGTCATGAAAAAATCATCATCAAGGTGAAAACCTTGGAAAAAGGTATCCTTTTGATTTATAGAAAAATCAAAAAAATCAAAAATACAAAAAAGAGAAATTAAAAAACCGTTTCCTTGATGAAAACATGGCAAACAGGCATCTTGGTAACAACAAAAAAATCACAAAATCAAAAAAAGTGCAATAAAAAAATGGTGAAAACCTAGAAAATGGACACTATTTGTGATTTAGTTGGCTCTCCCATCTATTAGGTTACATCCTGCATCATTCATTCATAGCCATTTTTATCAGCCCCAAATCCATAACTAGCCATCACATATGCATCATGTGCACACCATTTCCTTGAAATGACGAGGATTTCATCATGGTTTGATGATCATTGTTTATATTCCTAGTGGTAGGTTGTGTCTTATCAGGAATCAAAGTGAAAACTCGTTGGGGGAAATTAGATTTTGAAATTTTTGGCAAACAAACGACAACATGTGTCAAGTATTAGAATATTAGATCAACAATCAAATATCCAATCAAGCCTGGTTGAATCAACTATCAGACATGTCACACATAAACTAACACAAACTAAATGATCTTAATCTAAATAAAATGATTGGAGCACTTAAAGCATAAGTTGAAATATTTTTTTGAAATTTGATGACATCATATCTCTAGAGTGACTCAATGATATACTGAACTAGAATTATAAGGAAGGAGTGTGATTTTTCTTTGTTTGTTGTTTGTAATTTAATCATTATTACTATGCAATTTTTTTGCAAGATATGGTTTACAAAAGTATCATTGATGACATTTCAGGATTTTCATAGGAAAAGGATTAACTTATCTTTGTTTACGCAAGCAATACTCAGGTCATCTCAGTTCAATTATACCTTGCTGCTTGTATTAACTTGCTATATCAAATATCATGGAATTTGCACTTAGGTCATTATCAAGGAAGATCTATCCTATGATTCTTGTACTAAATTTCAACATATCAAAAGGCTCAATGATGATAATCAAGCATAAAAGTGGTTCACAGAATGACAACATCGAGTAGTTCATTTTGCATGAGTCATATAGATTGCATTCATTTTTGTGGTTGTATAAAAGGTTTTTGGAGGTTGGCAAAGATACATATCTCTTTTGGAAACAAAGATTGAGTACACTTGGACACTCACAAAAATCATTTTTTCATCTTCATATCATTATCAACAGTAGTCGCATATCACTTTTCATATCATCTTTTGCATTTCATCTTTACATCATTTTCACTTCATATCATTTTCATATCATTTTCAAGTCATTTTTATCAATTGCTCATTTCATTTTCATATATCATCTTGCATTATCATTTGAGTTATCATTTTCATTATTAGTTTCATATAATTTTTCATTCCATTCTTGCATTACCATATTTGTATTATCATTTGCATATTATCATTTTCCCTGTCATATCATAACATTATCAGTATTAGTGTCATGTCATTTTCACATCTTTGCATATCAGTTCATTATCATTATCATGGTTTTTTGAATAGATTCATATCATTTTGAAAATATTTTCATATCATTAAATATTTATTTTCACATCATTTTATCATATATCATTCATTCATCATCCATTTTTCATATTCATATCATGTTCATTATCATATTCATTTTCACATCACTTGCATATTATCATTTTCACATTCAAATAGATTACCATTATTTTTATACGTCATTTTAATATCATCATTTGTATATCATTTTCATATAAATTTTGCATATCATTTTTTATCTCATCATCAAAATCCATATCAATATCAATATCATATTTTTACATCATTTTATCATTCATTCATTATCATGACATTTTCATTATCATTTTCATTTAACATGTCCATATCATTACATCATTTCATCATTTCACATAAATAATCAATGCATTTTCCATACATCATATAGTATCATAACATCATTTACATCTCATTTACATCAACCATCATAACATGTTTTGTATATTCATCATATCAAATTCGTAAAAATCATCATCATTCATATCATGAGATAGATAGCATCATGCATAATATCATCATCCATAAAAATGCATCTTCATAATCATTAGCAACATGGCATATAGAAGTAAAAATGCATACATGACTAACCATCATAGCATAATAAAAGACTCATTTGTCGCATATCATATATAATTTCATCAAAATAAATTTCCAAGGGTACAATGATATCAAATGTCTGAAAGAGATACATAAAATATGACAAAAATGGTGTATACAGAATCATCACTGAGAATTTGTGTGGGGGCCATGACTGTTTATGCTCCCGAAGGTGGTAGGTCTCACTGGATCTCTATAGCTCGTGCCCCCTATTTCCCACTTGATAGAATGACCAACACTCCTGGTGACAATTTTGGTGTGACTATGTGAGTGGGTGCGAGACCTGGTGCTTGACTGAGTATAGGCTACCCTATGTTGAAGAGGCACTTCCTCATTATATATTTTCCAGTAGAAATCATACTCTCTGGTAGTCTCTAGTCCCTATGCGACAACCTCTCCGATAGAGGTACCCTGCACTAATCTCAGCAGCCTTTATGCTATCCCTTCCACCTGTAAGCACTGATTTTTGAAGTTATCCCTCTTGGCCATCAACTAGGCTATATGTGGGTTTGGGGGTGGTGGTTGTCCATCTATACCTATAACTATGCAATGGTGTCTTGAGTATGTAGTAGATAGCTTTGAATATCATGTACCTGTGTCTACAGGGTATCAATCTATCCCTGTTGCTCTTATGATGGCACCCTAATGGTAATGTGTGAATGACCTACTAATGGCTGCTCCACTACCCTCACTATCTGGGGCCTAGTCCTGAATGGCACATAGAAAAGTAATCTCTCTCCACCACCCTTGTCATCCCCATCATCATCACTATCCTCCTCCCCCTTCTCCTAGTCAATGTCCATGGCCATACCCCCACCCACATCCTCTCCTCCTCCTCCAGTGGGATATTTTTCCTATGCCTGTTCCTATGCCTCTGCCTCTACCTATGCATGTGGCTACTACCATGCTCATTGTAATTCTGGTCCATCTAATAATGGGGTAGGCTCATCTGGACTAGTCAGCCTAAAAAATGGATGAGTGTGGAAGTATGTTGCATACTCCTTTGTCATCCGTGCATCTGTAACCTCTTGATGATAATTGCAAAACTTTGGTTGCAAACCCAAGTAATCTGCCCAAGCTACCTCATAAGAGATAAATGGACCCCACTCTGCCACATCCTCACACCATCGAGCATAGTGGGCAATGCCCTATGTAATCACCTGGACCCAACCAAACTTTCTCAATACTGTCATAACCCAAAACTGATCAATAATGAAAGGGGTCTGCCTAATTAGATACCTAGATATGTCATAATATGACAACTCCATGTCATCCTCATCCTAGGCCTCACAATCAACATAGGGCCTCCAGATCACTATACATCTATATCTTCTAGCACCCTCCTCCAGTACTCTAACTTTCCTAGCTTAGGCTAGACAAGAGGACCTATGTAGGCATAAACATATGGGTGTCCAATGGGATGATCTCTCCCTGCAAAGGGGCAGGTTATAGATATATGCTCCCATGCCCAAATCTAAAGCAACATGACCCCAAAAGTTATATTCATCCCATATATATATACCACCTGATGAAGATATTGATATAGATGGGCCAACATATAAGAACCCCAAGCATATCTAGTTTGATGAAGGATCATGCCCTCTAGTACTCAACCCCAACTAACCGATAGTCCCTTCAACCTACTGTTGGGACAAAGGAAACCACCAATGAAACCAGCCAAAACTGAAGGAAGTGGGGTATAACCTTGAACCATCTCCCTCTAGGGGATCTCAAATCTGCAAATGCATGGATCCTAAAATAGTCTCAGTAGTGCCTTGGTAACCCCAATCTCCTTATGGACATAGACCACAATCTCACCTACTACGAGGATCCCTAATATCATGTAGACATCCTCAAGTGTAATGGTGATCTCTTTCATTGGCAAGTGAAAAGTATTATGCTCACTATGCCATCACTCAGCTAAAGCAGTCAATAGTGTCTTGTTGACCCTATACTATGGGATACTTAGAAGTGAACCCAAACCACATCTGGCAATAACCCCAACCTCCGATTGGGGCAATCGAGGAATCATCTCCCATGTGTGGGGAAATCTCTCTCTGATCTAGAGGATTTTAAAATCCTCCTATACATCATATCCATATCAATTGATCATATCATCAATCAATCAGAAAATCAATCAAAAAATCAAACAATCATGTCAAATCATATCGGGCAAGTGAATCATATCATCATTACTATTTGTTTTTCATCAAACATGAAAGAAAACTTATTAGAATCATCAAAATCAAAACATCATCAACAACATATCAGACTATCATTACAATTTGTTCTTCAAGCACGAAGACAAATTTATCATCTCTACTATTTTTTTTCATCAAGCATGAAGACAAATTTAACAGCCAATCGGCTCAATTTCAACATCTTTACTATTTTTTTTCATTTCAGAAAGAAAACTTATTAGAATCAACATCATTTTACTATTTGTTTTCAAACATGAGACCAAATTTATCAGATCAGTATCAAAATCATGTCAATATATCCTTGTTGTTACTCAAATTCATCAAATCAGTTTTCTAATATAGCAACAAACATCAAGCAATCATCAAATGTTCTTCAAACATTCAAAATCAGCTAAAATTCATGCATGCACTAAAATGGACTATCTATGTGATAAATCAGAAAATGTGCTAAAACATAGGATAGATGCACTAATCCATTGTATGCACTATTCTATAAGGTGTATGTTTTAAATGATCAAACCTGTGTGTTGATCTAGAAAATGCGCTAAATCCCTCAATATATGCGCTAATTGAGCATCCTATGCGCAAGCTTCTAACCTATGTGTTAATCTATCACACCTATGTGTTAATTTGGCCAATGCGCTAATCTAACAACTAAATGCACTAGTTTGTGGCTTGGATGTGCTAACTTATATGCGTTATTATATCTAGCCTATGCACTAAATGGTGACTCACATGTGCTAAAATGAAAATTGATGCGCTAAAACAGGAAACTCAAAAATTCAAAAATGCACAAATCATGTGAAATTCATCAAAAATTCACAAAGAAGGGTTGTATGATCTTACTGGAGGTCCATATGTTGTTGGTCATTGATGTCATCAAACTTGCTCGAATCTGTGGCGCTTGTAATTGATCGAAATCTCAATTTCTTCTCTCACGTCACAGAGCTCTGATTTCACCAAATGCAACTGTTCATATGACAATGAATTCTACCTTTTTCACCTTTTAAGGGGGTAAATAAGGTAGGGTTAATTTATTTTCACCGCACGACATGCTATTTCAAGAAATAAATCAATGAAACAACTTCAAATCTTTCAAAATCTTTGAAGCATCATCAAAATCATCAAACCGATTTATCTCCTAAAGGGCAGATAGCATCATTAGTAAATTTTTCAAAGTCAGGGGAAAAGCTTTGAAGAAATGCGTAAAGCACATCACTTCAAAGAGGGGAAAAATGTATACATCTAAAAATTGTCACATTAAATCAAGCCTGATAATTAATTAAATATGAATTATTTAATTAATCTTCTTAAATCATCTACATATAAATAAATTTAATTATTTATTTGTATCGTTCACTTTCTAATTCTTCTAATTTAATTAAATAAATAATTTTATTTAATTATTACTATTTTCCATCTTCCTCTTAATTAATTAAATAAATTCTATAATTTATTTATATTAATTATCATAAGTTGGGATTTTAAATTCAAATAAAAGAATATTCTTCCAAATCCATTATTTATAATTCTTCACTCCACATTTAATTAAATATTATAAATATTTAATTAAAACACTTTCCTCACTTCACACATAATTAAATATTTTTAAATATTTAATTATAATCATTTTTCATCTCTCACACATAATTAAATATTAATTATTTAATTATGGAAACTTCTAAATTCATTGTCATAAATAATTTAATAACTTAATTATTTAATTATGGATTTATTCTCAACTACCAACTAACTCCTCATAAGTAAAATGCACAAATGACAACTTTCCTTCATTTTTGAATGGAAAAGGTTGTGTAGGAGGAAACATCTCCCATCTTTTTCTCAACTTCCAAATTTCTCACCATTCATCTTGACAGGTTTGATTTCAATCATTGATCTTTGCCAACTAGGACTTTGCCTCTAAAAACCCTATAAATATAGCCTCTTTGTGCTTTGAAAAGGATCTAAGATCTAGCGAATATAGCATGAGCATTATAGTTGCATTTATCCAACATTTAGCAATCTTGTTTTCTTAAGCATAGAATCTTATCTCTCATAGCATCTTAGTTTCATATATTAGCTTGATCATCTCATATCTTTTAGCAATAGAAATGCATGTTGCATAATCTCGTTCTCTCAATTGTCATTCATCCAAAGCTACTGCTTACACAACTGAGAACCAGTAACTTACATCGAATCCTTGGAGATAGAGGATAATGAGACGTCTTTGAAGAAGTTGTTGAGTTGAGAGTTTGTTTATCTTTTAACTTTAAGTTCTTCAATATAATGTCGCATTGGTGTGTTTGTTTATCCTTTTAATTAGTACACATATTCACACACACATTTTTGGTGCCCACCATGGTTCCTTTGCCCCTTTTTTTATACTTTTATTGTAGGTTTTCTGATAGGTTTCGGAATGGACTTGTGGTTTTGCGCATACAAGACACATTTAAGCACATCCCTGCTCTACTTCGGCGCATACGAGACTTGTTTCAGTGTATTTTTGCTATCTTTTGGCACATTTACGCTTTTTTTTAGCACATATTTGTATTTATTTTAGCGCATATATGCTCTTTTTTAGCAAATTTATATGTTCTTCTAGCGCATCCAGGGGACTATAAGTTTGATTCCTAATTTCGATGCATCCATAGATAGAGATTAATAATTTTTGAATAAGGTTAAAATGAAGCAATCCTAGGGTATACATTTAAATCTGAAATGAACCAATCCTAGGGTAGTCACCAAACAATTGATTTATTTCAGTTAAAATAAAATCCATGTCTTTTGTGAAGCAACATCTTCACCTAGTTTAGAACATTGTCATTTGGGATTAAAATTAAACAAAATTGTTTGTTTTGATTATCAGGTGATAGGCATATGATCTCCCCTTAACTGGGTGATCAAAACACCAGACTCATCTTTTTATTTCATGTATTTCATGCTTTATTACAACCTTTAGCAGGCCTTCTCTTGTGGGAAAAAAGTACTCACCCAAGAGGAATGACCTACATGGGAACACCTAAGGCCAAGGATTCCAAGCCACTATAAACAAAAGCAAGTTGTTGATGTAAATCCACTCGATAGTAGTGTGCAAGATAACCATCCCCAAAGCCTTTGTTCTAAAGGTTGGGAGGTCTCTTAAGGAAGTATATCATTTTCCGCATTGAATGGAAAGACTTACTATGAACCTTAGTGTAGAAGCCAACCGTGTTAGTAACCAAACATTGTAATACTCACATTGCAAGGGGAGGGAAAAATCTGCCCCCAAAACACTCACCATATAATTTTCACGGACTGTTTTCTCAAGGGATTGAGAAATCTAACTTTGAATGCGCGCCTAGAAAAGAGAAAAACATAGGCACCCTCTAGGGGGTGACACGGTTGTGTGAGTTGACACAATTCTAAGATAGGGGTTGTGGTTATTATGATGAACTTTTGACAATTAAGAGTGAGTTTTCCTGAATTATCTATTTTGTTCAATACCCATGGAAATCTCGAAGAAAATACACTCATTGTTAGATTTTAGGACTTTAAAAACAACTGTTTTCCACTGCATGTCATGTTTTTCAAACATTAATTCAGATAAAGATCATCCAATTCAGAAAACTATCAAAAAATGGTTTTCTCAATGCATTGATTGGATATTTTAGCACATTCTTTCTTTGTTCTAGCACATCCCTGCTCTATTTTAGCACATCCCTACACTGTTTTAGAGAATTTATGTTTTGTTATAGCGCATACCTTCTCTATTTTAGCACATCTATGCTTTGTTTCAATGCATCCATGGAACAGTCTAGTGCATTGATCTGACCATTTAGTGCATTCATTGAAAATTTTAGCATATCCATTGAACATAGTAGCACATTTATTTTTTGAGTCAAAAATAATTTTTTGACACAATTTTCCACCATGTTTGGTCTTTTCTATTCTCAGGGTCTGGATACCTAGAACCTTTGTTAGGAAATCCCTTGAGAAAAGGATCAAGAAGCCAAAAAGGTCCCTTAGTTACAAGAATCTTTTAAAAAGGAGATTCTTTTTATACCAATGTCAAAAAAATTTGCTTGAGCATCGAACTTTCATTCATAAATATCATGACTTTGCTAGAAGATTCACTGTCAACTTTTCTTAAGAGCCTTTATCTTCACAACTTTTTTTTCAATGAAGAGCTCTTTCACATAGGCACAATCATAGTCATCCCATTCATCCCTCTTTCATCCCGCAACCTACAATTCAGTATTCCAATTGTCCTAATCAAGTGTTGCAATAAAGAACTTGGGAGCATTAGGCTTTTGCAAATTCCTTATTTTCTCAAACTAAGATCAAAGCATCGCAAAGTGCATCATCAAATCTATTTATGATTTCTAGTTTAATTCTTATAATAGGATCATCATCTTTCCAACCAGAGAATCATGAACTAAAAATTAGAAATTTCTTTAGTCATATCAATAGAATCCTCATTCTATTTCAACTAAGATATCCAACAATTTTCACTCTCCCATTTGTGATCAAGGTTAGTAAAAATTTGGTATAAGCTTATTCCTATTATCACAAGCTCTCAAAAACACCAAGAAGAATAAGAAAGGGAAAATCCACTTTGCAACATGGGTCAAAGGGAAGAGAATCCTTTTCATAGGCTTCATGGGAATAATTCAATAGAGGAATTAATAGAGGAAATGCTTCAAGAAGCTGAAAAGGATCCACAATTTCATACTCTCTTGGACAAGATTTTAGAATGGAACAAATAAAGATACTTTATTTTGTTAGAAAACCAAGGAGCCAAACTACCCTCTGATTTTGATACTGAGAAAATTAGAGAAGATCTTGACATAATTGAAACCCCCTTAAATAATTTTAGTGCTCTTACTTAGAAAATAAGAGCACTACAAGGATAGATTAAAGAAATACAAGGGGGAACAACCAAGAAATATATTTTTGGAAGATATCTTCCCATATTCCTTCGACAAGAATAGCAACATGATTCCTTTTTCAAAGCATTGTGAAATCCTAAAATTTGGCAGATACAATGGGAAAATGGATCCTATTGATTAGGTGAGAGAGTTTATAAATATGAGTCTGGAGTTTCCTCATGAAGATACATACCTGATGCGATTGTTTCCACAAAGCTTAGGTGGACAATATATGGAGTGGCTTTCCAAAATCACTCCCCCCATCAAAAAATTTGAGGAGTTAATCAATAAATTCATATCTCAATACTCCTACAATATACAACTTCAGATAGTCATGCTTGATTTGTGTAGAGTGAATCAAAAGACTAGGAAACCCTTCATCACATTTCTGAAAAGATGGAGAAGGTTATTTGCAAGATATTCCCATCCTAGTCCTGAAAAGGAAAAGATGGAAATCTTTGTTGACAGTATAAATCAAGAAATGAGTTATAGGCTCAACCTTCATTTCCCTCAATCATTTGAGAAATTGATTGAAAACATGATCACTATCAAAGGAGTCTTGTTTAAGAGAGGAGCCCTAAAACTTGACAAAGATGGCCCAAATTCATATAATCACAACAACAACAATGATAAATCATGATTCTCAACTAGAAATAAGAATGATGTAAATGATAGGGTGGTAGATGCCAACAACGTGAATGAAAAGCCAACCATTCTCAATGTATCAGGTGTCCAACGCAACAACAACAATCCTGTAAATTTCACTAACCAAGGCAATACTATTTCCAATGAAGGAAACAATGCCAATCACGGAAATATGGCTAATAATCATGGTAATAATCTCAACAACAATCAAAATTTGAATTCGCCAAGATCACAGTTCTTCCCAAATCGACGGAGTTAAACTCCCTTGGGCCAATCTCTTGAATCAATTCTCAAAGAGATTTTGAATCAAAACGCCATCACATTACCACCTCATAGATATTATGAGCCATGTTTCAAACCACCATCGTGGAATGACTCATACTATTGTGATGATCATAGATGCAAAGGTGATAAGATGAATAATTGCCAAGGTTTGAAGAATTTGGTCAAAGATTTGATCGACAATCGCACCATAACCATTGAGCGACATAATTCCAACGAATACCATCAGGTATTCAAGGACTCTCTCCCCAATTATCAAAAAGGGGAATCTTTAGGTGACAAAGGCAAGAATGTAAATAATGTCTATGACACCAGCACCAATCATATATACACTAATGACCAGTAATTCAATGTCATCAAATTCAAAGGAAAGAAAGAGTATCGAGAAGTTAATGCAACAACAAGGGGACATGCTAAAATTGTTGTAAAAGGAAGTTCATTCAAATCAACTATTCCCCCTCCAAGGTAGTACAATTTAGTCGATCAAATTCATAAGACATCGGCTCAAATTTCTATCTTGGAGCTTCTTAAAATATCGCTAGCACACAAGAACATTTTGGAGAAGGCCCTTGTGGACACAACCGTATCTCCTGATTTGGATATCCACAAATTTCAAGCCATGGTGGGACACTTGTCCTCACCCACATGCCTTTCCTTTTCTGAGAAGGATGATGCCTCTATGACTCATCCCCATAATTCATCACTTTATCTAGAGATTTTGGTTCATAAAACCCGAATTCATGAGGGAACAACTATTGGAGAACCTCTTAAAAATCAAGAATTCTAGGTATCACTTGCAATACGATACACTCCTTATTTTTTTAATGTTCTATTTTTTGAATGAACTAGAAAAATTCAAAGGGAAGGTTTGGAAACTCAACTAGATGGTGGCCTCCTAGATCAAGCATCACAGATGCAAATTTCCAAATCTACAAGCATGTCAAGCAACATATTAATGGTTTTTTCTACACCTTCTAGGAACAAATGTGTCTCTAATTCAACGTCCCCTATTCATCATCCAAATAATATTCCAACCCCATAACATTTGTGGTAGAAAAATATTATAAATATATGGAGGCACTCAAATCCTAAATTTTCTAGATTTGAGCATTGCCCTATGAAGTCTCCACTCAAGAAATAGATGCATATGTGGAAAATTTAATTTAGAACCCCATGTATACCAATAGAGAGAGATTCAAGACATATTAGTAGGTTATGGAGAAGAAGATCAAAAAAGAAACCTAGGAAGATTTAGAGAAGAGTAAAATCAAACTCTAGAAGAAATAGGGTATTCTAGGAGGGCTCAAACAAGCTACAACCATTGTAGCACAATTAGAACCTTATAGGAAAAGGGCCACAATAATGCACAACACCCCACAAGGAATACCAAAAGGACATATAACATTGGATTCAGTATTCCATCACCCAAGAAAACCACCGCAAGCCCAAAAAAAAATTGTTAGCCAAGAAAATAATAAAGGGCCCAAAGGTAGAAAGAGGAAGAGAAAGAATACACCAATTTGGAAGAAATATCTAAAGAATCATAAGAGGTCGAGCAATCTCTCCAAAAGAAGAGAAGGATATGAAGAAGTTTGGTCACTCCACCACTAGCTAAAACAAACAAAGAGTAGAATAATCAGAGACAAGCCCAAAAGAACAATCTTTGTTAATATAGGAAGAGCCAATAAATGTGCTTAGGTCACGATATGTGAACCACTTGAACAAAGGCCTTGAAGAGGTAATGAAAGGATTTCTAGAAGTAATATTCATAACAATAAGGGTGGAAAGAGAAAAATCCTTGGCCTGGGATGAAGAAATAAAGGAGTAGGCCATATCAGTACTAAACCCAAACATTACAAAAGAGAAAAAGGAAGATCTAGTACAAGTGCAAGAAAAAGAGCTTTAGACTAAATATCGAGCCCATAGGATCATGACTAATGATCTGAAGGACACAAATCCATCCAAAAAGAAATAAGAGAATCTAGATGAAAGATATTTGAAGAGATGACTAAAGAACCAGAGAAAGAAGTGGACCCGACTCTAGAAGATGCAAACCCAAAAGAAAGAAAAATAATATGGGAGAGAAAATGGAGCAATAAAAAGAAACATCGAGATTCAAAGGAGAAGTACAAAAGAGTAAGGAAGACTCTAGAGAAGTATCCACCCTATCAAATAATATCTCCATGATTAGGATCTTCCTAGCACAGTACCAACATATTCAACTAGTACCATCCCGACAACTACTCCAACTACCTTTGGTGGGCTCGAAAGTAAACCTCTTTGGGATGTCACCCATTCAAAAGATATAATTAGGAGGTGATAAAGACACTGTAACTATAGGAGGTGATAGATACACTATAGAAGGCCATTCTATTTTTTCTAGGGATCAATCCCTCCCCTTGCATCTAGAACTTGAACAACTATTCACTATAATATAGATTGATTTGACATCCCAAAAGAACAATATCTAGAAGGAAGCCTTAGATGAGCTAATTATGTATAATACCAAGAATTTTATTAAAATATGTGCCACCACATAAACACAATTAGAGTAA
This sequence comes from Sequoiadendron giganteum, assembly GCA_007115665.2. NCBI lineage: Eukaryota > Viridiplantae > Streptophyta > Pinopsida > Cupressales > Cupressaceae > Sequoiadendron > Sequoiadendron giganteum. Next base: position 94,213,084 of record CM021109.1, read on the forward strand.
CAAATAAAATAGACTAGAGACAATGTTAAGGAGGGTGGAGTAATATATTGTTGTGCACTTTTGCACACATTCTACACTAGAGGTAGGGACCCCCTCTTTGCTTGCCTTTGCTCCTACATCACTGTAGGTTTCACCTTTTCACCTTAAGGGATAGGTTCCTTTTTAATTTTGGTTTGTCACTTCACTTGGAGAAATTAAGGATATATCTACACTTCAGGTGAATCATTTTTTACTCTTTGATCTCAAGGCATCACTTAAATCCTTTGCCTTAATCTGAGATTCATCTTGAAGGAAACTTTGGCTAAGTATGGAAAGCATTCGGGGATTTCACCTTAGATCAGATTTCTCGAGTAATGGGTCATCTCAAAAAATATGAGGTGGCTCAGAATTCCTTCAACTCTTCCCTTCAGAGAATCTGACCTTGCTCAGATTCCCCGAGTCCATCCTTTGGTCATTTCTTTGAGTCCTACAATGTTGTGTCATTCATTTATGATGGGTTGTTGGACACATTTAATAGGGTATTAATGGACTATTTAGGAGTCAATAAAATGTCATTTTACCATTTTGAACTCTTTGAGCCTACAACATTTGATTGGATGATTCCACCTCCTTGACAAGTGATTGCATTCGACAATTACAATCTCACTCATGGATTTTGGCTTCCATTCAAAGGAGGGACCCAATCAATTTTCTCACAATTATCACTCCTCAAAGGTAGGGATTTCCCTCTTTATTTCATGATTTCTTGATGTAGCTACAACATGGTACACTGATTCGATGATTTATCTGGCTTTGATGATGAAATGTGTTGGTGAATGTGTATTTTTTGTGATTGTTGGAGCTTTAATGAGTCGGGGTCCTTTTTTAACCCGCCCTTTTTTTCTCAAGATTAGGTGGTTTTTTCCTTCGTGTTAGGGTTGGTCTCATCCTAATCCTCCATGTAGTGCCATAGGTTGGTATTTCTAGTGTCATACGTCCCTTAGGGTATCGAGGAGAATTTCCATCAATCTTGTGTCAGGATGGACTTGGTTAAAATATACTAGAAGACGATATGTTGATCCCATGAGGATGATAAATCCCTTGAACCTTACCATATCTACCATTCCCTAGTTGGATGGGAAGTTGGTTTTGAAGATGTAAATGAGGCTTTGTGGTGTGATGTTGTAGCCTACGTTGTGGGATGGGGATGTCAGCATGAATTCTTGGGCAAATAATGTCAAACCTGAAACTTGAAATCAATGAAATGAAGAGGATTATTTAGGTTGTGGATGGGAAGAAAAAATTTGGGAAAGTATTTGAATTTGATACCATCTCAGGAATTCTGAGGTACCTCAAAATCTTTGAGGGTTAATCCTTCAGAGATTCTGATGTCCCTTGAATCTCTCAAATCTGCCTAAAGTGCTAAATTTTGAAGGTGACTTTGCCCCTCTTATGTTCGAGTTGAGTCCATTCCCTGGAGGTTCTACCATGCCATGGATTTCTCAAAGGAATTCCTCTTCAAAAAATCCACTTGACTTCAGACTCTCCTAATATGCGCGAGTATGGAGCTACCGAAGGCATCGCGGGCCAAAGATATCACTTGTTGAATATCCTTAAGGTACAAAAGAATGAAATTTGCATTTGGAAGATGCTAAGGTGGGACCATCAAACATTCCACCCTAGCTCAGAGTTTTCGAGCCTTAATCCATTCAGAGAATTCGAGTCCCCTTATATTTTATGTAATTCTCCTTGGACCTTTGAATACCCCAAGTATTGAAAGGAAAAGTTGATAACTCAACATTCTGATATGAAACCTGACTTTTGAAAATTTCACCCTAGCTTGGAATCCCTGAGCTCTCATCCTTAGAAAAATCTGAGTCCCCTCGTATTTTTCGCAAACCTCTCTTGGACTTCCAAAGCACCTGAGATTTGAAATTTCGATGAAATTATATAGACTTGAAATTCTTGTGTGCAATAATGATTTTTGTAGATTCTACTCGACCAAGAATTCCTTGATCTTTTCTTCCTATGGAGGATCCGCCTAGCTAAGAAATATTTGACCTTTATTCCTACAGGAAATTTGTCATAGGCCAGATTTTTGAAAAATCCTCTTGGGCTCCAAGATCCCGAAAATAATAAATTTATGGGCAGTTGTCTTGGATTTCTTAAGATGAATAAAAGGAATTTGATGATACCTAAAACCTTTTATATGTCTACTTTAATAATGATTTTATTCATGATTGGCATCATAGTAATTATTATGTCTTCTGACAAATGCAAGCATAACTGAGTCTTGACAAAACTTCCAAGTCAAAGGTTCCACATGCATAGGAGGAAGGCAAAAGAAGAATAGATATAATGTAGCATAATTTCAAAGGAATATGGCTAGAGTCGAGAATCATCTCCGAGTGGTCAAAGATAGCTGACACTAATATGGGACATGTTGATTATGATGATTCCCAATAGAGAATGTTTGGAAATTAAACTACACAATTGGCACAAGTCATCACACATACAGGCTTGGCTCAGGCAGTAGGGTTTCCACAACATTGTTATGTCTAGAGCTAGTGTTAGAATGTGCAAGACACTATGAATCTGACAAGAGAATAATAGTGGGTCCATAATGAATATTCATGGCTAACTTGACCGAAAAATAAATAGCTAAAACCTTCAATATTTCCTCTCACCAAAAGCTTATCAAAGAGATCAACATCTAGGAAGAAAACAATTTCTATGCCAAGGATGTATCTAGGGCTTTAGACATGATGAATATTTTGTGGATAGCCAAGCCAAATCCACACTATTCCAAGCTCCCTAAGTAGTTGCATAGGAGTGATTTCAATATGGAGTACCATGATATCATCACACTCCTAGGCAGAGTAATGGGATTGGAGGAGGCATTCACCTTCAAGACTTGGATGTTCTACCCAATTACTTAGATTTTGGGAGGAAAAATTTGGCATTGGCTAGCTATCCTAAGTGATAATTTGGAAAAATAGCTCAGAAGTGTACAAGATACTCATGTGTTCACAATGAAATCTTACCTTGTCTACATGTTGGCAAGTAAATTCAAATACGTAGGTCTAAGTTGCAAAGGAACTCTAGGAAACGATAAAATTTTGGACGTTTACCCTCAACTCCAGTACAACACATCAAATTATAGGAGGGTCAATGATGCTTTCTTCATGTACATCCCTAGATTATTGAAGGGTTCCCTCTGTGTACATTAGAATGTGTAAATCAAAATGAATCTAATCTAATACCCCAATGAAACATTAGATTAAAGAAACTAAATTAAAGAAAGCAAAAACGCAAACTCTAAACACAGGCAGCTTCTTCAGATTTGTCCCATTGTCCTCTATCTCCAAGGATTCGTTTCAAGATACTGGCTCTCAGTTATTTTAAACAGCAGCTTGTAGAATGGCAGCTTGAGAGAATGAGATTAATGAAAATGCATGAGCATTGCTAATATGCTTTAAGCTATGAAATTGAAATGCTAATTAAATGCTAGAAATGCTTGATAAAACTAAAATGCGACTATAATAACTAGGTATGAAAATCTAGAATTCGAGATCATTTCCAACTCACAAGAGGGCTGTATTTATAGATTTTTTAAGGAAAGAATTCTATTGGCCAAGATCAATGGTTGAGTTCAAACCTATTAAAATGAACGGTGAGAGATCGAGAATTTGAAAAGAAGATGGAATTTTAAGAGACAGATGGAAAATGAAGAGACAAATGGAAGATGTGTCCATAATTAAAATAGATAATATTTAATTATGTGTGGGAAATGAAAAGCTTCTTAATTAAATATTTGAAAATATTTAATTATTGAGAAGAGAAAAAGCTTTTTAATTAAATATTTGCAAATATTTAATTATTGAGAAGAGTGAAGAATTTCATAAAGTGTTTTAATTAAATATTGAAAATATTTAATTAAATGTGAAATGAAGAATATCATTATAATTTAAACTTGTGATGATTAATATAAATAAATTGTGAAATCTATTTGATTAATTAAGAGGAAAATAGCATTAATTAAATAAACTTATTTATTTAATTAAACTAGAAGAATTGGAAAAAATGAACAATATAAATAAATAATTAAATTTATTTATATGTAGGTGACTTAAGAATATTAATTAAATAATTCATATTTAATTAATTAACAGGTTTGGTTAACCATGACCATTTTTAGATGTGTACACCCTCCATGTAAGAATTTCTATAGAGGCAATGGAGAAGATCAAAAAATATGAAAAATGGTTCATAAAATTCTAGAGGTCCTCTTACATCAGGATACAAGGATCTCCTACGGTCCAAGTCAAAATTCCAAGGTATCCTACTAATTAACTCATCTTGTTGGAATTGACAAGACAAATGGTTGTATTTAAGATAGTGCTACAAGATATGCACAGGAAGGGGCTTACAAATGAATTCCCATTAAGGATTGGCACTCTTAAAGCCTACCCCAATCTCTAGAGTGCACAGTTGTCAGAGAAAGAAATGGCACAATATGAGATGTATTCCCACCCCAATCAGGACCACTTTAAACATTATGGAGAATCACAAAACCAAGCCAGTAGAGAGTACAGACACAAGGACCGCATAAAAGATTATTGGGAAAATTGTAGAGATGAATTTGAGGTGATAAAGAGAAGGTACACTAGGTTGCTCTTGAAAGTCATTAGGCTCTACAAAATGGATCAGGTGCAAGCTTCAGTTGATGAGGATGAAGGGGATCTAATACAATACTATCATTATGAGCCATATAGGAACCAACTGCTACCATCAGTAAATTGGTCAAAAGAAAAGACAGTGGACCTTGATTAGGTAACTGAACCCATGAAGAAGCTACATGTTGAAGAGATTCCCACTGAGAATCCTACTAAGGAAGCAAAAAAGACTTTTACAAGGGATAATTCACCTTCTCTATCCCCAATATAAAATATAAAAGAGGGGGAGGCTCCAAAGGAATATGAACAAAAAGAAGGGGAAGAGGGACCGTTTGACAATCCTAAGGAAGAAACTCAAAGCAAAGTAGTATCCCTGCCCAGAGATGGGAAATTGAGTGATTTGGCCAAGGAATTGGGAGAGAAGAATGAAATCAGCAAGGAAACTACCCTTGAGGTTAGTATGGAAATCCCTCTCAGCCTCAAATTAGTGAACATATACCCTATTCATAAGAGGAGCCTGAGGATAGGGATGATGAAGAGAGGTATCAACAAAACCAAGGAAGGGATGAGGAGAATATAAAGGTCATTGATGAGATTCCTCCTCACAATTAGTATAACCATGATACTCCTCAAAGGGATACAAAAATAGAGGAGCTCACTACCCCAAACTAGCTAGAAAATATGTTAAAACAAAAGGAAATAATTGTAGAAGATGAGACTCTGAGCTGGGACAAGTTGTTAGAAAAATGGGGACAGACAAAGGATAGGAAAAGAGCCATAATGGTCCCCAAGTTTGTGAGGGATGATTTTACAAAAAAAAAATTCCATGTTGTTGTTCCCCTTGAGAACAAGTACAAAGATGAATTAAGACTCATGGATTATAAAGTGAAAACTATTATTCTAGTTACGACTACTAAGGAACAAGAGAAGGAAGACTTTTAGGAATCCTCTCAAGCAATTCTAAGGAGACTAGACAAGGAGACTGCTGAAAAGGAAGAATTGAAAAAGAAATTGAGGGAAGTCCACATGTATATTCAACACCTAATCAAGCCCCTACAATCCCAAAGTAGTGAGAGCTCTTCATTTATAGAGGTAGTTTCAGATATTGAGAGACTGAAGTCCTTTGCAAAGGACACTCAGGAGTGGTTGCAAAATTTTACTGAAAAAGGAGATGAAATGATAGAGAAGGTGCTACCATTTAATGAGAATTCATCATTCCTCTCCAAAGACATAACCTATTTTCTCGATGACTGCAAAAAACCACCTGATGATACAACTATCAAAGAACTAGAAAGAATCCTTGCAATTCCAATAGAGAATCTAGTTAAAGAGGGCATCATTGCCCTAAAAAATACTCATTGTGCTATGGATTGGATTGAGGCTTTCCATTTCAACAATCAACTTAGGATAGAGGCACCCAAGAAATAATTCAAGGCCCAGGTCAAGGTAAAAGAGGTCTTTGATGGCTATATTTCCTTTCTGGAAATGGTTACAGATAGAAGGAAATTCAGAAAGGAGGACTTGAATGTGGGACAATTGCAGCAATGGTGGCATAAAGTGTATTCTCCAAGTACAAATAACCTAGTAGTTAAAGATCATTTGGAGGATGTTGCAATTTACATCTCTTGTTTGGATAGGTATTAGGGATTGCATGTGGACTAGGATAAGACCTTGGTTGAGTATAAAGCAAAATTAAATTCATCCAGGGCCATAATTAATGTGATAGCTACTCCAACCTGAGTTGACTTAGATCTAGTCTTGGCAAAATAAAGGAAGTTTCGAAAAAGAATGGGGTAGGTGAAGGAAAAAAGGACAACCCGACTTGATGGCCTAGAAAAATGTACCATTTAGTGCCAATTTTTCCTTTGGGATAGGGTGGTTTCACCTTGGATTTCATGCCTAGAGAGCATTTAATGCTAAAATTTGACTCTCGAGGCCAACCTATATTTTAATCTAGATTTTGAACTTGAAATTTGAGAAGGAAATTTTTTCCGACCTACTTGGCCACCCTAACTTGTAAACCCTAGTTTGGGCTGCCCTAAAGGGGTGAATTATTATAAATAGGGTATTTTCCATCATTTGTTAAGTTTAGACATTTGGAGAAAGTTCTAGAATCTTAGCTATGACATTAGAGAGCCCTGTAATACTTGAGATACTTGAAAAACTTGAATTGTTGCAAAATTGTGGTGAAGAAAATACAAGAGAACGCATTGTTATTTGGTGTTCTTCATTTTTTTATTCATCTGTGTATGGTTCTTGTGCTTCTTATATTTCAAACTGATGATTTATTCAAAGTAAGTTACTCTTTAGATAATTTTAGTGGTTTCTTGTTTTAGTTGTGTTCTTGGTGGAAAATATGAAGTGTTTGACCAACCCTTGGTCCATAATTTTAGCTACTTGTTGAATGTAGGTAGTTCTACAAAGTTAGGCTCAACCCATATTTGATGTGCTTCATCCAATTGTGAAGTGTTTTCATTTTAATGCTAAATGTGGGTTGACATGTGAATTCTTTACAATTTGGAAATCTTAAATACCTTAGGAGATAGCACTATTTCAGTGACATTACAGGTTAATATGGGTTTAGCAGAAATTGGTTTAGAGGGTTGGTCCACTTTGAATGTTTTTTCATCTTCATAGCTAATTCTGATAGTTAGATTTAGATTTCTCTCAAACCCTTATCCCTTTTTTCTTTTTCTTTAACATTTGGGTTAGTTTTCTTTAGAACTTGCAAGCATAAACATATTATTATATCTAATGAGCTTGAGAAGCTTTAGCATTTGTGTGTAAGTCCCTTTGTGGAAAACCAACATATAAACATTATCTTTGAGTTATTTCACTACATATTTCAAGACGTGATATTAGAGACCTTGGGGTTATTTCTTGAGGCTTTTTGATAGAGACTAACCTTTCAAGAGATATAGGATATTATATTTTGTTTAAGTTGTTGTTGTGAAGAAAACACCATCAACATATACTAGTTTTTCTTGTAATATTTAAATACAACAAGAAATCTCTAGAACCAAATCATTCAAATGGAGGATATGATAGAAAAAATGAACTAAAATCCCTTATAAGACCTAACCAGACAAACAAGGGATAATATAGATAATATACACATTCAACTACAATAGCTCCATACCCAATGTGAGCTAGTCAAATAAGAACTACAATAGCTCATGGAGTTAGTAGGAAATGAGTTGAGATTCCTTCAACTCATTTGAAAAGAAAATAAAATACTCAACAACATAAAAATCCCAACAAATCTCTAAGAGGTAGATCATACACTAGACCAAATCCAATAAAAAATAGGCATACTCCTCCAAGAACAGGCACATTGGATTGCTACATTAAAAAACCTAAAGGTGCAATATGAGAACATCCTTGAGAAATATTTTGGGTCTTTATTGAGTAACTCGGACAAGGAAAGGTTGGATGAATTGATGGAACAAGTTAAGAAGTTTTCCACTAAGGTAACCTACTTAAGGAAACATAAAAACCAATTACAAGATGCTCAAAGGAGCATCAAATCTAACTATAATAGAGATGATATTGATAATGGGGAGTATGTGCAGGGATACCACTAGGGCTATGATAGGGGTCATTCACCAAGACAAAACTTTGATAAGAGACCGCCACCAAGAAAAAATAGGGCATAGAACACCATGCCTAACAATGGAGGGGTTCCAACTCCATTGGACTAGACCAAAACTGTAGAGAAGACCACTAGCACACTCATCCTAGTAAAATATTCTCTTAGAAGATATTGTTGACTCTATAAGACTACCCAACATTCATAATTTAATTGTTCTAAGTTTCAAACAATTACAACTATAGCTCAACTAGAGGTACAAGATGTTATAGGAGGTCCCTCGTATGGTCAAGAAATAGTACCTTTAGATCCTTACGAGTCTTTGGTGTTGGTGCTAAACCATGACCCTTTTTCCAAAGGAGAAGAGAACATGCCAGAAGAAGAGTCCTCAAAGGGAGGTGCAAAATCAGAACAAGTTTACAATGGGGAATCAATGTCAGAGTTATTTGAAATTGATGGATTTGGTGACAATGGGCCCTTAAAATAAAGAACAAAGAATTGATGAATTACAAATGTTCCACAAGAGGACTAGGCCATATGAATTGAGAAATAGGTAGGTTGGTGGACCATTCACCACTTCTACTCCTCCTAACAACTTCAACACTCCTCCTGATCCTAACACCAGTAACAACCCTTCATACCCTCATGTACCAAGGAAATGTTTCTCTAGAGAAGGATCCTCTGATTCGTCAAAGGGAGAAGTTTCCAAGGATCAACAAGGGATGTCATCAAGGAGTAGTCAATCTGATATGACTGTATTCCAAATGGTAGAGTACATAGTAGAGGAACTAAATAAAGTAAAGGTTAGTCTTCCAACCTTTGAACTGTTGAGAGTTTTAGCTATTCAGATTTTGTATTGGGATAATTGAATGAACAATCATCCATGAAATTCTCACTGGTTCTTTCCACCAAGAAGGTTGGTTTCACAGAACCTTTATTTAAAGATACAACTTAGAAAACACATCATTTTGCCTCAATTCATTGTGCTCAACAAACTAAGGAACAATCACAAGCCTAGACAAAGGATAAGAGTAGGGGAAATGAAAAGAGCCAAGTGGCCAACGTTGATTCTCTAATGATTTTATTTCAAACCAAGCAAGATACTCACCCTTCTCTGATTTCCATTTGAATGTTTGGCAAGAATCTGCATAATTGTCTATTGGATTCTGGTACATCTACAAATGTGATGCCATTCTTTGTCTACAAAGCCTTAGTTATCAATCATGTTCCCTCTCAATGAAAAGTGACTCAATTATATATAAATAAAGTGAGTGTAGTAGGGGAACTAAACATGATTCTGATGCAAGTGGCATGATACCCATGAGTGCGGTAGGTTATCAACATCCAGGTGGCTGATATACCTGATGCCTATGAAATGATTCCTGGTAGAGACTTCTTGAGAGTCCTTAATGGATACACTTTAGATAATCACTCTCATATGCAGTTTCCTTGGAAGGAAGTCTTGAATCAGATCAGGATTTAGAGGGAAACTAGATTGAAATACTTGATTACAAAATATTAGAATACCTTCAATGAAGTGCTTATTTCTTAAGCAAATTTGGGAAACTTTTTCCTACCAACTATTTTTCAAGATACAAATGTAGAGGAGGTGTTTATGATGCATGATATACCTAGGGAATCAACTCAATATTCTAGGAGTATTGAATTAAGGGAAAAAAATGATGAGGATTCTTAAATTGAATGATAGTAATCTAGGATTTGTTGATATTTTTTGGGATTTTATTCAGAGATGCATAGAAGAATAGGTAAGTTTTGGGAGAAAAATGGACTTTGAGGAGTTATTATTGCCTAACTAGTGCAAGGTCCACAATGCTTCCCATCCAGATTTTGAGTGTTGTCTTTCCTAGATGGTGGTCAACTAGATCAAGAGATACACTAGTTCACCTTCAACAGTTGGGCTTGGAGTGCAAGAGGTATGCCAAGAAAAAATGAGGAAAGATAAAGCTAGGAAGGATGACCCTTCCTCTTGTAGGAGTGGGGAAATTGAAGATTCTAAAGGTAGTTCATCTCCTAAAATATAGACTCTACGATTTGATGGATCAAAATGTAAACAAGGTGCATAAGACAGATTAAAATTAATAAGTCCAATAGGGAAAACCTTCTTTGCTACTCATAGGTTACAATTTTAGTGCACCAATAACATTGTTGAGTACAAGGCTCTGATCCATAGACTGCTTATGGCACTGAAGAAGAATGTTAAGACCTTGAAGGTGTTCAGAGACTCCGAATTAGTAGTGAAATAGGTCAAAAATAAATATTCCTATTACTATAGGAGAATGACTAACTACAAACACAGGGTGTGGGATTTGACCCAAGGATTTGATGCATTTAACATCCAATTGATTTCAAGGACTAAGAACCACATTGCATATGCTTTAGCTCAAGTAACCAGTATGTTGGAACCCCTATCCCTATCATGATTGAGTAATTTCACTGTCGAATTAACACCCATCCCTTATGTACCTAACAATTTTGCAAACTTCTAAGTATTTGAAGACGACAAGCATATCTTGGATTTCTTAACCAGTTCTGATGTATTCACTTCACAGGTGATTGATGAGATGGAACCCCGAGGTGGAATTGGAAATGGAAGCAGTCCTCAATCTGAAGACAAAAAAATCCCAAGAGTGATGGTGTAGTTGGAATGGATCTTTGACCTTGATAGGATAAAGGATAAGGATCAAAAAACAAAAATGGATTCAATACAGAACCAATACGATATCTACAATATGGGAACTCTTGAGAACTTTAAGAATGTGTACATTAAAAAGGTATGTACCCTAGAAGAAAGGAAATTCCTAACATATGTATTACATGCTTATCAAGATGTAATAGAATGGAGTTATCAAGATCTAAAGAGGTATGGCATCTCTATTGTCATGCACACCATTCCCTTGAAATCAGGGGAAAAAACTTTCTAGTAGAGGTAAAGGCCCATCAATACCTTGTTCGAACCCATCATTTATAAGGAGGTGTAGAAATTATTGTCTACTCGAATCATATTCCATGTTAGACACTCAATATGGGTGGCCGATTTGGTTCTCGTTCGCAAGAAAAATGGAGAGATCAGATTATGTGTTGATTTCAGAAATCCTAATTAGGCATCTAAGAAGGATAACTATCCAATTCTATCATTCGATGAGGTTTTCAATATTTTGAATGGATCCCATATGATGTCCTTTTGGATGGTTATTCTAGTTATCATCAAGTTATGGTCCCATACCAAGATAGGCATAAGACTGATTTCACAACTAAGTGGGGTACATGTGCATACAGGAGGATGCATTTTGGGTTGATCAATGCAGGTGCCACATTCCAAAGGGTGATGGATATTTATTTTAAGTACATCATAGAAAAATGTATTATTATCTACATCGATGATCTGATAGTTTTCTCCGAAAACAGAGGTGATCAAATTGGAAATTTGTGCAAAGTATTTTAGAGATGTAGAGAATTTGGCATCTCCCTCAATTCTAAGAAGTGTATTTTTGGGGTAGCTAAAGGAAAAAAATTTGGGAATTTCATCTCTAAGCATGGGATTTCAACTAAACCTAATAGAATTTAGGCTATCTTTAAAATTCAGCCACCTACTAGCACGAAGGAGATGAAATATTTCTTCGGGAAAATCAACTTTGTCTGAAAATTTATCACAAGATTTGTAGAAATTGTAAAACCACTAAACACTATGTTGAAACAAGATGCCAAGGTGGAAAAAAATGTTGAGGCTAAACAATCATTTGGTGAAATTAAGAGGGCTATAGTTTCTACTCCAGTGTTGGTAAGTCCAAATTATCAAAAGCCCTTTTACATATATTCGTTTGCATATGATCATTCCTGTGCAAGTATGCCAACATAGAAATTAGACGGGGGAAATGAGCACCTAATAGCATTCATGAGTGATCCTCTAAGAGATGCAAAACTGAGATATCCAAATATGGAGAAACAAGCTTATGATTTAGTCTATGGTGTTAAAAAAATTAGGAATTATACCCTAAGGAATAAGGTCTTCACCATTGTACTAGATCCTGTCGTGAACCTCCTACTGATGTAGAACAAGATGGGAGAAAGAAGAGTTAAGTGGGTTACCATGGTACATGAGTATGATCTTGAAATTCATCCTATGAAGCTGGCGAGAGGAAAAAATCTAACACAAACGATGGATGAAACAAGTCCGGAGATTGTTGCACAACAGTACCAAATTAAAGATGTGTCTTTGGATGAATGGTACGATGATAATAATGTATTATTTACTGAATCATAAATTTCTTGATCATTTGAAACAGTGCAGTGAATAGTCTTGCACTTGAAAATTGAAAGCTATATGCTGCAAGGAGTAATTTTGTATAAGAAGAACCATGAGGGGATCTATCTACAATGTTTCGAAAAATAAGAAGCAACTCACATGATGACAAAATTTTATGACAAATATGGTATAGGCCATGGTTCTGGACCTACTACTATGCACCAAATCCTAAGGGTAGGGTATTAATGGCCCACATTATTCAAGGACACACACAACCATGTCAATACCTATCATGTATGCCAAACATGTGCAACAAAGGAGAAACGTTAAGCTCTTCCACTTCAGCCTATTTTCGAGGTGAAACCCTTTGCAGAATGGGGTATGGAATTCATTGGCCCAATAAACCCACCATTCTCTATAGGGCACAAGTATATTCTTATTGTTACTGATTATTTTATTGGGTGGACTGAAGCTATCACTCACAAACAATGTATTGTTAAGGTAGTGATCAATCTTCTTAAATCGGGTACTATTAACTGCTTTAGTTGATGTTTTGACTTGGTATGTGATAATGGTTCTTCATTTTCTTCTCTGAAATTATCATGTTGGATGTTTGACCATGGTATAGTTATTAATTTCACCTCAAACTATTATTTGCAAGGGAATGGTCTCGCTAAGTCCACTACCAAGAAACTCTTGACCATGACCCGTAAGTTGCTTGAGAATAATACTAAGGATTGGTGCACTCTGTTGAGATTTTCAATGTGGGCAGATCATGCATGGAAGAAGACATCCCTAGGAACATCCCCATATCACCTAGTGTATCACTTTGAGCCTGTATTTCTTATCAAGTTAAGGATTCCCACTCTCCAGTTCATTAATGAATATTATGAGGAAGGGGAGTGTTTAAAGGCCCATCTAGCTGAATTATTATAACTAGAAGAAAAGAGGGATGCAAACCTATTAAAATTTTTCAAACATTAGGTTGTTGTTAAGAGGTGGTTTGATTATAAAGCTAGGGTCAAGGCCTTTTTTATTTTAGACTTGGTCCTATTTTGGGATAAGGCACATGAAAATAAAGGGGAGCACCGTAAGTTTGACAAGCTATGGATGGGACCCTATCAAATTTTTGAGATCCTCAGAGATAATGATTTTCACCTTAAAAATCTCACATGATAAGATGTCCCATTGCCTATCAATGGGAAGCATTCCAAGAATTACTTTCTTGCTTGAGTTGTTTCCAGCTAACCCTTATAAATAGTTAGAGTATGTGTTTCCTTTCATTTTTGGTTTGGTTAGGTTGGGTGGCTTTTCTTTTTGCTTTTTTTTTTCTTTTTCTTTGAGGCTTCTCTTTCTTTTGGTTTGGGGTAGGGTGTCCTACTTGCACAATAATAATCATTTCATTATGTGGGGTTGTTCTAGGTATTTCCCTTACAAAATTTAATCATCTTTCCAGGACAAGTTGGTGGAGGCCCTTTACTCGATGTCACATGTGATAAACGCTCAAAGTGAATGAACCCTTGGATTAAGTTAGTCCCCAATGTGCTTGGGTTTTATATTATTCACAAATTTTTAGAATCCTAAGGTTGTTCGGGACTCCCTAGAAGCTCTGGTTAGGTGAAAAATCCTATTTCTGCTTCAACGCCACTGTGAATCTTAGTCTTGAGTGTGAACTTCATTCTTAACAAGTTGAAACAAAAAGAAGTGAAAAGAGAAAAGAATATTAGAAAGAAAAGAAAAATAAAAGTTATCGAATACCAAAAGGAAAATTAAACTCATCAGGGGGATACAAATAACTCCACTGAGGATATGGATGCCCCACTGGTAGTGGAGCTATGTTCATGAGACCCACAACAATAACGTCATTGGGGCTATGGATGCCTGTCTGGAAACGAGGCTCTATCTAGGATGATTTTGAAGTTAGAATCTTTAGGTAGCTTAACCTGACCAACCTTTGCTTCCTTGTAGTAGATGAGGGAAGGAAATAAATGCATCTTCACACTCTTGGATTCCTAGCACATGAAGGGCTATCTTATCCATCAATTCTGGAACTTTACTCTAGTGGTGACCTGATGCGAGGACTGAAACTAGGAGTTTTGGGTTCTTGATTCCAGTTTGTCATCAAAATTCTTTAGAGAATTTCCCAATGGAGTCACCTTTTTTTGTGCAATTTTCCACACATTCCCTACTATAGGTAGGGACCCTCTCTTTTCTTTCCTTTTCTCTTGCATCACTGTAGGTAACACCTTTTTCCTTGAAGGGATAGGTTCATTCTGAATTTTGATCTATTGCTTCACTTGGAGAAATTCAACATCTATCTGCACTTCAGGTGCATCATTTGAAACTCTTTGATCTCAAGGAATCATTTAAATCCATTCCCTTCACCTGAGATTCATCTTGTAGGAAAATTTGGCTAAGTATGGAAAGAATTTCAAGATTTCACTTTATCTCTGATTTCTCGAGTGATGGGCCATCTCAAAAAATATGAGGTGGCTTAGAATTACCACAACTCTATCATTTAGAGAATCTAGAATTACTTAGATTACTCAAATTTGTCCTCTACTTGTTTCTGTAAGTCCTAGGATGTCATGTCATTCATTTATGATGGGTTGTTGGATGCATTTAATGGGGTCTTAACAAGCTATTCAGGATTTATTCGAATGCCATTTTACCTTTTTAAACCCTTTGAGCCTGCAACATTTGACTGGTCGATTCCTCCTCCTTTACTAGTGAATGTATTTAATTATTATGACCCTAATTGTGGCTTTTGGCTTCCATTTTAAGGAGGGAACCAATCAATTTTTTCACGATTGTCGCTCCTCAAAGGTAGGGTTTTCCCTCTTTATTTCATGATTTATTGACCTAGCTACAACATGGTATGTTGATTTGATGATTTATCTAGCTTTGATGATGAAAGGTGTTGGTGAATGCACATTTTTGGTGATTGTTGGAGCTTTGATGATTCAGGGTCATTTGTTAACACCCCCTTTTTTCTAAGGATTGTGTGGCTATTTCCTCCGCATTAAGGTTGGTCTTATTGCAATCCTCCATGTACTGCCATAGGTTGGGGTTTCTTGCATCATACATTCCTTAGGGTATCAAGGAGAATGTCCATCGATCTTGTGTCGGGATGGACTTGGTTAAAATTTGTATGAAGATGATATGATGATCCCACGAGGATGATAATGCCCTAGACGTTTGTTATATCCACCATGCCCTAGCTAGTCGGGAAGTTGGTTTTGAAGATGTAAATGGGGTGCTATGGTGTGATGTTCCAGTCTAAATTGTAGGATGAGGATGCCAGCATGAATTCTTGGGAAAATAATGTCAAACCTTAAAATCAAAATCGATGAAATGAAGGGGAGAGTTACTTAGGTTTTGGACTAGAATTTTTTTTTGGGAAAGTCTTCGAAGTTGATCCCATCTAAATAATTATGAGGTACCCCAAAAAGTTTGAGGGTTAATCCTTCAGAGATTTTCGTGTCCCTTGAATCCCCAAAATCTACCTACTACGCTCAATTATAAAGGTGACTTTTCCCCTCTTGCATCAGAGTTGAGTCTTGTCTCTAGAGGTTCCACCACACCATGGATTTCCCAAAGGATTTCCCCTTCGAAGAATCCACTCGACTTCAGACTCTGCAAATCCATGTAGGTATGGAGCTCCCGAAGGCATGGCAGACCAAATATATCACTCGTTGAATATACTTAAGGTACAAAAGAATGAAATTTGCATTTGGAAGATGCTAAGGTGGTCCCGTCCAAAAATTTTCCCTGGATCAAAGTTATTGAGCCTTAATTTGTTCAGTGAATCTGAGTCACCTTTGATTTTTTGCAATTCTCCTTGAATCCCCGAAAACCCCAAGTATTGAAAGGAAAATTTGATAACTCGACATTTTGATATGAAACCTAACTTTCAAAAATTCTACCCTAGCTTGGAATCCCTGAGCTCTCATCCTTCAAAAAATCTTTGTCCCCTTGGATTTTCCACAAACCTATCTTGGACTTACAAAGCACCTAAGATTTGAACATTGGATGAAATTATATCGACTTGAAATTATTGTGTGCAATAATGATTTTTGGAGATTCCGCTCAACCAAGAATTCCATACACTTTGCTTCCTGTAAAGAATCCACCTAGCTGAGAAATCCCTGAACTTTATTCCTATGGGAAATTTGCTATAAGCTAGATTTTTTTAAAATTGTCTAGGGCTCCCAGATCCTAAAATGCATCAATTTGTGGGAAGGTGTCTTGGATTTCTTAAGATGAATAAAACAAATTTGATGATAATTAAAAGATTTTATTTGTCTACTTTAATAATGAGTTTATTCGTGATTGGAATCATGACGATTATTATGTCTTTTGATAGATGCAGGAAGAATTGAGTCTTGACAAGACTTCCAAGTCAAAGACTCCACATGCGTAAGAGAAAGGAAAAAGAAGAATAGATCTAATGAAATATGATTTGAAAGGAATATGGTCGGAGTTTCTAATCATCCCTGAGTGGTCAGAGATAGTTGGCACCAATATGGGACATGTTGATTATGATGATTTCTAGCAGAGAATGTTTGGCAATGTAAGTACACAATTGGCACAAGTCATCACACATACAATATTGGTTGACGTAGCAAGGTTTCCACCTACATTGTTGTGTCCAAAACTAGTGTTAGAATGTGCAAGACACTATGATTCTTACAAGAGAATAATAGTTGGTCCACAAGGAAAAGTCATGGCAAACTTGACCAAAGAATCAATTGTTGAAACCTCCAATATTTCCTCCCACCACAAGCTTATCAAAGAGATCAACATCCAGGATGCAGAAGAATTCTATGGCAAGGATGTCTCCAGTGCTTTAGACATTATGAATAATTTTTGGATAGCCAAGCCAAATCCGCACTATTCCAAACTCCCTAAGCAGTTATATAAGAGTAATTTTAAATATGGAGTACCATGATATCATCACACTCCTAGGTAGAATAATGGGATTGGAGGAGGTGTTCACATTTAGGACTTGGATGTTCTACCAAATTACTCAAATTGTGGGAGGAAAACATTACCATTAGGCAAGTATCCTGAGTGATAATCTAGACAAGAAGCTTAGAAGTGTATAAGATACTCGTGTTCATAATGACATTTTACCTTGTCTACATGTTGGAAAGTAAATTCAAATAAATAGGTCTAAGTTGCAGAGGAACTCTGGGCAAGGAGAAAATCTGGGATGTTTACCCTCAACTCTAGTACAACACATCAAATTATAAGAGGGCCAACAATGATTTCTTCATGTACATCCCTAGATTACTACAGGGTTCCCTCCATGTAAGAAATTTTGTAGAGGTAGTGGAGCTAATCAAAAAATAGGGACAATGGTGCATACAAGTCCAGAGGTTTTCTTACATTAGGATACAATGATCTCCTATGATCCCAATCCAAATTCCAAGGTATCCTACTAATAAAATCATCTTTTTGGAATTGAAAAGACAAATGGTTGCATTTGAGATAGTGTTGCAGGATATGCACAGGAAGGGGCTTACAAATAAATTCCCATTGATGATTGGCACTCTTGAAGCCTGCCCCAATCTCTAGAGTGCACAATATTTAGAGAAATAAATGGCACAATATGAGTTGTATTAAAAAACCAATCAGGGCCACTTTGACCCTTATGGAAAAAGACAAAATTAAGCTAGTAGAGAGTACAAACATAAGGACCACATAAAATATTATTGCTCAGAATCTAGAGATGAATTTGAGGTGATAAAGAGAAGGTACTCTAGGCTTCCCTTGAAACTCATCATACTCTAAAAAGTGTATCATGTGCTAGATCATGTTAATGAGGATGAAGGGGATCTAATGCAGTACCATGATTATGATTCATACAAGATCCAACACCCACCATCAGTAAATTGGTCAGAAGAAGAGATAGTGGACCTTGATAAGGTAATTGAACTCGTGAATAGACACTCTAGAATGTGGGTTAAGCACAAGCTTGCAAAGCTCCGAGAAGATGGCTCGCAATTCACTTATGACCTGATGGGAAACCTTGAATCCCATTCTAAGGATGACACCAAGGAAACCAGAGATGATACTATAAATCCTTCACATGGGGATGGAAAACAAGAACAAAAGTCCCTAACGTTGAAAAGGATAACGAGAATTCAAGGGAAGGAAAATAAAACTAAGAAGCAACCTCCATCAAAGGAAAAGAAGACCTCTAAGGATGCTACTGAGGAAGGAGAGAGGAATCTTGAACCTTCTAAACAAAGGAAGCTAGTGACAAAGGGGAAAACAATAGCTAAGAAAAAAAAGACTATTGAGGACTTAGCTACCCCTCCCAAGGATATGGAAATTGAGAGCTCTGGGGAGAAGCCACATGTGTATGTAAGAATAAATTTTCCAAAGCAGAGTATTTTGTATAGGAGAATCAAGAGTTGTGCTTGAGAAGCTACGTGTTGAAGAGAATCCTATTGAGAATCATACAAAGAAAGAAGAAAAGACAAGTAAAAAGCTACAATTCACCTTCTCTATCCCCAATATAGAACATACAAGAGGGAGAGGCTCCAAACGAACATGAACAATGAGGAGAATAAGAGGGACTGTTTGATAATCCCGAGGAAGAAACTCAAAGTGAAGAAGTGTCCATTCCCAAAGATGAGAAATTGAGTGATTTGGAAAAGTAATTGGGAGAGAAGAAGGAAATCAACAAGGAAACTACCTCTAAGGTCACTGTGGAAATTCCCTCTCAACCTCAAATTGGTGAACATATACCCTATTCAAAAGAGGATCCTGAAGATAATGATGATGAAGAGAGGGAACAAAAGAACCAAGGAAGGGATGAGGAGAAAATATAGGTTGTTGATGAGAATCTTTCTCACAATTAGTCTCAACACAATACTCCTCTGAGGGATACAAAAGTAGAGCAGCCTACTGCCCTAGACTGGCTAGAAAAGAGGTTAAAACAAAATGAAATAATTGTAAATGATGAGACTCTGAGTTGGGACAAGCTATTAGAAAAATGAGGACAACCAAAGGATAGGAAAATAGCCAAAATGGTCTCCAAAATTGTAAAATATGAGGTTAATAACATAATTGTGCATGTTGTTGTTCCCCCTAAGAACAAGTTCAAAGATGAATTAAGACCCACAAAATATAAAAGTGCAAACTATTATTCTGGGTCTGACTACTAAGGAATAGGAGAAGAAAGACTTCAAGGAATCCTCTTACATAATTCTAAGGAGACTCCACAAGGATACTATAGAAAAGGATGAATTGCAAAAGTAATTGAGGAAATACCATGGGTATATTCAACACCTAATCAAGCCTCTACAATACCAAAGTAGTGAGAGCTCTTCATTTCTAGAAGGTTTGTTGTCCAAGGAAGCAATTTCAGAGATTGAGAGACTAAAGTCCTTTGTAAAGGATGCTCAGGAGTGGTTGTAGAATGTTAGTGACAAAGGAGATGAAATGATAGAGAAGGTGCTACCATATTAAGAGAATTCATAATTCTTCTCCAAAGACATAATTTGTTTCCTTGATGACTGCAAACAATCACCTGATGATACAACTATCAAAGAATTAGAAAGAATTCTTGCAATTCCAGTGGAGGCTCTGGTTAAAGAGGGCGTCATCACCCTACAAGATACTCATTGTGCTATGGCGTGGATTGAGGCTTTTCATTTCAAGAATGAACTTGGGATGAAGGAACCCAATAAATTATCCAAGGCCCAGGTCAAGGTAAAATAGGTCTTTGATGGTTGAATTGCCTTTCTAAAAATGGTTATAGGTAGAAGGAAATTTAGACAAAATGACATGAATGTGCAACAATTGCAGCAATGGTGGCATGAAGTGTATTCTCCAAGTGCAGAGAACCAAATAGTTAAAAATCAATTGGAGGATGTTTCATTTTACATCTCTTGTTTGGATAGGTATCAAGGCTTGCATGTGGACTGGGATAAGACCTTGGGAAAGTATGAAGTAGAATTAAATTCAGCCAGGGACAAAATTAATGTGATAGGTACTCCATCCCAAGCCAACTTAGATCCAGTCTCGGAAAACATAAAGGTAGTTTCTAGAAAGAATGGGGTAGGTGAAGGAAAAAAGGATGGACCAACTTGATGGCCTAGGAGAATGCACCATATAATATGAATTTTTCCTTTGGGACAGGGTGGCTGCACCTTGGATTTCATGCCTAGAGAGCATTTATTGCTAAAATTTGACTCTGGAGGCTGACCTACTTGGCTGCCCTAACTTGTAAAACCTAATTTGGGCCACCCTAAATGGGAGAATTGTTATAAATAGGGGTTTTCCACTCATTTTTTTAGGTTAGACATTTGGACAAAGTGCTAGAATCTTAGCTAAGGTATTAGAGAGCCCTATAATACTTGAGATACTAGACAAACTTGAATTGTTGAAAAATTGTGGTGAAGTAAATACAAGAGAATGCATTGTTATTTGGTGTACTTCATTTTATTATTTATTTGTGCATGGTTCTTGTGCTTCTTGTATTTCAGACTTTGATGATTTATTTGAAGTAAGTTACTCTTTAGATAATTTTAGAAATATTCATGTTTTAGTTGTGTTCTTGGTGGAAAATTTGATGTGTTTGAGAAACCCTTGGTCCATACTTTTAGCTACCTACTAAATGTAGGTAGCTATGAAAATTTATCCTAGGCCCATATTCAATGTTCTTCGTTCGATTGTGAAGTGTTTTCATTTTAACGTTGAATGTGGGTTGATATGTGAATGCTTCAGAATCTATAAATCTTAAATAACTTAGGAAATAACACTATTTTTATGACATTGCAGGTTAATCTGGGTTTAGCATATATTGGTTTAGAGGGTTGGCCCACTTTGAATGTTTTGTCATCTTCATAGCTGATTTTGATAGTTAGACTCAGATTTATCTCAAACACGTATCCCTATTTTATTTATCTATAACATCTAGGTTAGTTATTTTTAGAGCTTTCAAGCATCAACATATTGTTATATTTGATGAGCTTGAGAAGCTTCAAAAAAATTTAGTTAGGCCCTTTGTGGAAAACCAATATATAAACATTATCTCTCAGTTATTTCATTGAATTTTTCAAGACTAGATATTAGAGACCTTGGGATTATTTTTTGAGGCTTTCTAATAGAGACTAACCTTTCAAGAGAGATAGGATATTATATTCTATCTGACTTGTTGTTGTGTAGAAAAAACCATCAACATATACTAGTTTTTCTTATAATATCTTAATACAACAAGAAATCTCTAGAACCATATCATTCAGATGGAGGACTAGATAGCACAAATGAAATACAATCCCTTACAAGACCTAAACAAGGAAACAAGGGATAATATGTATAATTTACACCTTCAGCTACAATAGCTCCATACCCAATGAGAGATAGTCAAAGAGAAGCTACAAAAGCTCAAGGAGTTAGTAAGCAATGAGTTGAGATTCCTTCAACTCATTTTAAAACAAGAAAAGTACATAATCAGCAACATAACTATCCCAACCAATCTCTGAGAGGTAGATCATACACTATACCAGATCCAAGCACAAATAGACATAGTCCTCCAAGCATCCAGGCATATTGGATTGCTACATTGGAAAAACTAAAGGTGGAATACCAGAACATCCTTCCCTAAGAATTTTTTTGGGTTTGCATCGAGTAACTCAAATAAGGAAAGGTTGGATGAACTGATGGAACAAGTTAAGAAGTTGTCCCTTAAGGTAACCTAATTAAGGAACCAAAACAACCAATTACAAGCTACTCAAAGGATCATCCAATCTAACTATAATAGAGATAATAGGGATAATAGGGATTCTAGTTATAACAAAGATAATAGGGAATATGTGCAAGGATATGATCAAGTCTATGATAGGAGCTAGTCATCAATACAAACCTTTGAAAAGATACCACCACCAAGGAAAAATAGGGCATGGAACACCAAGCCTAACAATGGAGGGGTTCCAACTCCATTGGACCAGCCTATCAATCTAGAAAAGACCACTAGCACCATCCTTATGGAAAAATCTGCTCTCACAGGATATTGTGAACTCAATAAGGCTACCCAACATTCTGAATTCGATTGTCCTAAGTTTCAAATAGTTGTAGCTATATTTCAGCTAGACGTACAATTTTTTATAGGAGGTCCCTTTTATTGTCAAGAAATAGTACCTTTAGATCCTTACGACTCTTTGATGTTGGTGTTGAACCATGCCCCTTTTCTTAAAGGAGAAGAGAATATTCTAGAAGAAGAGTCCTCAAAGGGAGGAGCAGAATCAAAACAAGTATACAATTGGGGAATCAATTTTAGAGTTATTTGAAACTAATGGAGCTGGTGAAAATGGTCCTTTAGATAAAGAACAAATAATTGATGAAGTAGAAATATTCCACTAAAGGACTAGGCCATATGAATTGAGAAATAGGTAGGCTAGTGGACCATTCACCAATTCTACTCCTCCTAACAACTTCAAAATTCCTCCTGATCCTAATGCCACTAACAACCCATCGTATCCTCATGTACCAAGGAAATATTTCTCTAATGGAGGATCCTTTGCATCAAAAGGGATAATTTTCCAAGGATCAACAGGGGATGTCATCAAGGAGTATTCAATTTGTTACGATTGTATTCCAAATGGGAGAGTACACATCAAAGGAACTAAATAAAGTAAAGGTTAGTCTTTGAGCCTTTGAACTGTTGAGATTTCTAGCTATTCAGAGTGTTCTATTGGGATCATTGAATGACCAATCATCCAGGAAGTTCCCATAGGACCTTGTCGCTATGAAGGTTAGTTTCACAGAACCTTTAGTTAAAGATACAACTAAAAAAATGCAGGATTCCCAGCCACCCTCAAGTAAGAATGCTTAGCAAACCTAGAAACAATCACAATCCCATACGAAGGATAAGACTAGCTAAAATTACAAAATCCAAGTGTCCAAAATTTATTCTCCAGTGAGTTTATTTTAAACCAAGCAGGATACTCACCCTTTTCTTATTTTCATTTGAATTTTTGGCAAGAATCTACATAATTGTTTGTTGGATTATCGTTTATCTACAAATGTGATGTCATTCTCTATATGCAAAGCTTTAGGTATCACTCTTTCTCCCTCTCAATGGAAAGTGACTCAATTAGATAAAACTAAGTTGAGTGTAGTAGGGGAACTGAACATGATTCTAATGCAAGTGGTGTCAGACCCGTGGGTGGAGCAGGTTATCAACATCAAGGTGGCTAATATACCTGATGCCTAGAAAATTATTCTTAAAAATACTTCATGAGAGTCCTTAATGGATACACTTCATTAAATCACTCTCAGATATGGTTTCCTTGGAAGGGAGTCTTGAATCAAATCGAGATTGAGAGGAAACTTAGATTGAAATACTTGATAACTAAATATCAGAATACCTCCAATGAAGTGCTTATTTCTAAGGAAAGTTTTGGAAACTATGTTTTAGCAAATGTTGTTCAAAAACTCAATGTAGAGGAGGTTTTTACGATGAAATATATGCCTGGGGACTCAACTCAATCTTCTATGAGCACCGACGTAAGGGTAGAAAATGATGATGATTATGAATTTAATGATAGTAATACTGGATTGTTAGATAATTTTTGGGAGTTTTTTCAAAGATGCATAGAATACAAGGTAAGTTTTGGGAGACAAATCTAAATCAAGGAATTATTGCTCCCTAACTAGTGCAAGGTCTAAAATGCTTCCCATCTTGAGTTTGATTGTTGTCTTTCCGAGATGGTGGTCAAGCAAATCAAGAGATACACTAGTTCACCTTCAATAGTTGGGCCTAAAGTGCAAGGGGTATACCAAGAAAAAAAGAGGAAAGAGATAGACAATGAGGATGATACATCCTCTCACAAGAGTGGGGACATTAAATATTATAAAGGTAGTTCATCTCCTAAAATAGAGACTCTACGATTTGATGGATAAAAAACTAAACAAGTTGTAGGAGTCAGAATCGAATTAATAAGTTCAACAAATAAAACCTTCTTTGTTGCTCATAGGTTAAAATTTTAGTGCAACAATAACATTTTTGAGTATGAGGCTCTGATCCACAGACTAATTATGGCACTGAAGAAGAATGTTAAGACGTTGCAGGTGTTATAAGACTCTGAATTAGTATTGAAATAAGTCGGAAGGTAGTATTCCTATCATGACAAGAGAATGACTAACTACCAGCACTGGGTGTGGGATTTGATTGAAGGCTTTGATGCATTTAACATCCAAATATTTTTGAGGGCTAAGAACCACACTACAGATGGTTTAGCTCATGTATCCAGTACACTAGAACCCCTATCCCTATAAGAATTGAAGAATTTCACTATCAAATTAACACTTCTCCCTTTTGTGCCCAACAATGTTTCAAACTTCCAACTATTTGAAGAGGACAAGAATATATTGGATTTCCTAAATATTTCTGATGTGTTCACTTCACAAGTGATTTATGAGATGGAACCCTAAGAGGTGGAATTGGATATGGAAGGAGTCCCCAATCTAAAGATGAACACAATCCAAAGAGGGATGATGCAGTTGGAATAGATCTTTGACCTTGATAGGATAAAGGATCAGGATCAGCAAATGAAAATGGATTCAATAGACAACCAATGTGATATATACAATATGGGCACTCTCGAGAATGTTAATAATGTGTACAATGGAAAGGTATGTACCACAGAAGAAAGGAAAGGCCTAATAAATGCATTACATGCTTATGAGGATTTCATAGCATGGAGTTATGAAGATTTAAAGACGTACGAAACCTCCATTATCACACACACCGTTCCCTTAAAACCAAGGGAAAAACCTTTCCAGTAGAGGCATCGACCCATCAATGCCTTGTTGGAACCCATCATTTAGAAGGATGTGCATAAATTACTATTTCCTCAAATCATATTCCCTATTAGACACTCAACATGCATGGTGAATTTGGTTTCCATTCACAAGAAAAATGGAGAGATCAGATTATGTGTTGATTTCAGAAATCTTACTCTAGCATGTGAGAATGATAACTATCTAGTTCCATCATTGGATGAGATTTTTTAGATTGTGAATGGATCCCAAATTATGTCCTTTTTGGATGGTAATTCTACTTATAATAAAGTTATGCTCCAATACGAAGATAGGCATAAGACTCACCACTAAGTGGGGTACACTTGCATATAGGAGGATGCCTTTCAGGTTGATCAATGTAGGGGCCACATTCTAGAGGGCAGTGGATATTGCTTTTAAGGACATCATAGGAAAATGTATTATTATCTACATGGATTATATGATAGTTTTCTACTAGAAAATAGGTGATCAAATTAAATATTTGTGCAAAGTATTTCAGAGATGTAGAGAATTTGGCATCTCCCTCAATCCTAAGAAGTGTATTTTTGGGGTAACTAAAGGAAAAATCTTTGGGAATGTAATATTTGAGCATGGATTTCAATTGATCCTGATATAATTTAGGATATCTTGAAAATTTAGCCACCTCCTAGAAAGAAGGAGATGAAATCTTTCTTCGGGAAAATAAACTTTATCCAAAAATTTATCACAGGATTTGCATAAATTGTAAAACCACTAAACACTATGTTGAAACAAGATGCCAAGGAGTAATGGAATGTTGAGGATAAACAAGTATTTTGTGAAATTAAGAGGGTTATAGCTGTTTCTCTAGTGTTGGTAAGTCCCAACTATCAGAAGCCCTATTACATATATTCTTTTGCATTTGATCATTACTACGCAAGTGTGCTAATGCAAAAATCGGATGAGGGAAATGAGCACCCCATAGATTTCTTGAGAACTTCTCTTAGAGATGTAGAACTAAGATATCAAAATGTGGAGAAAGAATATTATGCTTTAGTTTTTGATGTTAAAAAGTTAAGGCATTATATCTTGAGCAATAAGCTCTTTGCCATTGTACTGGATCCTATCATGAAGCTCCTGCTAATGTAGAATGAGATGGGAGAAAGAAGAGCTAAGTGAGTTACCATGCTACATGAGTATGATCTTAAAATTTAGTCTATGAAGTTGGTGAGAGGATAAGATCTAACACAAAAAATGGATAAAACAGGTCTAGAGATTGTTACACAACAGTACAATCTTCAAGATGTGTCTTTGAATAAATATTATGATGATATTGTGTATTATTTGTTAAATCATAAATGTCCTGATAATTTGAACATGATGCAACAAAGGGTCTTGCACCTGAAAATTGAAAGGTATATGCTGCAAGGAAGAATTTTGTATAAGAAGAACCATGAGGGGATCTATCTATCGTGTTTAGGAAAAGACGAAGAAACTCACATGATGATAAAATTTTATGAAAAATATGGTACATGTCATTGTTCTGGACCCTCTATTGCACACTACATCTTGAGGGAAGGGTATTACTTGCCCACCTTATTCAAAGATGCACAAAACCATGTGAGGACCTATCATGTATGCCAAACATGTGCAATGAAGGATAGATGTTTAGCTCTTCCACTTCAGCCCATTTTTGAGGTGAAAACCTTTGCACAATGGGGTATGGATTTCATTGGCCCAATCAACTCACCATCCTCTATAGGGCACAGGTGTATTCTTACTATGAATAATTATTTTATTAGGTGGATTGAAGCTATCACTTTCAAATAGTGTATTGCTGAGGTAGTGATCAATTTCCTCAAATCAGGTATTATTAATCACTTTGGTTTTCCTTTCTCTTTGGTATGTGATAATGGTTTTGTATATTCTTCTTTAAAATTCTCAGGTTGGGCATCTGACCATGGTATAGTTATGAATTTCACCTCAAACTATTATCCACAAGGGAATGGTCTCACTGAATCCACTAACAAGAACCTCTTGACTGTGATTCGTAAGTTTCTTGAGAAGAATTATAAGGATTGACACACTCAGTTGAGATTTTACATGTGGGAAGATTGTAAATGGAAGAAGACATCCCTAGGAACATCCCCATATCACCTAGTGTATGGCTTTGAGCCTGTATTTCCTATCTAGTTAAGGATTCCCACTCTCTAGTGGATTAATGAATAGTATGAGGAAGGAGAGTGTTTAGAGGCTCATCTGGCTGAATTATTACAACTAGAAGAAAAGAGGGATGTAGCCCTAGAAAATTTTTCCAAACATCAAGGTGTTGTTAAGAGGTGGTTTGATCATAAATCTAGTGTCAAGGCCTTTCAGATTTCATAATTGGTCCTATATTAGGATAAGGGTATGTGCAGGATCATCATGGAAAAAATAGGCCCTTAAGTGGCAGTAAAATTTAGAAAAATCAGAGTTAGGAAACTTGATGTAAAGAAAATGAATAAGTTATCTATATTATTTCTAAAATATGTAAAAATAGAATCTATAGAAAATTGAATGTAGTTTCTAAACTACTCGTCTTATTTAAAAAATAAAAAAATCTATTTGGTGAAAATTTGAAATTTCAATGCAGTAGTACTTAAATTTCAGGAAAAAAATAAGTAGGTGTCTGTCTAACTACCCTAACCACAATAAACTGATAATACTTTTTTATAATATTTTACATATAATTAGAGGACTCATGTCCCAATGTGATACATATTTTTTTATAATTTTTTTCGAAGTAAATAATTAATTATGAATTTTTTGTTATAAATTTTTAAAAATATAAAAACTCGTATGTTTGACCACCTTAACTTGGTTAGAACTTCATGAAATTCACTTTTTTTTAATCCTATAGTATGTGAAGCATAGAATGTGACGCATGTTTCGAATTCAAAAAATGTGATACCATTTGAAAGCTATAGATGTTTTTCAATCAACCTATCACTTAGGACTTTAGTCGTAATTCAAATAGAAAATGAATAATAATTATTTATTAAATTCAAAGTAAAGCATAATTTATATTGGTGGGAAGTTGAGAATCTCCTTTAAAAACCCTTTTCATTTCATCAATTTTGGGTAAAAAAAAAGTCATCAGCCACATGAGCCATCATATCACGTACATATCACCACTTTTTGGCCCATCATGATCCTGCACATACCCATAAAACACATGAAAAGAAAGGCGAGCACGGTAAGTTTGAAAAGCTATGGTTGGTCCCCTATCATATTTCTAAGATCTTGGGAGATAATGATTTTCACCTTAAAACTCTCACCAGAAAATATGTCTCATTGCCTGTCAATGGGCAACATTTGAAGCATTTCTTCCTTGCTTGAGTTGTTTCCAGCTCACCCTTGTGAATAGTTAGAGTACCTATTTCCTTTCATTTTTGGTTTGGTTAGGTTGGGTGGTTTTTCTTGCTACTTCATTTTGGCTTTGATGCTTCTCTATCTTTTTGTTTGGGGTAGGGTATCTTACTTGCACAATAATAATCTTTTCAATATGTGCCTGTTTATTCTAGACATTTCCCTTACAAACTTTAATCATCTTTCTAAGACAAGTTGGTAGAGGCCCTTTACTTGATGTCACATGTGCTAAATGCTCAAATTGAATGAACCCTTGGATTAAGTTAGTCCCGAATGTCCTTGCATCTTATATTATTCACACATTTTAAGAATGATAAGGTTGTTAGGGACTCCCTGAAAGGTCTGGTTAGGTGAAAAATATTAATTTTTCTTTAGCGCCATTGTGATTCTCAGCCCTGAGTGTGAAATTCATTGTTCACAAGTTGAAACAAAAAGAAGTGAAATGAGAAAAGAAAAAAAAGTATTGAATACCAAAAGGAAAATTCAACTCATCAAGGGGATCCAAATAACTCCATCAGGGCTAGATACGCCCAGTTGGAAGTGGAGCTATGTTAGTGAGAGCCACAAAAATAACCTTGTCGGTGCTATAGATGCATGTCTGGTAGTGAGGCTCTATCCAAGATTCTTTTGAAGTTATAATCTTTATGAAGCTTAACATGACCAACCTTGGCTTCCTTTCAGCAATTCAGGAAAGGATATGAATGCATCTACACACACTTGGAATCCCAACACAACAAGGCCTATCTTATCCATTGATTTTAGAACTTTACTCTATGGGTGACCCAATGCAAGAACTGATACCAAGAGTTTTCGGTTCCTGATTGTAGTTTGTCATCAAAATGCACTAGAGAATTTCCCAATGGAGTCACCATTTCTTGTGCACTTTTTCACACACACCCCACTAGAGGTAAGTACCCCTTCTTTTATTTCCTTTTCTTTCACGTCACTGTAGGTTTCACCTTTTCCCCTTAAGGGATAGGTTCCTTTTGAATTTTGGTCTTCTGCTTCACTTGGAGAAATTCAAGATCTATATGCACTTCAAGTGCATCATTTGCAACTCTTTAATCTCAAGGAATCATTTAAATCCCTTGCCTTCACCTGAGATTCGTCTTGTAGGAAAATTTGGTTCTATGGAAAGAATTTGGGGATTTCACCTTAGCTTGGATTTCCTGAGTGATGGATCATCTCAGAAAATCTGAGGTGGCTCAAAATTCTAGCAATGCTATCCTTCAGAGAATCTGACCTTGCTCGGATTCCCTCAATCTATCCTCTGGTCATTTCTCTGAGTCATAGGATGTTGTTTCGTTCATTTCTGATGGGTTTTAGACACATTTAATGGGATCTTCATGAGATATTTAGGAGTTATTTGAATTTAATTTTACCATTTTGAACTGTTTGAGCCCACAAAATTCATCTAGTTGATTCCTCCTCCTTAACTAGTGATTTCATTCAATTATTATGACCGCACTCGTGGCTTTTGGCTTCCATTCGAAGGAGGGACCCAGACTCTTTTCTCACATTTGTCACTCCTCAAAGGTAGGGTTTTCGCTCTTTATTTGATGATTTCTTGACCTAGCTATGACATGGTATGTTGATTCGATGATTTATCTGGCTTTGGTGATGAAACATGTTGGTGAATGCTTATTTTTGGTCATTGTTGGAGCTTTGATGAGTCAGGGTCATTTGTTAACTCCCCTTTTTTTCTTAGGATTGTGTGGTTGTTTCCTCCGCATTAGGGTTGGCCTCGTTGTAATCCTTGGTGTACTGCCATAGGTTAGGGTTTCTTGTGTCATACGTGCTTTAGGGTATCGAGAATAATTTCCATTGATCTTGTGTCAAGGTGGACTCGGTTAAAATATGTAGGAAGACAATATGATGATCCCATAAGGATCATAATGCCCTAGACCCTTGTCATATCCATTGTTCCCTAGCTGGCTAGGAAGTTGGTTTTGAAGATGTAAATGAGGCACTATGGTGTGATGTTCTAGCTTGTGTTGTGGGATGAGCATGCTAGCATGAATTCTTGAGTAAATAATTTCAAACCTTAAACTCAATATCGATGAAATGAAGAGGAGGGTTACTTAGGTTTTGGACGAGAAGAAAAACTTGGGGAAATTCGTCAAAGTTGAGCCCATCTTGGGAATTTTGAAGTACATTAGAATTTTTTAGGGTTAATCCTTCAGAGATTCTAGTGTCCCTAGAATCCCCCAAATTCGCCTATCATGATAAATTCTAAAGGTGAATTTGTCCCTCTGGTGTCTAAATTGAGTCTTGTCTCTAGAGGTTCTGCCACACCATGAATTTATCAAAGTAATTACCCTTAAGAAAATCCACTCGAATTTAGACTCTAAATTCATGATGGTATGGATCTCCCGAAGGCATGGCGGGCCAAAGATATCACTCATTAAATATCCTTAAGGTACAAAAGAATGAAATTTTCATTTGGAAGATGGTAAGGTGGGCCCGTTTGAAAAAAATTTCTACCTCAAATTTTTCAAGCCTTAGTCCATTCGAAGAATCCGAATCCCCTCAGATTTTCTATAATTCTCCTTGGACCCCCAAACACCCCAAGTCTTGAAAGGAAAATTTGATGTCTCAACATTCTGATATGAAACCTAACTTTTAGAAATTATGCGCTAGCTTGGAATCCCTGACCTCTCATCCTTAAGAAAATATGAGTCCCCTAGGATTTTCCATGTATCTCTCTTGGACTTCCAAAAAACTTGAGATTTGAACTTTGGATGAAATGCTATCAACTTGAAATTCTTGTGTGCAATAATGATTTTTAGATATTTCACTTGACAAAGAATTCCTTGAACTTTTCTTCCCATGGAGGATCCACCTGGCTAAGAAATCCTCAAACTTTATTCTTGTGGGAAATTCACCCTAGGCTGAATATTTTGAAAATCCTCCTGAGCTTGAAGATCTTGAAATGCATCAATTTTTGGGAAAGTGTCTCGGATTTCTTAAGTTCAATAAAAGGAATTTGATGATAATTGAAAGCTTCTGTTTGTCTACTTTAATAACAAGTTTATTCATGATTGGCATCATGGTTATTATTATGTCTTTTGACAGATGCAAGCATAACTAAGTCTTGACAAGACTTCCAAGTCAAAGGCTCCACACGTGCATGAGGAAGGAAAAAGAAGAATAGATATAATGAAGTATGATTTGAAAGGAATATGATTAGAGTCAAAAATTATCTCTAGTGGTCAGAGATAACTAACACCAATATGGCACATGTTGATTATGATGATTTCCAGCAGACAATGTTTGGAAATGCAACTACACAATTGAAACAAGTCATCACACATACGGGCTTGGCTCGGGTAGTAGGGTTTCTACCTAAATTTTTGTGTCTAAAACTAGTGTTAGAATGTGCAAGACACTATGATTCTGATAAGAGAATAATAGTGGGTCCATAAGGAAGATTCATGGCTAACTTGACCAAAGAATCATTTGTTTAAACCTTCAATATTTCCTCCCACTACAAGCTTATCAAAGAGATCAAAATCCAGGAAGCAAAAGAATTCAAGATGGAGTACCATGATATCATCACACTCCTAGGTAGAGTAATGGGATTGGAGGAGGAATTCACCTTCAAGACTTAGATGTTATACCTAATTACTCAAATTGTGGGATCAAAACATTACCATTGGGCAAGTATCCTGAGTGATAAGTTGGACAAAAAAATCAAATGTGTATAATATACTCATTTGTTCACAATGAAATCTTACCTTATCTACATGTTGGCAAGTAAATTCAAATATAGAGGTCTAAGTTGTAGAGGAACTTTGGGAAAGGATAAAATCCAAGATTTTTCCCATCGACTCCAGCACAACACATCAAATTATAGGGAGCACCAACGATGCTTTCTTCATGTACATGCCTAGCTTACTGCAAGGATCCCTCCATGTAATAAATTTTGTAGAGGTAATGGAGCTAATAAGAAAATATGGACAATGGTTCATACAATTCTACAGGTTCTCTTACATCAGGATACAACGATCTCTTGTGATCCCAATCAGAATGCCAAGGTATCCTACTAATAAACCCATCTTTCTAGAATTGACAAGACAAATGGTTACATTTGAGATAGTGTTGTAGGATATACATAGGAAGGGGCTTGCAGACGAATTCCCATTGAGGATTGGAATTATTGAAGCCTGTCGCAATCTTTAGAGTGTGTAGTATTTAGATAAATAAAGGGCACAATATGAATTGTATTCCCACACCAATCAGGACCACTTTCACCCTTATGGAAGATAAAAAAAGAAAGATAGTAGAGATTACAGACACAAGGGCCACATGGAAGATTATTAGGAAAATTGTAGAGATTAATTTGAGGTGATAAAGAGAAGGTACTCTAGGTTGCCCTTGGAACTCATCAAGCTCTAAAAATTTGATCAAGTGCTAGATCAGATTGATGAGGATGAAGGATATCTAATACATTACCATGATTATAAGTCATACAGGAACCAACCCCTCCCATCAGTAAATTGGTCAGAAGAAAAGATAATGGACCTTGATAAGGTAACTGAACTCATGAAGAGATACTCTAGAATTTGGGTTAAGCACAAGGTTGCATAGTTGCAAGAAAAAGGCACCCACTTCACTTATGACCTAAAGGGAAACCTTGAATCCCATTCTAAGTATGACACCAAAGAAACCAGGGATGATACTACAAAGCCTTCACATAGGGATAAACAATAAGAACAAAGGTCCCTAACACTGAAATGGAGAACGAGAAGTCAAGGGTAGACAAATAAAAATGAGAAGAAACCTCCACCAAAGGAAATGAACACCTCTAAGGAAGCTATTGAGGAAGGAGAGAGGAATCCTAAACATACTAAAAATATGAAGTTGGTGATTGAGGGGTAGAGACTAGCTAAGAAAACAAAGATTGTTGAGGCCTTAGCTACCCCTCCCAAGGTTGTGGAAATTGAGAGCTCTGGGGAGAAGTCACATGTTTATGTAGGAATAAATTCCCCAAAGAATAGGGTATCCCCTGTAGGAGAATCAGGAGTTGGGCTTGACAAGCTAACTTTTCAAGAGACTCCTACTGAGAATCCTATAAAGGAAGCAAAAAAGACAATTACAATGGATAATTCACCTTCTCTATCCCCAATATAGAACATACAAGTATGGGAGGATCCAAAGGAACGTGAACAATAAGGCATAGAAGAAGGGCCATTTGATAATCCTGAGGAATAAAATCAAAATGAAGAAGTATCCATGCACAGAGATGTCCAATTGAGTGAGTTGGCCAAGGAATTGGGAGAGAAGATGGAAATATTAAAGGAAACTACCTTTGAGCTCACTATGAAAATTCCCTCTCAACCTCAAATTAGTGTACATATACCCTATTCAGAGGAGGAGCCTCAGGATAAGGATGATGAAGAGAGGGAACTTCATAACCAAGGAAGGGATGAGGAGAATATTGAGGTTGTTGAAAAGAGTCCTCACAATCAGTCTCAACATGATACTCCTCGGAAGGATAGAAAAATAGAGCAGCCTGCTACCCCAAACTAGCTAGAAAAGAGGTTAAAATAGAAGGAAATAATTGTAGGATATGAGATTCTGAGCTGGGACAAGCTGTTAGAAAAATGGGGAAAGCCAAAGGACAAGAAAATACCCAAAAATGGTCTCCACATTTGTGAGGGATGAATTTAATAAAATAATTATCCATGTTGTTTTTCCCCCTAAGAACAGGTACAAAGATGAATTCAAACCCACAGACTATAAAGTTGAAACTATTATTTTGGGTCCAACTACTAAGGAACAAGAGAAGAAAGACTTCCACGAATCCTCTAAGGCAATTTTGAGGAGACTAGACAAGGAGACTATAGAAAAGGAAGAATTACATAAGCAATTGAGGGAAGTCCATAGGTATATTCAACACCTGATGAAGCCCCTACAATCCCAAAGTAGTTAGAGCTCTTCATTTCCAGAAGGTTTTTTGTCCAAGGACTCAGTTTTAGAGATTGAGAGACTGAAGTCCTTTTCAAAGGACACTCAGGATTGTTGCAAAATGTTAGTGATAGATGACATGAAATGATAGAGAATGTGCTACCATTTTATGAGAATTCATCATTCCTCTCCAAAGATATAACCTATTTCCTTGATGTCTGCAAACAACCACATGATGATACAACTCTCAAAAAAATTTAAAGAATCCTTGCAATTTTAGCGGAGACTCTAGTTAAAGAGGGAATCAACACCCTACAAGATACTCATTATGCTATGGAGTGGATTGAGGCTTTCTATTTCAAGAATGAACTCAAGATGAAGGCACCCAAGAAATTATCCAAGACCTAGGTCAAGGTAAAAGAGGTCTTTGATAGTTGCATTTCCTTTCTATAAATCATTAGAGGTAGAAAGAAATTCAGACATAAGGACATGAATGTGGAACAATTGCAGCAATGGTGGCATGAAGTGTATTCTCCAAGTGCAGAGAACCTAGCACTTAAAAGATCAATTGGAGGATGCTGAAATTTACATCTCTTGTTTGGATAGGTATCAGGGATTGCATGTGGATTGCGATAACAACTTGGTCAAGTATGAAACAGAACTAAATTCACCAAGGGCCAGAATTAATGTGATAGGTACTCCAACCTAGGCCAACTTAGATCCAGTCTTGGCAAAATAAAGGAAGTTTCAAGAAAGAATGGGGTAGGTGAAGGAAAAAATGATGACCCAGCTTGATGACCTAGGAGAATGTGCCATTTAATGCTAATTTTTCCTTTGGGATGGGGTGGTTGCACCTTGAATTTTGCAAATAGAGAGAATTTAAAGCTAAAAGTTGACTTTAGAGGCTGAACTCTAATATTTTAATGTAAAATTTGAACTTGAAATTTGGGAGGGAATTTTTGGCCGACCTGCTTGGTCACCCTAACTTGTAAACCCTAATTTGGGCCACCCTAAAGGGGTGAATTGTTATAAATAGGGATTTTTCCCTCATATTTTAAGGTTAGAAATTTGGAGAAAGAGTTAGAATCTTAGCTAAGGCATTAGAGAGCCCTATAATAATTGAGATACTGGAAAAACTTAAATTGTTTCAAAATTGTGGTGAAGGAAATACAAGAGAAGGAATTGTTATTTGGTGTTCTTCATTGTGTTATTCATCTATGCATGGTTCTTGTGCTTCTTTTATTTTAGACTTTGATTATTTATTCGAAGTAAGTTACTCTTTAGATAATTTTAGATATATTCTTGTTTCAGTTATGTTCTTGATGGAAAATTTGAAGTGTTTTAGCGACCCTTAGTCCATAATTTCAGCTACCTACTAAATGTACTTAGTTGTGCAAAGCTAGCCTAGGCCCATATTTGATGTGCTTTGTTCAATTGTGAAGTGTTTTCATTTTAATGCTAAATGTGGGCTGATATGTGAATGCTTTACAAACTAAAAATCTTAAATACCTTAGGAGATATCACTATTTCTTTGACATTGCAGGTTAATCTAGGTTTAGCAAAAATTGGTTTAGAGGTTTGTTGCACTTTGAATTTTTTTTCATCTTCATAGCTAATTTTGATAGTTAGATTCAAATTTCTCTCAAACCCTTATCCCTTTTTTCCTTTTTCTTTAACATCTGGGTTAGTTTTTTTTAGAACTTGCAAGGATCAACATAATGTTATATTTGATGACCTTGAGAAGCTTCAATATTTGTGTGCAAGGCCCTTTGTGAAAAACCAACATGTAAATATTATCTCTGAGTTGTTTAACTACATTTTTCAAGACTTGATATTAGAGACCTTGGGCTTATTTCTTGAGGCTTTCTAATAGAGACTAACCTTTCAATAGAGATAGGATATTATATTTTGTCTAATTTGTTGTTGTGCAGAAAACACCATCAACATATACTAGTTTATTTTACAATATCTGGATACAACAAGAAATCTATAGATCCAGGTCATTCCAATGGAGGATCAGATAGCACAAATGAACTATAATCTACATATTCATCTACAATAGCTCCATACCCAATGAGAGCTAGTCAAAGAGCAACTACAATAGCTTATGGAGTTAGTAAGAAATGGTTTGAGATTCCTTCAACTAATTTTAAAATAAGGAAAGAAGATAATAGACAACATAACAATCCCAACCAATCTCTAAGAGGTAGATCATACACTAGACCAAATCCAAGCACAAATAGGCATACTCGTCCAAGCACAGGCACATTGGATTACTACATTATAACAACTAAAGGTGTGATACCAGAACATCCTTCCCTAAGAAAAATTTCTTGATTACAAGACATCATTTAAATGGGAGGATTATTTTAGAAAATCAAGGGTAGAAACAAAGCATACCACAATATACTGGAAGAATTTTGTGATACTGGGAGAAGACAATAGTTTCTATTGGGAGTCATTTAATTTAAAGGAATATATATATGTCATATGTAATATAATAGAAGAATATATATATGTGGATATTGAAATATAGAAAATGAGGATCCAAGGTCCTAAATGCAAAAAACCTAGGATGCAATGGTGGCCTTTTTCCATGTTTCACTAAGATGTAGATGAATAAGGTTCATAGATCAACTTTCATCCTTGATGGTGAGCCAATCAGACTTGGATCTACATCTAATTGGGGTTTGAAATAGATTGGAAATATTTTGTAATTTTAATGATCCTATATACCCTAATATTAAAAATGTAATATTTTTACAATGGACAAACAAAAATAGTCAAATTTTGAAAGATCTAGAGAGTGCAGAGGACAATAAACCTGCTGAAAAAAATTGGTCATTTTGTGCATACAAGGACTGAGTTTCCCAATGGATATTGATTCTTTGTAGGGATTTCCGAAAGTGATTTTGGGACCTCCTCTAGTGCTAGATCAAAGCTTCTTTTTTTTTCTACAAATTTATTAGAATGTTGTCAATAAATTCGATAATTGAGATTTTATGTCTTCACAAGGTTGATGAAAAAAATTCAACAATACAAAATTGATCTTCAAAGCCTCTTCAATCATCTTCAAACATGTACTTTGTAAATTCACAAATAAGGAAAATGTTGCTCCATATAATGGCTTGACTCAAACAAACCCTGTGTATGTGTTCCCACTTCTACAATGGCAATGCCAATGATAAACTGATAATGGAAAGGAAGGAAATGAAGAAAGAACAATGTGTTACAACTCAACACCCCTCAATGGATACATTTAAGTTCTAAATGCATAAAAATAACCTCAAGGATTTGGATATTTCTTGCCTGATTTCCAAAATTCTTTGGAGACCTAAAAAAAGATGTTAGCCTTCACAAAACCATGATAATATGACAACATAAACTCATAAACACTTTGACATGATACTTGGATCTTTAATTTCTACAATAATGCTTTGAAATAATTCTTTTGAATTGAAATTGAATGATCTTAAAGTTCACCTATTGATAGATGATTTCCCTTAGATTTTAAATACTAAAATGGCTAGGTAATTGTAGTATCAAAAAATATCATCGGTGACATTTTCACACTTGTTTGGGCCCTCCTCGTGAAGTCAGGCTTAATGATGCCTTGAATTAGTGTTTTAATGTGTTTAACATACTTGCATTGGGTCTTGGGACCTTGTGAACTAATTAATCTGAATAGTACCTTGCTAAAGTGTTGTGAAGTGTTGTAACAAACTTCCACACTTTTCTAAGGTTTTATCAAATAATTGAACCTAATAAACCTCTTTTAAATCAAAACATACCTTAATCATGCCTTATTTGAAGTGTTGTAGAGTGTTATAACACACTTTCACAATTTTCTAAGGTTGTCATTAATAATTGGGCTTTCCTATGCTTTAATTAGCCTTATTTTGCATCCACAAATCCCATTTATGCATCTTTTTGAGGATGATCCTAACACAAATCAGCATCCAATCATAATTCAGGTGTTTTTAGCTTGTGTGGCCCATATTTAGTGATCAAGGACTCATTCACCACCTTCATAGAATGAGTCCCACCTAGGTTTCTGGGTCCCAAACTTGGTTTCACACCTTTCTAAGCATTTTTTAAAATGGTCCCATAAATTATGCCTAATGGGACTCATTCACCACCTTGGGAAAATGAGTTCCATGTGGCCCAAAATCAAAATTAATTCAAATTCTTTATGGGATTTTATCCTCCTAGATTTGATGTCAGCTTGTAGTGTTGTAATTTTGGGAATTATTACATAATTGAGTATAAATACAAGGTTCTTTCACTCATTTTCACCTAAGAGTTTTGTGAGAGCATTCATAATAGCAAGCTAGAGTTCACAAGAGAAATCAAGTGTTTACAAGATAATTTATAAGGAATTCAAGGGAAAGATTCATCATCATTTGTTGCAACAATTCAAGATCCAACATCATGTCAAGATTATCAAGAATCAAGCATTTTATTGAGCTAGTGTTGTGATGTTGCATTCACGATCCAAGGTCAAGCATTGTTCTACACTTATATAAAGATCTAGATCTATATCCTTCATTGCCATTCCATGATAGATTGTTGATTTACATTACAAGACACCATTCAAGGTATCTTTTTTCATGTCTCATGTTTCATGTTCATCTTTCATTATTTCATCATTTGGTTTAATTACCTAAAATGGGTTTGGCCAAGACAAACCCCTATCCATTGACAATCAACAAGTTTTCTCCGTTTTACATGTCTGATTGTAGATCCAGGTGTCTTGGAGCTTGAAATATCATTGAAGACTAGATTAAAAGCTTGGAGAATTTTTTTGGAATTGTATCCTCATTTTCAAGGTTGGAATCTTCACTAAAAGGTCACCTATAGCCCGAAAATTAGAGTTTCAGATCCAAAAACCTGGAAAATTAGATTGAGTAGATGAGAAGAACAGATTCAGACCTCGAATTTTTAGAAAATAAAAACTAGACTCATTCACCACAAGTTGTGAATGAGTCCCACTATAGGTATTTTTTAGAAAAAAATTCATATTCAGATACCCTTTCGTCTGAAACCTGCTCTTGAGAAAAACTCCAGAATTGGGACTAATTCACCAAGAATGCAAAATGAGTCCCACTAGGTCAAAAATTCATAATTTCCAACATTTTAGGTCTCCTTCTAGTCATCTTCAAGTTTCCAGGTGCACACATTTCATCTTTCAATTTGTTATTATGTTTTATATGTATTTCTAGGTCATTTAATTCAAGTTTGCATCATATAAGTTTTTTCCATTTCATCTTGCATTTTATTGTCTTTTCCAAGTCTTAACTTTGTGGTGAACCCCTTAGTAGTCATTAATCATACCCTGGGACAACCCTATTGCAAGATCGCTTTCTCTTTTACATTGAGATCTCTAGGGCATCCTTGAATGTTAGTTGGAGAAAAGTGATGTTCTATGCCCTAAACCATAGTGCATCCATTTTTCAACTAAATTTTTTAGTGAACCTACATTTAGAATACCTACTTTATTGATTTTGAATCCATTATCATCCTATATCTAGCTTGCATTGACTTTAAATTAGAATTTGCATTAGTTAATTGACATATAGGATTTCTAAATTTTGCATTAGTGAAGTTGCATATAGGTTGCATCTTTGCATCTCAAATCATAAAAAATCATTTGAAAACTATGTTTGCATTTAGTTTATAGACCATACAACATAAAAATCATAACAACCGATCGAATATTTTTTAAAATTTCGAAAAAATTCCCTACTAGTACTCATTCACCACCTTGGGTGAATAAGTCCTAGCGTAGATTATAAACAACCTTTTACAATTTTAAAAACCTTGTTTCTACACTTATGTTTGCTTCCATTAAATATATATAAATTGGTTGAGTTTGTGTTACATGGATTTCATTAGATCTACCTTAATTTGGCTCATTTCATGCATTGCTCAATTTAAAATTTGCATTCTCACATTGTTACATAGCATAATCACTCAATTATCATTTGAAAAATGCATTATCCTTTTGCATTTTTTCTTTATCATTATTTAATTTCAAGCTTGTAGATCTAATGTCATCTTGTAGTGTTGTAATTTTAAGAATTCTTTCATAATTGACTATAAGTACAAGGTTCTTTCACTCATTTTCACCTAAGACTTTTGTGAGAGCATTTATAATCGCAATTTGGACTTCACTAGTTTATTCAAGTGTTCAAAATATTGTTTCTAAGGCATTCAAGGAAATGATTCCTCATCATTTGTTGTGAAAATTCAGAATCCATCATCATGTCAAGATTATAAAGCATCAAGCATGTTATTGAGCTAGTGTTGTGATGTTGTATTCAAGATCCAAGGTCAAGCATTGTTCTACACTTATCTGAAGATCTAGATCTATATTCTCCCTGGTCATTTCATGCTAGATTGTTGATTTGCATTACAAGACATCATTAAAGGTATATTTTCTCATGTTTCATGTTTCATTTTCATCTTTCATTATTTCACCATTTGGTTTAATTACCTAAAATGGGTTTGGCCAAGACAAACCCCTAGCCACTAACAATCAACAAGTTTTCTCCTCTTTACATGTGTGATTATAGATCCAGGTGTCTTGGAGCTTGAAGTATCATTGAATACTAGGTTACAAGCTTGGAGAAAGTTGTTGGAATTGTCTCCGCATTTTCAAGGTTGGAATCTTCACTAAAAGTTCACCTATAACGCCAAAATTAGAGTTTTAGATCCAAAAACCTGGAGAAGTAGATTGAGTAGACTGAGAAGAAAAAATTTAGACCTTGAAGTTTTAGAAAATCCAAACTGGACTCATTATCTACAAGTGGTGAATGAGTCACACTATAGGTTTTTTTTGAATTTTTTTATAGATTTAGACACCCTTTTGTTTGAAACCTGCTCCTAAGAAAAAATCCAGAATTGGGACTGATTCACCCAGAATGGCGAATAAGTCCCACTAGGTCAAAAGGAAAAAAATTCCAATATTTCATGACTCCTTCTAGAAATATTTTTGTTTCTAGGTGCACACATTTCATCCTTTAGTTTGTTATTCTATTTTATATGCATTTGTAGGTCATTTAATTCAAGTTTGCATCATATTAGGGTTTTGAATTTCATCTTACATTTTCTTGTCTTTTCCAAGTCTTAACTTGGTGGTGAACCCCTCATTAGTCATTAATGATACCCTAAGATAATCATATTGCAAGATATCTTTCTCTTTTGCAATGAGATATCTTGGGCATCCTGTAATGTTAGTTGAAGAAAAGTGTTGTTCTATGTCCTAAACCATAGAGCATCCATTTTTCAACTAAACAATATAGTAAACCTACATTTAGAATACCTTCTTTACTCATCTGGATTCCATAATCATCCTAGATCTAGCTTTCATTGACTTTGCATTGGCATTTGCATTAGTTAATTGGCATCTAGGGTTTCTAAATTTTGCATTAGTGAAAGTGCATATGGGTTGCATCTTTTCATCTCAAATCATAAAAAATCATTAGAAATCTGCATTTCCATTTAGTTTATAGACCATACAACATAAAAAACATAAAAATCAAATGAAAATTTCTATGTTTTTTGAAAAAATCCCTAATGGGACTCATTTACCACCTTGGGAAAATCAGTCCTAGTGCAGATTCTAAACAACCTTTTACAACATTAAAAACCCTGTTTTTGTAGTTATGTTTTCTTCCATTAACTATTTGTTTTAGTTGGTTGAGTTTTTGTTACATGCATTTCATTAGATCTAGCTTAATTTGGCTCATTTCATGCGCTGCTCAATTTCAAATTTGCATTCATTGTTACATCGCATAATCACTCAGTTATCATTTGAAAATTACATTATCCTTTTTCATGTTTTCTTTATCATTGTTTCATTTTAAGCTTTATAACAATC
The DNA here is from genome assembly GCA_007115665.2 of Sequoiadendron giganteum. Lineage (NCBI taxonomy): Eukaryota > Viridiplantae > Streptophyta > Pinopsida > Cupressales > Cupressaceae > Sequoiadendron > Sequoiadendron giganteum. The sequence goes on from CM021109.1 coordinate 94,255,569, forward strand.
ATTACATCATGTTTTCATAGCAAAAATCTATGGTTATCATACTTCATGTTCTTTATTTGGATCTTGTTAAGTGTTGCAAGAAAGTGTTGTTCAGTGTATATGAATATGAGTTCATTCCCCTCTCTTTTTTTATTCATTGATCCCTCCCCTAGTATCCCTTCTAAGAGTGGGTTTAGTCTAGTGTAAGAAACCTTGGGTAATCATGACAATCACATTTGTTCTTCTCCTAACATCTCTTCTAGCTGTGAAGAATATATTGTAGCGTTAGAAGAACTAATCGATGAGAGTGTTGAGAACCCAAGTTGTTTCTCTCCTCTTACCTCTCCTATTTGGAAATAAATTACTAAACAAGAGGACATAACAAAAAGTAATCATGATGACCACACAACACAACAAGATACCATTGAAACATAACTAAGTTCATCTCCCAACATCTTCTCCTCTTGTGATAATGATGAGGATATGTTGGTATTAGATAAGAAAACCTTCAAGATCTATGATAACCCTATTTATGTCTCTTCCCCTACTTATCCTATTTTGGAAGACATTATGGGACAACGAATTGAAAATTTGGACAATCTTAACATTTTTTCTTCTCCTAGAATCTTTCCTAATCATGAAGAATATACTTTGATCGATGAAAGTCATGAGAATCCTATGGAACAAGACAAGAACATTATTGATTAAAAATACCATTCAACCATTGATCATTCCCCTACTTTCGATGAAGTCATTTTAGAAGAACCAACCTTTAAATTTCATGAAAATTTAGTTTGTATTTCTCCTAAAAACTCTCCTCTTGGGAGGATATCATGGTAAAAGAAAGTTTTAACTAAGAGATCATCCAAATAGGCACAAGTTTTTTGAGATTATGATGAAACATATTCAATATCCTTTAATTAATTAGCTTCCTAAGTCACCTCCAATTAGTGAATCACATAATAAATTGAGAGATTTCCTAGAATCTATGGTGCAATATAACAATGTTTTGCAGCAACAAGGATAAAGCATAGTTTCTCAAACATGTAGGGGACGAAAAATCGCTCCCGCAACATCTCCATTGCATCAAATTATTGTGCCTAGTGTTGAAGATATTAAAAATACTCCTACTAATATATTTTTATGGCAACTCATTCAACTATCACCTACATACAAGTATATATTTCAAGAAATATTGCAAATAAAAAAGGAGGAAATACAAGCTTATATGAAATCAAACAATGTAACATCATCCTTTGATTGTATACAAGCCACATAGTCAAAAATCAAATTCAACCTAAACATGAATTACCCTCACTTGAGATTCAAAAAAAGAATGAAGCATTGATGATAAATGTGATCATTAATGAAACTATTGTTAGGCGCCCTCTCATAGAAAATGGAGCATAAATTAATGTTTGTGGCATTGAACTCCTAGAAATAATTGACATGGATAAGAGGCTTATCCAACTTAATAATGTTCATATTTGTGGCTTTGACAATGTCAATAGGCAACCACTAGGAATGATAACATTACCTATAGAAGTCAGACCTGTAGTGTTTCCTACCCATATCCATCTCATGCCAGGACCCATTTCCTACAATCTTCTCCTAGGGAGAACATCGATTCATGCTCTAAAAGGATTTCCATCTACTCTCCATCATACAATGAAATTTGAATACAATAACAAGATATACACATTTGAAGTAGATGAACAAAGATATGAATCATATGATCACAACATATCCAACTCCCCTACTATTTTCATTCCAAGATCACAATTTCAACCTATACAAGTTAATGTTGATCATTCAGCCACAACAAAAATATTTAGTGATAATTGAGGGTTGTTAGATTTTATGGACCTTGTTTCAATAAATTTTCCAAAATCTCACCCTCGAAGTCCAAAGAGTCATATAGAAATGATTAATTTTCAGATACAGGTTCTATTGATGATTCTAGTTTTACACCTTCCATTATAGCAGAGTTCAAAATCTCACAATCTAAACCAAACAAACCTTGTGTTTCATTCGCTCAACTTAGTTCTACAACATTACCCCATGGTCGTGATGGGGGCTATCTAACACCCATCCATCATGAGGGGATGAGGCATAACTTTAAAAAGGATTTGTGTTCTCATCAAGAAACTAATCCTTCTCAAAAGCATAAACCGCATTTATCTGAATTGAAATATAGTTAATTTATTGGATACAATCTCCCTCCTACACATGGATAGAATGAGCACATGAAGAAAACCAACATACCATACTCTTTCAAGAAAGATCTAGGTTTACCTACCTTATCTCCACTTTCATCTAGAGCCTTACCATTTAGTGTGTGTATGACATCTTGTGCAAATAAAGGAACATCTTCCACTATTGATCAAGAGAGTATCTTGTCCATACTCCTCCAAGATCATTTGATATCCTTTCCTTCAAGAACATGAAAGAAAATTTACTACAAGAAATCATTTTGTACATATCATAGAGCTCATGGTCATGCTACTAATCAATGTAAGGCTTTAGGTAACAAAATTCAACATCTTAGGGACTGTGGTGCTCTTCCTTATGTTGAAGTACCTATTTCCTCTAATTAAAACCTATTTTCATCTTATTCGCCTCATCCTTGTCTTGGAATAAGTGGGGGAAAGGGGTTAGTTAGCCTTGTCCTCCTATGTCACTTGTTGTTTTCTCTTTAGGCTTGTTGACCACCTTTTATTTACATATAAGATAAAGCTTGGGATGTGAATGACATGCCTTAAGTTGGCTCACATGTGATGTAAAGAGTTATACATTTTGGGGAAAACCCCTTCCCTTTTTCATGATGTAGCTTATTGGAAACATATGACTTGGCATAGGGATTTCTGAGTAAGCTCTCATGTCTTCATCTAATTTAAAGAAATTTCTCACAGTAATGGTGTTAGAACCCGCTTTAAAGTGGGGGAAAACATTTACACTCATGTTTCATTATGTGATTTTATTTCTTCTTGTGATGCATCCTTTTCTTGATGGTGTCATTGCGTTTTATTTTCTCTGAGAGCATGATATTTCTCTGACTTGTCCTCTCTTAGAGACATTAAGCACGATGTTCCATAAGAAGAGACCTTACATGAACTAAGGAAAATCTCTTTGAACATTCCTTACAATATTTCTCATCGGATATAGCCACCTTGCATAACACACTTTGCATTCTTGTGGAACCATCTTGTTTGTTCATGAGTTTCAAGCATACAAAGTTTTTCTTGCCTCATGAAGCTTGAAGTTCATTATTTTTTCATGAGCTCCAAGCATACATATTTTTTCTTGTCTCATGAAGTTTGAAGATCATTATTAAGTAGCACCTTATCAATTTTATCAGGAGGTATAACTTTGTTGTGGTTTTATGGGAAGCTAAACAAGGCCATGACTTTCCCTTAGCCACTCACATGTGAGTGTGAGCGCATATCATTTGTGTCTCACCTTCTTGGATTAATCACCTAGAAAACAACTCAAATTTTTATTGCCTCAAAGTGAGAATGCATCTTTGTACAAACAACCTAGACCTTATCTATATTGCATTGGACAAATAGTTAAAGCTTGATCCACCTCATTTTTATTTTCTGCTTGTTATTGTTTCTTTTAATTATTGACATTGCATGAACGTATATCTTGATGCTACATATTATTCTCCCTATGTGTGTGCTCTTGTTCTTATGTCAATTTGACAGAGGATCTTGGATCTTGGGAGCTTGGTTACCTCTTTGATCTTTGTTAAATCCTAGATCATCCGTATTGGTACACTTTGACCCATCTTGAATGTCTAATTTAGTGTGAGTTTGAAGGAAGTTCATCCTCTCACTAAAGTGGGGGCTAAATGTAGTGTCAAAAAATGTCGCCGGTGACATTTTCACACTTGTTTGGGCCCTCCTTGTGAAATTTGGCTTAGGAATGCCTTGACATAGTGTTGTAATGTGTTTAACATGTTCACATTACATCTTGGGGCCTTGTGAACTAATAAATTTAAATGGTACCTTGCTAAAGTTTTGTGAAGTGTTGTAACATACTTTCACACTTTTATAAGGTTTTATCAATTAACTGAACCTAATAAACCTATTTTTAATCAAAATTTACCTTAATCATGCCTTATTTAAAGTTTTGTAAAGTGTTGTAACACACTTTCATAGTTTTCTAAGGATATCATTAATAATTGGGATTTCTTATGCTTTAATTGGCCTTACTTTACATCCAAAAGCCTCATTTAATGTATCTTTTCGAGTATGATCCTGACATTGATACACATACAATCATAATTCAGGTGTTTTCAGCTTTTCTGGCCTAGATTTAGTAATATGGGACTCATTCGCCACCTTTAGTGAATGAGTCCCACCTAGGTTTTTGGGTCCCGAACCTGCTTTAACCCTTTCTAATAATTTTAAAAAATCATCCCATAAATTATGCCTAATGGGAATTATTCACCACCTTTAGTGAATGAGTCTCGTGTGGCCCATAATCAAAATTAATTCAAATTCTTTGTGGGATTTTATCCTCCTAGATCTTATGTCACCTTGTAGTGTTGTAATTTTTGGAATTCTTGCATAATTGAGTATAAATACATGGTTCTTTCACTCATTTTCATATAAACTTTTTGTGAGAGAGTTCATAATGACATGTTTAAGTTTACAAGAGAGTTCAAGTGTTTACAAGATCATTTCTAAGACATTCAAGGGCAAGATTCTACATTATTTGTTGCAACAATTCAATATCCATTATCATGTCAAGATTATCAAGCATCAAGAATGTTATTGAGCTAGTTTTGTGATGTTCCATTTAAGATCCAAGGTCAAGCATTGATCTACACTTATCTAAAGATCTAGATCTATATCCTTCATGGCCATTTCATGCTATATTTTTTATTTGCATTACAATACATCATTCAAGGTATTTGTTCTCATGTTTCATGTTTCATGTTCATCTTTCATTATTTCATCATTTGGTTTAATTACCTAAAAAGTGTTTGACCAAGGAAAACCCCTATCCACTAACAATCAACAATTTTTGTCCTCTTTACATGTGTGATTGCAGATCTAGGTGTCCTATAGATTGAAACATCATTGAAGACTAGGTTACAAGATTGGAGAAAGTTGTTGGAATTGTCTCCTCATTTCCAAGGTTGGAATCTTCACTAAAAGGTCACCTACAACCTCAAAATTAGAATTTCAGATCTAGAAACCTGGAGAGAAGTAGATTGAGAAGACTAAGGAGAACATGCTCAAACCTTAAAGTTTTAGAAAATACAAAGTAGAATAATTTTCCACAAGTGGTGAATGAGTCCCATTTTAGGTGTTTTTAAAAAAAAATTGGAGATTCAAATACCCTTTTGTTTGGAACCTACTCTTGAGAAAAAATCCAAAACTGGAACTGATTATGCTAGAATGGCGAATGAGTCCCACAAGGTCAAAAATTCAAAATTTCCAACATTTTAGGACTCCTTTGAGTCATCTTCAAGTTTCCAGGTGCACACATTTCATCTTATAGTTTGTTATTATGTTTTATATGCATTTCTAGGTCATTTAATTCAAGTTTGCATCATATTAGGGTTTTTCATTTCATATAGCATTTCATTGTCTTTCCCAAGTCTTAACTTGGTGGTGAACCCCTCAGTAGTCATTAATCGTACCCTAGGACAACCCTATTGCAAGATCTGTTTCTCTTTTGAATTGAGATCTCTAGGTCATCCTTGAATGTTAGCTGGAGAAAAGTGATGTTCTATGTCCTAAACCATAGAGCATCCATTGTTCAACCTAACTGTAATTATAGGCATTTATTTAATTTCTCAAAAAGTAGATCATGATATATTTGGCATTTGAAATTCTTATTATAAATATTGAATTGCCTCAAAAAATATTATTTAAAAATGGGTCCTAGCTGAGAAAGGGGACTCAATTTCCCATGGGAAACTTGTTTCTAGCCTAAATTTCTAGGACACTCATTGTCGGGGGAAACATGTGAATTGATTAATTTATTCAATGCTTAATCTTTATTGAAAAATGGGACAAATGGGCTTCAAAATATATAATTTTAGGTCATTATGGGGTCAATTAGGCTCAATAATTTAGGATGGGCCAAAACATGGTTTGAAATTCTTAAGGTATACAATTTTCTACACTATATTTTGCCTCCACTTTAGTGAGAGTATAAACTTACACTTAGACTCACACTAATGTATAAGAATATATGCCAAGAGGGGTTCAAATATACAAATTTTAGAGAGATAGGATGACTAAGGACCGAGGGGGTGACCAAGCCCCTAGGATCCAACATCCCATGGGGAAAACCAAGATAGGCATAAAGGAACAAATAAATATGTGTGATCTACAACAATACAAGATGCAAAAATGTACATGTTAGAAAACACAAAGCATATATTGTAGACACTTAAAATTGACCTAGGCCTACAAACTCAATTTTATCATCAATTCTTCTATACACAATTTAATTATGCCACTCTAACTAAATTCAACTATTGATTAAATAACGACTAATTATTTAATTAATTCATCTCTCTTATTGCTCTTGATTATTTCAATAAATTAATTTTATTTAAATACGTCACTAATGTCTAAAGTCCTCTTTAAATCAAATAAATTATTAAATTTATTTAATACACTATTCCTCCTTGATTATTTAAATAAATCAATTTTATTTAAATATGTCTCTAGCATTAAGGTCCTCTCATATTTAAATAAATCCCCCACAATTTATTTAATTATTAATTCACTTCTTTCACATTTAAATAATTTAAATTAATTATTTAATTATCTCTCACAATTCATTTCTAAATTTAAATAAAATTCATTTTATATAAATTTCCCTCTCCTCAAGTAAATAAAATAATTATTATTTACTATCACATGAATTCACCATTTTGGAATTAATTTCAAAATATAATTTCTCTCCACAAATTAAGTTATTTATAAAATAACTTGATTTTCTAACTCATCCTTTTCTACTTACTAATTTTCATCTCACTGTCACAACTATTCTCTTTCCTTGATATAATTTCTTAAATTAAATCTTGTCCACTCAATTTGAATTTCACTCTAAAGTTGCCCTAACCCTAATTAAGAGTTTGTTATTTTGAATCTTGACCACATATTCTAGGGAACTTCTTAATCTTTGATCTCATCCGTCCATCCAAAATTGTATTTTCTATAAAATGCCAATTTTGTCCTCATTTTACCATCTCCTGACATCTAGGAAATCTCTTGCATTTTCTTGAGATTTTCATTTTCTTGTCATCCAGTTATTGAGTTATTGCATGTAGGAATTCTCTTATATTTAGATATTTAAATCCTTCAAAACTTGCTTATGACTAGTCAATAGTAGATTTCTCATCAAAATCTGAGGAAAAAAATATATTTTAGCAAACTAGAAGGTGTAATGGAAGTCAACCATGGAGGATGAAGGACTTGGTGAGATTGTTTCATTCATTCCTTTATTTATTCCTTTTCATTTCATTGTTTATTGTGGATTTATGTATTTTCATGTGATATGCTAACATTTATCTTACAAGAAAAATCCATAGTTACATTGGTGAACTCAACTTTTTAAAAACACATTTTTGTAGGTACAGGTGTATGAACCGACACATTTGATAGTTCCTACGACGCAATCACTCTGTTGTGTCACATCTGCCATCTCAAGTGATGCAACTTCTTTTTTGTAACACAGTTGATTCTCCGAATGATGCAACCAACTTCTCAAGCCGCATTTGATAGACAATGAACCGCAATCGACATATCACGCTGCATCCACCAAATAGAATGACACATTCACAATAGTGTGCCACATTTGCTCTATTGCGATGCAACCAATTGGTAAAAATCTAGTGCTATTTTATCTTTTTTATATTTCTTATGTATTTCTACTTCCAGATTAAGGATTTTGAGTTACTAATTTATGGGTGATAGCGTGTGTCAAGCTGGAGTTTAACTAAATTTCATTGTTTGTTTTATTCAATTTAATCCAACAATCTTGCATTTCACTCATGGGTAAAATGAACAATCACAATTTTGCATTGGTTTAAAAAGAAAAATCATGCCTTCTCATTTAGTTTAAAATGAACCTTTGACTATCTCACACTACAAATAGTTAAAATGAAACCTTGTTTGATAACACTACAAACGATTAAAATGAATGTGTGTCTGATGTGTCTTGTGGTCTAGTAACAACCTTAGTAGTGAATATACAATTATCTTGCACCTTGTGTGATCTAGAGAATCAAAAACACTAACGAGCTAGTTACTCTATCACACTTTCATATTTTCAAATTGGGTTTAAAAACAACAACCATGCGAGTGTGAGTGGAACATATTCCGTGTGATCTCTCTTTGTTTTTCAACCAAGATTGATCGAACTACGGATATGTTTTCTCACTTTTGTTTACCTTAGAAACTAGATATGCTTTGGTGAGAAAAATTACTCGCCCCAAAGTGACTCAAACCGGAAACGAAGCTTTTTATCCGAGCTACTCCCAATGAGTATATAAATGTGAATCCTAAGGGAAAGCCTAGGATTACGAGTGCAAATATGTCATAAGGACCAAGTAGTACTCCCCAAAACCTTGTTGAGCTTAACTTCCTTAGGCCGGAGTGCCTCCTAAATGGAGCTTAATCTTGTGCCCCATGTATGGTCACTCGAATGGGTACCCAAAACAAAATATTTGTATAGAGGCCAAAAACATTTCTATTCTTTGGTGCAGCAACGGTCGTTTCCAAGGCACCCACACCTTCGTAGTTTTTAGTAGAGATCATCAAAATTCCATGGGAGATTCATGGGGGTTGGAATCTTGGTTGCCCTGAGAAGTGAGTGCACTGTAAGGGGGAGCCCGTGGGGCCAAGCTTTTGGATTCATCTGCTAAGAATATGATGTTGGAGTAAAATCCATGTGGGATCCAAAAGAATATTGTCTTTGCGGCCATAGGGATTTGTAAATGTTTTCTATGTGGTTTTTTTTCACCTTCTTACAACATCATGTATTTGCCAAGTGTCTTTAGACAACATGAACAAATGAACATCTACCTCAAAATTTGAAACACCAGTGCTAAACTGAAACAAATTTCTTGCAATCTGCCTAAAATTGTAACAAAATACTTTATGTGACACATTTTCCATTTCAAACCATAATTGGTAAATCTTGAGCCACAATCACTCTATTGCAATGAATGTGCAACTTCAAATTCCGTATTTGACTATATTTTTCCGCATTTTATTGATTGAATGCCGCAATCGCCATTTCACATTGCATTTTCTTGCTTAAACACCGCAATCGCCTTTCTTGAAATGCATGTGAATTTTTCAAACACATTTGCTACAACGCATTTTCTAGTGACCAAAAATTTCACTTCATTTTCAACAATTGAGATTCAAATTTGTCCATACAAGATTCCAAAATCTTTTCCTCTTCTATTTTTGTCAAACTAGATATTGAGTTGCTCAACTTCCTTCATCTTGCATTATAAGTCACCATAGGATTCCATTACATTTCCTTAGTGGAATTTGTAGGTTTTACCAGTATTATAGACACTCATTTTTTGCAAATCTAAGGAGTAGATTCCTTACCATCCTTTGTCAAACCTTTGCATTCAAGAGTAGACTACCATTGGACTTGCTCACCCCCTTTTTCTTTAGTCATTACCTTTTGTGAACCATTTCCCACTCATTATTCTAGTGTGGAAATTTAACTTTGTCCAACTTCATCCTTTTTTTTACAATTCCATTGGCATTCCAATCCTGAAGCATAGCCAAAAATTTGTATGGTTAAGTATACATCTCTTCAGATTTTCCAATAGTGAGTACATCTTAGTCTCCTTTGAGTTTTCATACCATTAGTCTCCTCATTTTTAGATTCATACCATTTGTATTTGTATACCTTTAGTCTTGTTTTAGTCCCATTTGCATTTCATAGCATTCCTTTATTTCCAAAAAACCCAAAAACATAGTGTCATAAATAGTTGCATATTTAGGTCATCCTCCACCATTTTCAAATTTGAGAAAAAATTTTATGGTTGAAACTAGATTACAGAGAAAGATAAGACTCATGGGTTCTTTTGGTCAAGATGCCAACTTTCCCAATTTCCTCAATGACATGAATTATTTCCCCAATGACATGCATAATTTTCCTAATGACATGGGAAATTTTGTTATCAATCCTTTGAGTGAGATGTCTTTGCCATCCTGTTCACACAATCCTTTTGAATAATTTGTTCATATAGACCAAAATGGACAAGTCTTTGAGGAAGACATGCAAGCTACTACCCAAAACCCTGAAATGGCCTCCTTTTTTGAGGAGTTGTTCTTGCATGATTCAGATAGATACCTAGCCATACTTCTTTACCAAGGGGCTAGGCTACCAAAAGGATTTAACATCAACACTTTAAGAGAAACATCTCCTAATCTTACCAATCAATCACACAACAATAATTCCATGGGAGCCACTTTGCAAAACATCATTAACACCATTAATGCTACCTCCCTTGGTCATACTACCACCACAACCAATGCATCCAATATGATCAACACAATGTCTATTGGGGGATCATCAACCCAAACCAACACCACATCACAATCCATCCCCCAAAAAACATAAACAATTTCTTCACAAACATTTGGATCAACAATGGGTGCCACCACATCAAACCTCTTTGGGAACTCATCTAGTTCCATGAATACATCATAAAACCTCTTATTGGGTTCTTCAAATTCTATGGCAACCAACTCATCAAACCCTTTTGGGAGGAATAAATGAAGAGTTTTCATTCAAGGAACTCAACCTAATTCCTCACAGGTTAATACCAACATTCCCTTGAGGCAAAATACCAACATTCCTCAAGGCCATAATTATCTATTTGGGCAAGCAATCAAGGCAACCAATATTCTACTCCATTTGGGAATCAACATGCTCAAAGCCAGTAGGGCCCTCAAATTCACTCCAACATGGTTGGGTCCCATATCCCCACTTATGCTTCTCAAGTTCATACACAACAACACATCCCTCATAAAAACATTCATTTCCAACAACCGCCAAATCAGAACACCCAATTTTCCCACCAACAAAAAATTCCAAACCAACACATTTCATCACAATAGGTAGGCACTCAATCCATACCTATCACCAAAATGTTTGATGCTACCAAAAACCCAATAGAGGAGGCACTCAGACTCAAACTTGCTGCTCTTCAAACACAAGTGGAAAACTTGCAACAGTCAAACATAAAACCTTACATGTCATATGATCTATGTCCATATCCGTTTGACACAACTTTGTATATGCCACCATTTCCTCCAAGATATGTGGTCCCACATTTTCCCAAGTAAAAAGGAAAGACAAATCCCATTGAACATATAAGAGAATTCACTACAAGTTGTATGGATATTGCATATGAACAAACCTATCTTATTAGACTCTTCTCTATAAGTCTCACAGGCCATGCACTAGAGTGGTTCTCACAATTCCCTGAAGGGATCAAAACATGGGATGAATTGGCAAAAAAAATTTGTTGAAAACTACACCTATAACATTAATATGGGCATTGAAATTGCCTCCATATGTAGACTTACCCAAGAGGATGTAGGAGAGACTTTTATCCCATTCTTTCAAAGATGGAGAACCCTAGTAAGCAGATGTCCGATAGTGATACTAGAAAATGAGAAACTCGCCATGTTTGTATAAAATCTCCCTGGACCACTAATATATGGCTTGCAAGTCCATTTTTGTACCACCTTTATTGACCTTGTTGAAAAAGGTGTGCAAATTAAAAAATCCTAAATCACTAAAGGTGAATTGAACTATGGTGGCAAGATACTCAACACCACCATGAACACTAACCTAGGTACTTCCAATGACAAAACAAAATATTGGGTTAAGAATAAACACATCACCAATGATGGTGTGGTTGATGCAAAAACCGTTAATGCAACAGGTCATGTACTCACCATCAAAGGAGTTTAAAATCAAAATTCACCTGTGACTACACCAACACCAGTTGCAAATTCCATTCAAAACAATCCTACTCAATCCAATCAAAGGAAGTCACGTCAACCATGACAATTTCAAAAATGCACATACACCCCTTTGGGTGAGCCTATCAAAATTATCTTAAAGAAACTTGTCCAAAATTGTGTCATAACTTTGGAAGAACCTAAACCATATGATCTTGGTCAGTTCAAGCCATCATGGTGGGACAATAACACATTTTGTGATTACCACCATTTCAAAGGTCATAAAACTTTCTCTTGCCAACAATTTAGAAAACTTGTTCAAGATCTCATTGAAAACAATACCATTGCATTAGGTGGTCAATACTTTTCATCTAAAAAAGACCATACAATTCATAAGAATCCACTATAGGATCATGGTTCTAGTAACCCCTCGTTGTCTAGCACAAAGAATAACAATAATCAAGCCAATTACATCCACACTAATGTCATCTATTCTGGTGGAACTATCATTAATAATCTTCGTGCTACTGATGAAGATAAATGTGTCAATGCCATTACTTTTTAAAATGCCCCAAAATATAATGTCACTACATGCAAAGGAAAAGTCACCATCCCATACCCCTCTTCTCATCAACCCAAGATTACCATACCTAGTCCATCTATCAAGTAGCGAAAACCAAATCTAGAGTTTAACCTTATTGAGAAATTGAATAAAACACTAGCTCAAATCTCCATCCTTGAATGTCTGCGCATCTCACCAGCACATAACTCCATCTTGGATAAATTCCTACAAGAGTCTTTCGTCCCAAACAACATTGATGTCAACCATTTCAAAACTATGGTCGAATATTTGAATTTGCCTCACCACATTAATTTTATGGACATTGACTATTCCTCGCCCAAGCCATCTCATAATGATGCCTTCCATATTGATTTTTTCATCCATAAGAACAAGGTTAGATGGGTCCTAGTAGATGGTGGAGCAAGACTGAACATCCGCTCTTTAAAATTGGGTAAAGATCTTGGATTCTCTGATGCATATGTGGATGCTACCAAGAGAATTGTGATAAAATCATATGATGATGAGGAACGTGCTTCTAAAGGCGTCATCATTATTCCAATTCATGTGGGACCTATTATAATAGACACAAAATTCCAAGTCCTGGATTGTGATATACATTACAATATCTTACTTGGTCACCCATGGATTCATGCCTTAAATTCCATTCCTTCCACATACCACCAATGCTTGCAATTCCCTTTTGATGGTACCAAAATTACTATCCCAAGAGATCCTGATTCATTTCAATACTATACCAATTTGAGAGTCATTGTTGAGCACCAGGTACCCATCAATCAAGAAGCTTCAACTTCCACCTCTTCAAAATATATTGACCCATCTGCACTCACCAAATCATCCATATCCATTCCATCATCTTCCGTCACACCATCCTCCTCACCCTCCATACCAAGTAATGACCTTCAGATCCAGAACCTTGGCTATGGAAAATTCAAATTGAATATGCCTTACTATACCACCATAATACCTAAGCCACCTAAATTCTATGGTCAACCTTGCTTTGCAATCAAGCCTAAAACAAATTTCAGGGTGGCACCGAAAAGAGTATTCACACTATGGGGAGACATGAGTGATGAAGCCATTATCGACATAGCTGATTGGATCTACAAAGACCCAAAAGGATTACCTCCACTACGAGTGCATCTGTATGGAAATGGCTATGACATATGCAAAACACTGGGTTTTGATGGCACAAGTGACCTTGGAAAAGAAAACAATGGATGGAGAGAGCCTATCATCATTTCCAGGCAACCAAATAATCTAGGGATAGGGTTTGAGCAATTTGAAACTGACGATCAATGTACCCATGAAATTTCAAGTGAGGACATAATGGCTCCAGAAAGTGTCGATACAAGTGAAGAATCCCTTACCAAAACTGAATCTAATGAATGGGAATGGGGATATGATAAAACCCTGAGTGAATATGGTATTGGCAAACTATTCCTAGAATCTGGCCAACTCCCTTTTGAGGAAAGATTCAACCAAATGTACAACATTGATCCTATTGAATGCCATTCTAAAAATAAGGAATGGGTAAGCATTCCTTGGGATCCAAAAGAACATAAATTATCATCAGCAACACCTAAATTTCCCTGCCCCATTATCAAAACCATCCATGAGCCTGACATGCCTAAACCTACTATCCATACTTCTAAACTACCATCCTATAGTCATGATGTTGATAGTTTTGTCCCATATTATGACTATGAATATAACTCATCTTAATCTCAATATGGTCCTTCCATTGAATCTGACACGAAAGTGGAAATTGACAACTCTGCTTTCACTCTTGAGGCTTCCATTTGCATTCTTTCTGCATCTTTCTCATCCTTTACTAACACTGACAATGGGATTTCCGTTGTTTACCCACAACTCATTGACTAGGACCAACAAGAGCCACTTTCTATGGATTTTTTTTAAAATGATGAGGTCATTGCAAAAATTCTTGGGAATCTAAGAGGGCATACCATGGGGTAATCACAAAGTAGGATTTTCTATTGACCTAGATTGTGTAGCTTACTTTGGGGAGACTATGCAATCCTCCAGTCACAAAAATACAAAGAATAATAATAATAAAAAAATATCTTTAGGTGAAAACCGCAAGGCACCTTCTGATAATACAATAGTAAAAATAAAGGACATATCCGAAGGTGAAAACCTCTTTGAGGTGCCTAAGGATGGAGGATTGGACTTTCTTCCCGTAACACAGGAAAAATAAAAAATTCTTATTGAAGAAACTAGAGAATCCATAAATGGTTCTCTTGGTCGCATCATTGACAAAATAAGAAAAAAACTGAATTCCAACAATTATTCATGGAAAGGAAATTTAACTTCACATGGTAATATGCTGAAATTTGAGGTCTGGATACAAAATTTCTATTGCATCATCTTCCTTTAATTCCAGGTATCAAACCAGTCAAACAAAAATTGCAAAAAATGCATCCACAAATTTGACTACTTTAAAGGCTGAACTAAAGAAGTTACTGGATGATGGATTCATAAGATCAATAGACTATGCTGATTGGATTCCAATATTTTCCCTCGCAATAAGCCAAATGGACAGATCCACATCTATATGGATTTCAGAGATTTAAATAAGACTTATCCAAAAGATGATTTCCCATTGCTGAATATTGACATGATTGTTGATCTCATAGCAGGATATGAGATGCTTTCCCTTATGGATGGTTTTTCGGGCTATAACCAAATCCGCATTGCTCTTGAGGATCAACACAAAATGACATTCACATGCCCATGGGGAACATGCCTTTTGGCTCAAAGAATGTAGACTCCACATACCAAAGAGCTATGACAACAATATTTCATGACATGATGAATATCCTAATTTAAGATTATGTGAATGACCTCTTGTTCAAATATATGACATGGAAAGATTATCTTAGAGTCCTTGAAATTTTTTTTAGATATCTAGAATATTACAAGGTTCGTTTGAACCCAAAAATATGTGTCTTTGGGGTTACTTCAAGCAAACTATTGGGCTACATAGTTTCACGATGAGGCATAGAGTTTGACCCCATAAATGTGAAAGAAATATTGGAGATTCGTCCACCAAAAGGAATTAGTGAGTTGAGAACACTTCAGGGCAGACTGTAGTCCATCTAATGCTTCATCGTACAAATAGCAGACAAGTTTCAACTACTTCAATACATGTTACACAAAATTATCCCCTTTGTGTGGACAAATAAGTGTCAAGAGAACTTTTCACAAATCAAAGAATATATATTGACACCACTCATTTTTTATGCCTCCAATTGAAGGGAAATCTTTGATTTTGTATATCTTTGCAACCACTTCAGCACTAGGGGCATTATTGGCACAAAATGAGTACGAGGAAAAATAATGGGCTAATCCTATATCAGCCGCACATTGGTTGGATATGAGATTAACTATACAACCATCAAATGTGCATGCCTCACAGTTGTCTTTGCAACACAAAAACTAAGACATTACATGTTGAATCACCAAACACATCGGGTAGCCAAGAGTGATCCTTTGAAGTATCTTTTGATTCAGGCAACATTGACAGGTTGGCTAGCAAAAGGGGTAATGGTCTTAAGTGAATATGACATCCAATATTTTGAATGCAAGGAGATAAAAGGAAAGGTTATAGCTGATCAAATTGCAGTGCCCCTATACAAGGCACTCATCCTCTGATAGCTTATTTTCCTGATGAATCTATCTTTCATAAGGAAACCTTCATCACCATGGAAACTGTATTTTGACATATCTCATACTGGTCATGGCTCAGGAGCAGGTATCCTATTCATTATGCCACAAGGGGATTCTATACCTAAGGCATTCCAAATTGCCTTCCCTTGTACTAATAAAATTGTAGAATATGAGGTTCTCATCATAGGACTCGGGATGGCCATTAAATGGAAAATTCAGACACTGCTAGGGGTGAACCCACAAAAGGAGTTTACAATTTGAGTGAGGAAGGAAAACTTCCAAAAAACCTCACCCATGCAAAAAACAATGTTTTGAGGGATTCAAGTGAATTCAATGTTTGGACGAATGCAAAAGGGGTCCACTCAAATGAGGGTTCAAGCGAACCACTTTGCATGTGGGAACCCGTGTTTCCCATTGTGGAAAGGGGGTTCGATTGAAAAAGGGTTCGATTAAACCCTTAGGGATTTGAGCGAACCCATTAGGTTCGCTCGAACCCCCCTTTTCCCACCTTCCCACCCTCTGACACAAAAATACTCCAGATTTTCGCCCTTCGAAGCTTGGGTTGAGGATGAAAAGGAGGAGAATTCACAAATCCAACTGGAAGATGGTAGTCCTCAGAACGAGCTATCCAACAAATATAATTTAATATTTTTTTATTTTGTTATGTATGTGTTTTACAAGTTTTATTAAACATAGGTTTCTCACCAAAAATCAAGCTCTTTGTTTTTCACATGTGGAAAAATTGCAAATTATCAAAATATATATTTTTTAAATATGTTCATGTTGGGTATTGATTTCCTTGATCCATTAAAAAAATAGAATTGAATTTCGATACATACAAAAAAAGTTATGTTGCATGGAGTCTGCCTATGTCTGAATTGCAATTGGTTTGACTTCAAAACATGATTAAGGAAAAAATATTGAATAAAAAACTATTAGACCAAATGAAAGTGCTAGATATCGTAGTAAAAAATCTAAATTAGAAAAAAAATGGAATTTTATCCTTCATACAAAAATATTTACGTTGTATATGGTGAGCATCACTTTTTTAAAATTTTGTTTTCTAAAAAAAACCAGTTTCTGTGGGAGATGAAAAAAGAAGTGCAATTTGATTCCAAAATTTTTGAAAAAAACATTTTTAGAATCTATAGACAAAATGTGATGAGACTCTAGTTCTCATCATCTTCAAATTCCTCATGGTTTAGCCGTTATAGGTTCCTGAATGTGAAGATTTAGTTAAAAATAATAATTGTAGTGTCCAATTTGGCCAAAAATCAAGAACCACTATTGTGGGATCACCCTTAGTCTTTGGAGACTCTCAGTTGGTTATCAAGCAAGTAAATTATGACTACGAGACAAAGGATGGTTGATAGCTTCATAAAATATTTTAGTTTGATTGCTTTCGAACAGATCCCCACAACATAAAATAAGGTAGTCTATGCAATGGTAACTATTGGATCTCTTTTATATATCCCAAATAATGTGTCACAATTTGAATTCTTAGTGGAACAACTGTTGATGCCTACATATGACATCCCAAAGTCAGAAATGGTTTTGTGAGATTGTTGGTCCCAGTTCACCTTGGTAGCAAAAAATTTATAATTATCTTAAGTCCCAAACCCTACCACCCAACCACTCTAATAACCAGAGAAATTCCTTTATATGAAAAGCTGCCCGATACACCATTGTTAGTGACACCCTCTATCATCGTAGCTTTGACAATACCCTTCATCACTGTCTCGACATTGATGAAGCACAAACAAAATTACAAGAGGTACATGGGGGTATATGTGGATCTCATTCAAGTGGCCCAACTCTAGCCTGAAAAGTCACTAGACTAGGGTTTTACTGGCTGACAATAGAGAAAGATGCACTTCATTTTGTCAGAACATGTCAAAAATTCCAAGTACACATTGACCTAATCCATGCACCTACATAGGAGCTAAGACCAATCAATCCTCCATGGCCCTTCGCACAATGGGGACTCGACCTCGTGGGAAGAATCCATCCATCTTCCTCCAACTACCATAAGTTCATCATCACAACCACTGAGTATTTTACTAAGTGGATTGAAGTCTTCCCTCTCACTTACATCACCGGTAAGCAAATCTTAAAGCTTATCCTTAATTACATCATTTTTTTCTGTATCATGTTCCACAGTCCATCATCACTAATAATGGTTGTCCATTCAAAAATTAGGAAGTCAGTGAACTTTGTGAGCGATTCCACATCCAACACCATTTCTCCACACCATTTTATCCACAAGGCAACGGTCAGGCTAAGGCATCAAATAAAACAATTCTTCGCATTCTTAAGAAGACTGTCAATGACACTGGCCAAGATTGGAATTTGTAACTCAACCTCGCCTTGTGGGCCTACCTAACTAGAATTTGTACACCTAGTGGAGCCACTCCATTTTCCTTGGTCTACGGATATGAGGCCATACTGCTCATCGAGGTTGAAATTCCTTCTCTCTGAGTCTCCTTGAAGAGAATGATTGATGATGAAGAATATAGACAGTCTTGCATACATGAGCTAGAAATGCTACAAGAAAGAATAAAAAATGCCTTGAACCATGTACATGCATATCAAAATCGTCTCTATAGGAGCTATAAAAAAAGCGTAATGGTCAGAAAATCTAAAATTGGTGACTTGGTCCTCATGTAGAACCCAAGAAATCAGGCTGACCGTGAGAAGTCTGGAAAGTTTGAGCCTAATTGGCTTAGTCCTTACATCATTACTATAACATTCAGTTCTAGAGATTATCTACTAGCCACACCTAATGGAGAATAGTTGATAGAACCCATCAATAACCTACACCTATGAAAGTTCTACACATAGTATCAGAGAGCTTGGCTAAAAACCTGAAAAATACAAAAAAAATCAAAAATCAAAAAATCTGTTACCTTGAAGAAAACCCGGCAAACATGTGTCTTGTTAACACCAAAAAAATAAAAAAATTACACAAATAGTAAAAATAAATAAATTCCTCCAATACTGAAAAACCTGGCAAATAGGCACTTTGGATAAGTACCATGGTGAAAATCTGGAAAACAAGTGCCATGTGTATTCAATATTTGCTTCACCATCTACTATTACTCTAAGCGGCCTTTACTCACTTCACATAATCATGACAACCCGACACATTCATGACATTCATCATAAGTCCTCTCAGTTTTGTCCATGGCTAGCATTGGTTGATATCGCCCCTTGCATATCATTGCCTTTTGTCCCGCGTCGGCTTCTTTCCATGTCATTCTTCCTGGACAATCCTTGACCTATCTAGCGGAAAGACCTTTATCATATAGCTAAAGAGGGTATTGCACATTGGTCCTGCATTCGTGAAAAGTCCTAAAAAAATCTTTAAAATCGTAAAAAATCCTGAAAAAGTCATAAAATTTTGAAAAAGTCCTACAAAAAGAACTAAAATTTGAAAAATATCTTGAAGAAAATTAAAAAACACTCAAAAAGTGTCAAAAAATCTCAAAAAAAATTTAGTATTTGTCCTGTCAGTGCAGTCAATCATGTCAATTAATCTTCGTCCTGGTCCGAACTACATTGTCTCTCCGCATTTTCTATGTAGGCAAGTTTCATCTTTGAATCCCCGAGACATTAGGTCTATCCTTTTAGTTTTTTCAATAAAATCATGACTCAATCTTCTATCCTTAAGACAAATTCATTGGTCATGTCGAACTACGAGGTCTCTTAGTGCATGACGTAGGAAAGGCCATAAATCAATGAGCCCCTGAGGCCGCACTAGGTCAGTCAATTAAGGTTCATGGCACTACACTTTCACACACATCAAAAATATTCAAATCAAATTGTCCTCAACTCTAAATAGGCAATCTGGTGGAAAAATTCCCTTTTAATCAACATCTAAATCAAACCTACATGTTAGCACTGACATGTGGTCAAATACACCATCTAGTCAAATTCTATCAAGGCAAATTAACCTGTCAAAATTGGGGTTCTTCTTCAGATGTGTCCTTCTGAGGAACAAATTTGGTCATCTATTTATGCTTTTAGATGTGTCCTTCCTAAGCATTGTCATCATCATCTGGAATTTTGATGGATTCTCCTAACTCTAAGAATCAATCCTCTTGATTTAAACATAATTCAAGATGTGTCCTTCCTGAATCTGGTATCAGTCAACATTTGGAAACCTTGACCTTGTCAACCTTGGCATTTCGACATTAAAACACTTGGCATTTTCAACACTCGACATTATGTTCACTTGGAAAACACTATTTATCTTTTTGATGGTTATAATGATATTAGTTCCTTACGTCAAAGGAACAATGACATATCATGATGATCATCCTTGTCTTTTTTATCATCCTATTATTAGTTTCTTGACGATGTCCTGATTTCAAGATTTAGAGGAGCAACAACGTAACACGATGGTCACATTGTCTTTTATTGACTGTCATGTGCCTAGTTTCTCAAGGATGTCTTGACATCAGGATTTAGAGAAGCAGCAATGTCCCACGACTATTCTTGTCTGTTTGTGGTTGGTTATGACAAAATTACTATGGGCAATTATGTTCCTCGTATGTGTCATGATCATTCGTGTCTATGACTGGTTGATCTACGTGATGGTCTAAACTTGCAAACTATTGAGCTACGTCATATCATAGTGTTTGTCGGTCATTACGACATTTTCACCCAATGATGATTAAGAGCAACAACTATTATATTAATATAGAATTTATTGAAGGATTTTTTTCTTCTGCATGCATATCTTCCTCCACACTAACATTAATCTTCATCTTCTCTTCTCTCATCCTCTAATGATATCCTGTGACATACAAAAACATAGCTACTTACATGATCATAAGAGAATTTCATTTCACATTTTCATAAATCAAATACCATAATTCACATTGCATGACACTATCATTTTCATCCATCCATTTAGCATACATAAACCATCATTTGCATTAACATATAGGAATCATATCATCATACATTGCACAATGCATACATACATAACCATATACATAATTGCATTCATGACCATTAAACATGATATCCATACATCTTATAATATCATAAATGCATCACATCACATCACATCAAATAAAGCGTAGAACATCATAACACATAAAATCATATACTCTGCATCCAAAAGCATCTCTTATATATAGCCTCAAAAATAATATCATGTCACATGATAAAATCATAGGATATCCCAAAAATGGAGCTCGTAGGCTCGACTGTCAAATTATACAATGCCTCATTGAAATAACATGGTACAAATCCTATGGTGTGCCCCCTCCATCCCGAGGAGGTGAGCCATGCGGTGGATGCTGCTAGCTAGTCACATGAAAAGTAACTTGAATGGGAATGGTGGCTAGATCCTGACTCTAAGATCCTGAAGGGTCAAGGGTGGGAGGCTGGCTCTGCTCTATCTGTTGTCTTGATGACATCGGTCTATGATCGTGCCCTGACCTGTGGTTGTATCTACATGAGTGTCTGTGGGAGCTGTGGCATTGATGTCTAGATGAATCACCAGATGAGGTGGACCCCCCAACACTTGTATGACTCATGTTATGTGACTTGCTAGTGTTGTGGGTTCGAGTACCACTTACTGTCCTGCTAGAAGATCTGGATAAACTTGGATCCCGTCTCTCTTGTGGTACAACCTAATCATATAACAACTTGTAACGGCCCTTGCTCTCACTCATCCTGGCCAACTCTCTAGTCATATGTCCTGATGGTCCTTTACATAACTGAGCAAACTCCCGCATTCAAGTCTCAACCTCCTACTACATCCAATATTCTCTGAAGGTCTACATTCCTCTTATTCATAGTGGCATCCACCAGAAAAGTGGGTGGTCTATCCCCCTCCTCCTCAACCTCTATCATCCACTCATGTAACCTCCTCTCACTCTCATCCCCCACTCCTCATCCTCCTCCTCCCTCTCCTCCTCCCTCTCCTCCTCTCCTCGGACCTCCTCTACATCGATTTCTAGAGGATGGTTCTCAAAAAATATATTCTCCTCTCCTGGCTGCTCTCCCTCTCCTTTAACCTCCTCCTCTCCTCTAACCTCCACCTCCTCATCTCCTCGAGCCTCCACCTCCTGCCTCTCTAGCTACTCTCCCTCCTCATCCTCCTCCCTGATGGGTGATAATGGTGCTCCTCTCACCTATTGTCTAACTTTGCAGGGCTGCCTTCACCCTCCATCACCCCTCTTCCTCCTCCCACCTGTGTCATCACCACCATCATCACCACTGTCACCTCCATCATCTCCACCACCTCTCCCTCCATATCCCTGGCCACCACCTCTCCCTCCATCTCTGCCATCCTGACCTCCCCTCTGTGCCCATGGAATGATCGATCTACGATCGATAGGAGTCAGACTATCTAGGTATATCAAAGGAATAGGCCTGTGAACCTACCACTAGGCGTCATACTCAACAAATTTCCCTACATCTGCTGGACCTCCCCTTCAATCCCATTGTTGTGCAACAAGTTGTGAATCTGCTACTCTATCACTACCACTGCTATTGGTGGCCCCTACATGGTCTCTTTGGATGACCGTGGATACTCGGCCATCCCCATAGGCACAACCTACTACTCACCAAACTACCATAATACCCATTGGGGCAGGTACATCTCGATGATCCACTGAATCTACATTGTGTGGCCAATCAAATATCTAAACTATCTACATAAAGAAAGATGGCCATCCTCATTTGGCCACTAGGCACAATCTCTGTATCACCTCCAGACAAAGCTAACCAATGTGTTGATCTAATGTTGGTAGTACCCAGTATCTCCTACATGGGTCTGACTAATTGAACCAGCATATAAATAAACATAGGGAATACCATCGCCCAGCTACTGAATCTGTATTGGCAGACAAAAAATGGGAATGTGCTCCCATGCCCAAATCATTAATAGGGTGGTGCCATAGCTAATACTCTATCCCTGCTGATATACAACCTCATGTAGCTGATAGTACAACATAGCCAACAAGTAGGGCCTGATGGGAATTTAAATTTTTAAGTGATACGAGCTAGGTTTTGGGGTTTCAAAGTTACCCATGGTGATTTTAATTATCGACTTTTGGAAACCCTCTTGTTATGTTTCAACAATGACTTACTACCGAGGGTAACTAGTCACTTAAGTGAGGTTTTATCCCTCTCGGGTCATGAATTTATTGGCCCCTTTCACTTGACTTGTTCATTGACTTGTTGGTCTTTCTGCCAAGACAACTTATGTTTTATACCACCAGGGGTTTCACTGGAGGGTCCAACTTGAATGTTTCATCTGAAGTTTGGTGAACTGTCCAATCGCTGGTTTTGCTCTAGGCTGTTTCTCGCCGACCTCGCAGGTTTCCTACTAGAGTCAACAAAGTGGTGCGAGGTTTGCAAGAGGTCGCCATCTATCATGAACGGATCTGTGGGTTTTTTTTCCCCGAGGTGTTGATGGTGACGTGTGGTCATCTCTTCACTGGTGATGGTCTTTAATAATGGGGTTAATTATGACCTCTCGCACACCTTGCACGATCAGAGTAAATATTCTTAATGGTACTATGAGGTTTGTGATGGGGTGACATGTGGTCTTTCTTCAATTGCAAATGGGGCTATGTGGGCCCCACTGTGTGGTTCAGATCTCCTATCTTCGTGGGTTTTGATTGAATGTATTTTTTGAGGCGCTGAGGTGGATTGTCAATACTCATTGACTTGATCTCAACCCTCTGATTTTCCAAGTGTTTTCTGAATCAGTGGTTCAATTTCAAAGGAGGGGTGTGTGATTCATCTGAGTGGCATATTCTACCTTGTTGTTCCTAGTTTCATTAATGGCATGAATTTTCCTTTTTCTAGAGGATCTCCTCCTAATTTTCTCCGGTGTGTGAACAGTGCCATCCTGCTAAAAACATTCATGGTTTTCTTGGTCACTAATTGTTCGAGTGCTTGAATTGCTTTCAAGCAACTGTATCCTGCACACTAAGCCATTCTATAAATGTTGACTAAGTTACATGCAATTAGCATTGCATTTTATTTTATTGTGCAAGAAGGTTTCTTATCCGCTGCATTGTAAGGCCTTTTTTCTCTATGGACAAATCGATTGAACGCAGGAGTGCGAGGTTGGGAGGACTAGAAAGAAACTAATACGTTGCTCATCCCCTATGGTCATATCTAATTCTGATGGTAATGAATCTAACACCGATTCAGATTATCGGTGTTACTTGGCCACCTTAACAGAGATCATGGGAGTAAATGAGGAGGTCTTGGCATTTGAACCTATATCTGCTTTGGCACCGGTTCTGGTTGTTAGGGGTTGTGCTGACAAGGTTGGTAAGGGAAAGGTGGTTCCGTCACTGTCTCAGGCGTAGACTCGAAGCGATCGCCTATACTGGGGTCATGTGTTTTCTTGATGGTTACCAGTGGTGGGTTTGTTGGATGTGTCTTTTCTTGTTGTTTCATCATGTGGACGTACATGTGCTTTGCATGAAATTTTTTTCTCTGACTGGTTACTGTGTAATCGTTTTTGATTCCTTTGATCATACACGATGTTATCAAATGATAAGGAATGTGAATTTGAATTTCACTTTCGGTTGAAATTCAATTTTGTACTAATAATGTAGCCTAATGCTTGTTTCTCTCCTATTATATAATAGAGATTTCATGACTCATTGTAGGGGTCAGATTCTTGGGTCTGAAATTTTGGAGTCTGTATAGTTAGTTTAAATGTTGGAATGCCATAAACATTGTTCAGGAAATCATCCCGTGTGGGGTTTTGTATAAAGTTTGTATGTTATGCTTTTTAATTACTAATATCAAAATAAATCTACAAAATTAAGATGGTTTACTCTCCTCTGTGTGTTCCATGGATTATGAATGGACTTATCAAGGGTTTCTCTTTTTAGTTTCAATGATTAATTGAAAGTGTAGTTTGTTTTCTTGCTTTAACTTAAGGAGTTAACCAAATGCTTGAAAAGCTAAATTACATGTTCATGGTTGTATATGCTCAGGAATTGCCAAGAAGTATTGTTTTAATATATTGAAATATCTCATGGTAGTAAGCCTATATGAAGATAAGTTCACAGTATCAGAATTATACTTTGTATGACTCTATTGCTCGATGGATGAGGCACTGAATAATGTTTGCAACCTTTCTCTTTGGTGTAATACTGTAGCTCTAAGCATGGTAATCCAAGTACTGAACATAACCACATATGAAAATCTTGTCTTCCTACGGGAAGTAATTCCTTCTTTTAGTTGGGCAATTCCGTTGCTCTTTGGTGCCTGTAATCATTCTCTGGTCTGCCAATACCAAGAATGGTGACTATCCCCTTGAGTGTGTAGGTATTGTAATCTATATACAGAAGGTGTTCTTACCAGTTATAAGGCATTCTTTTGAACACATTTAGATTTACCCACCTTGGTCCTAGAGAGCCAAAAGTGTAGGAGAGGTCAGTCTTTAACTAACTCTCATTAGTTGGCCACTAGCTTTTTGCAGTCATCCATAATAGGGGTGTGATACCTCTTAGAGAACTGCAATTTCTATGTGGGAAAAAGCACCAATAGAATGGCGACTCTGCTGGGGAAAATCTCAGTGGTTTTGGTTGTAGACCGGTGTTGGTATAGAGTCATATTAAAATGATATGTTGTTCTGAATTTACGAAATTAATTTTTTCAACCTTAACGGAAGGAGGAAGTTCAAAATAATCCCGATATCTTGTGGTCTATGGTTTCTTGTGCAAAGGATTCAAGAGTTCTAGATTTATTCATTGAAGGATGATTTTATTGGGGAGAACTTCTGAGAAATTTAAAAAAAAAGAGAGGGAAGATAGAGGAACCATAGGGGTTGGAGGTGTTTATCCAGAAATTTTTGTTCGACACGAAGATAAGTGTTAGACATCCACGGTAATGGATTATGATTGTGAAATATATTGCTGATGGTATGGTGCGACTCTATAATGGGTATTGAAACCCATAATCTAGCAGAGCTTAGAGAATAGACTGTCAAAGGTTTTTTAAATACTGTCCTCTGGAAAGAGGTGGCGACTCTGTCTGAAGAACTAGTGAATGAATGAAGGAATAATCCCATATTTGTGCTATTTATAGTCTGGAAAATAGGTTGATACATGCTGCAAACAACTACCAGGTATTTCATCAAAACTAAAACAATTCACTATTTGTAATGATAATGGGTGTTTTTGATTAAGGATAAAAATGGTTCCAAATTATATGTCGAGCATAAAAATTGAACAATGATTGGTTTTACCATACTTCTAGTAGTGAAACATGTTTGTATTGCATAAAACCTTGGAAAGCAAGGAATGCTATTGTCAGTCATTTATAAAATCTTGGTTGGGATAACAAGTGATGTGCCTGATAATTATATGCTGTTGAGTAGTCTCCCATGTGTAAGGTAAGACATAAATATGAAAAAGGAGCACATTGTATTAAGCCCTTTGGGGAGTTTTGTAACTCAAAGGTATATGCCTTTTATGTTTAGTGGTATTAGTGATTACCCTAATTCAATTCCTAAGAAAATTAGGAATTATTTGCCTCAATATACGGGGCAAGTTGCAGAATCGGCTTCTAAGCATTTACAGCATTTTGTAGATGTAATGGGTGATTATGAAATCATTCATGAGGATGTTGTCATGAAAATATTTGTGCAATACTTAAAAGGTGACGCTAGGGATTGGTTTTCCTATCTACTTACCTTTTGTTTTAATTCATGGAATCAGTTGGTGATGGCTTTTATGGAACAATTTGGTGAAAGAATCAATCCCAACACATTGAGAAAAGGATTTATGGGAATACACATACAAGAGGAGGAATTAGTCCCGTATTTTAATCTCAAGTTTTTAAGAGCTTTAAGGGAAATCCCTAAAGAAATAAGACCAAATGAGGCTTAAAGCTTGGTTGTGTATCTTGGTGCTTTCAACAAGAGGATGAGTTTTTTATTAAGGGATAAAGAGCCTACTACTCTGCACTAAGCATACCAGTTGGCTATGGAAATTGAAAATAATATGACATATTCAATGATGAAGAGGTATCCGGATGCAAGTATTGATTAACCTAGCCTAACTAGTATTAATAGAATGTTAGAGCTGACTATTCAAAAAACCAATGATAAAGTTCTTGCTAGAACTGTTATAAGTCCACCAATGCAGTTGGATGATAATAAGACCCAAGTTGAAACCCAGTCCAATTTGAGTGAAGATAATCAGGTTTCTTGTGTATCAGAATTGTATGATATGAGAAGGCAAGAGAAGGAATCACCATATGAGTTTTTCTTAAGATTTTTGGGAATCTTAATACAAATTCCTATAGATCAAAGACCTAATGATTATGAATGCATTGATTTATTTTGTGAACTATATGAACCAGGACTGAGTTCTTTACTAGAGGAATTGAAACGTACTAATTTGGCTCAAGTGATTCAATGGATAGAGATTGAAGAATCGACCAAGAATACATCTACACAATATAAAGGTAGTGCTCATTCATTACAATTTTTTTGCATAAGTATTGATGAAATTGAGATGCAAAATGATGTAGGATTGTATGAGACACCTATTGTGTTTCCTAATCCTAATTATGATTCTCATATCACTGAGATTCTATTGCAAGCTAGTGATTATGATTTTAAAGGTAATGATTGCAGTACTGAGAATGCAACAGAGATTTTATTTCTATAAAATTTGTGCAGGAATGAAGAGCCCCATGTTTGTTTCCAAGTGAAGGAACAATTGTCAGATGATGTATATCTGGAATGTGCCCCAGATATATTCGCAGTGGAATAGTTAAGTTGTATAAATGTTGAACAATCTAAGGATAATGATGTGTGTGGTTAGAAGAGTACAATTGGAGGTAGCCATTATAGTGATGAACACATTGGCACTATGGTATTTCTTGATTATCTATGTGAAGTGGAGATGGAGGTGTTACTGCCCTCTGGCATTGATGTGGTCAATAAAAGGTTTCCAGATTATGCTGAAATATTCACTTATAAATCAACATATTCAACAGGTAGTGTTGAGTACAAGGAAGCCAATACGTATTGTTCTGTCTTTTCTAATCAAGGTGAAGTTGATGCTTTCAAACCTGTCTCTGAGAGTTTTCATATAGAAATGAATGAGGTGGTACAAGAAAAGATGTATATGGAGTGGCCAGATATGAATGCGTTTGTGCATTCCCTAAAGAGTGATGTAGCCAATACTACTAACTTCTGTAATGCCCTAGTGTACTCCCAATTGATAGATTTCACAGAGTGGCAACAAAACTAGAATAGAAAATTCTAGGAGGGAAATTCATGGAGCTATGTATCATTTGTGTTAGGTGATACCATGCACATTGTTCTATATGACAACTTCTCGTTCAATATGCAAACTAATGATACTAGAATAGATGATGCTACGAACCAGGTAAGTTATGAAAGTTTCCATTTCCTGGTATAGCTAAGCTAGCATCCTATGAAATATGACCAGGAGCAGGATAAGGTGAAATATTATCACGGCCATATGTTGATCTTAAAATGGTGGGGCAAAGCATTGATTAAATCAGTACAGGGGTAGAGTGTAGGTAGCCACCATAGTATTCTCAAAGATATTGGCCATCCCCTGAGTTTTGAAACATCAGATAGTGAATGTTGCAAGTTGTTTTTGCGTCAGAAAATGGAGAATTTTGTTTTTGATAGAGGTAGACCTTGATTTCTCTTGTTTGGTGGCCTGGGGCTACCAAGTTTTGTACATAGGTCCAGTTGACAGAACAAGGTAATATATTTGTTAAAGGGCTTGTGTAATTCGATATTCAGGTCTGTGAAACCAGAGATTCTGGATTCTTGCTATGCCCACATGGGGCATACATCCCCAGGTAGAGCCACTGATGGGAATTTTAATTTTTAAGTGATGCGAACTGGGTTTTGGGGTTTCAAAGTTACCCATGGTGATTTTAATTATCGACTTTTGGAAACCCTCTTGTTATGTTTCAACAATGAATTACTACCAAGGGTAACCAGTCACTTAAGTGAGGTTTTATCCCTCTCGGGTCATGACTTTATCGACCCCTTTCACCTGACCTACCTATCTTTCTGCCAAGACGGATTATGTTCTATACCGTTAGGGGTTTCACTGGCGGGTCCCACCTGAATGTTTCATCTGAAGTTTGGTGAACCGTCCGATCGGTGGTTTTGATTTGGGCCATTTCTCGACGACCTCGTAGGTTTTCCTACTAGCATCACCAAAGTGGTGCGAGGTTTGTGAGAGGTCGCCATCTGGCATGAATGGATATGTGGGTTTTTTTTCTCGAGGTGTTGGCAGTGACGTGTGGCTGTCTCTTCACTGGCGACGGTCTTTAATAACAGGGTTAATTATGACCTCTCTCACACCTCACACGATCAGAGTAAATATTCTTAATGGTACTATGAGGTTTGTGAGGGGGTGACATGTGGTCTTTCTTCATTTGCAAATGGGGCTATGTGGGCCCCACTGTGTGGTTCAGACCTCCTATCTTCATGGGTTTTGATTGGATGTCTTTTTCGAGGCGCTGAGGTGGATTGTCAATACTCATTAACCTGATCTCAACCCTCTGATTTGCCAAGTGTTTTTTGAATCAGTGGCTCAATTTCAAAGGAGGGGTGTGCGATTTGTCTGAGTGGAATATGTTGCCTTGATGTTGCTAGTTTCATTAATGGCACAGATTTTACTTTTTCCAGAGGATCTCCTCTTGATTTTCTCTAGCGTGCGAACAATGCCATCTTGCTGAAAACATTCATGGTTGTCTTGGCCACTAATTGTTTGAGTGCTTGAATTGCTTTCAAGCAGTTGTATCCTACACACTAAGCCATTCTATAAATGCTAACTAAGTTACATGCAATTAGCATTGCATTTTGTTTTATTTTGCAAGAAGTTTTCTTATCTGGTGCATTGTAAGGACTTTTTTCTCTATGGACAAATCAACTGAACGCAGGAGTGTTAGGTTGGGAGCGTGAAGATTGCCAGTCGTGATGGAGCCAATTATTCCTATGGTGCCCTGGGGTACTAGGAATACTGGAAAGAAGCTAATACACTGCTCGCCCCCTGTGGTCATATCTAATTCTGATGGTAATGAATCTAACACCAATTCGGATTACCGGTGTTACTTGGTCACCTTAACAGAGCTCATGGGAGTAAATGAGGAGGTCCTGGCAGTTGAACCTGTATTTGCTTTGGCACCGGGTCTGATTGTTAGGGGTTGTGCTGACAAGGCTGGTAAGGGAAAGGTGGTTTCGTCGCTGTCTCAGGTGCGGACTCGAACTGGTCGTCTGTACCGGGGTCATATGTTTTCTTGATGGTTATCGGTGGTGGGTTTGTTGGACATGTCTTTTCCTGTTGTTTCATCATGTGGACATGCGTGTGCTTTGCACAAAATTTTGTTCTCTGACTGGTTACTGTGTAACCATTTTTTATTCCTTTGATCATACACTATGTTATCAAATGATAAGGAATGTGAATTTGAATTTCACTTTCGGTTGAAATTCAATTTTGTACTGACAATGTAGCCTAATGCTTGTTTCTCTCCTATTATATAATAGAGATTTCACGACTCATTGTAGGGGTCAGATTCTTGGGTCCGAAATTTTGGAGTCTGTATAGTTAGTTTAAATGTTGGAATGCCATAAACATTGTTCAGGAAATCATCCCGTGTGGGGTTTTGTATAAAGTTTGTATGTTATGCTTTTTAATTACTAATATCAAAATAAATCTATAAAATTAAGATGGTTTACTCTCCTCTGTGTGTGCCATGGATTATGAATGGACTTATCAAGGGTTTCTCTTTTTAGTTTCAATGATTAATTGAAAGTGTAGTTTGTTTTCTTGCTTTAACTTAAGGAGTTAACCAAATGCTTGAAAAGCTAAATTACATGTTCATGGTTGTATATGCTCAGGAATTGCCAAGAAGTATTGTTTTAATATATTGAAATATCTCATGGTAGTAAGCCTATATGAAGATAAGTTCACAGTATCAGAATTATACTTTGTATGACTCTATTGCTTGATGGATGAGGCACTGAATAATGTTTGCAACCTTTCTCTTTGGTGTAATACTGTAGCTCTAAGCATGGTAATCCAAGTACTGAACATAACCACATATTAAAATCTTGTCTTCCTACGGGAAGTAATTCCTTCTTTTAGTTGGGCAATTTCGTTGCTCTTTGGTGCCTGTAATCATTCTCTGGTCTGCCAATACCAAGAATGGTGACTATCCCCTTGAGTGTGTAGGGATTGTAATCTGTATACAAAAGGTGTTCTTACCAATTATAAGGCACTCTTATGAACACATTTAGGTTTACCCACCTTGGTCCTAGAGAGCCAAAAGTGTAGGAGAGGCCAGTCTTTAACTGACTCTCGTTACTTGGCCACTAGCTTTTTGCAGTCATCCATAATAGGGGTTGGCTACCTCTTAGAGAATTCCAATTTAGATGTGGGAAAAAACATGAACAAGGCCCCCAAGAAAAAACTATCCTTTGAGCACACATGCAGACTAGTCAAAGTCATAAGCATGACATCCCATTGTGGATAGTGGTTATCCACAAACTCCCACCCAATCTCATATCCGTGTATGCCTCGATCGGTACCATCTACGCCATCATACATCTCTCCTAGGGCCTGCCACCCTCTTAGGGGATCATACACTACTCTCTCCCTTTTGATCAGGATGCGCAGAATATGGTACACATCCTCCAGAGTAATAATGGCCTCTGTTGTGGGTAAGTGAAAGGAACATGTCTCTAAGTGCCATCTCTCACTAAGTGCTATCAATAATCCCCTGTTTTCCCAAATAATGGGCATGTAGGCGATGTAATATAAACCTAGTCTCATCAACCGATGTCTCTCCTAGTCACTCAGTTGATCCCTGAAGTAATAAGTTGCAAGTCTGAACTCTCGGGTATAGATAGGCACTAATCATTTTTGTACATGTAGAAGCAAAGGTTATCACACATGGATTAGCTTTTCAACACAATATTACTATCTGAGAAATAAAAAATGCATTTGAAAAGGGTCTACACTAGGTTAACTTTGGTCAACCCCGGTCAACTACAATTGTGTCACGTTGACTACAATTGTGTTGCACTAAGCCATATGCGGCTCTGCATTTCATCGTTGCATCGCAATATAGAAATTGCATCATCATTTCAGCAATAAATTGTGAACCTTTATAACACTTGCATCATTTTGCATTGCAATTGCGTCACTTTATCATAGTTGTGTCATTTGGCCTAGTAGTTACGTCACAAGATAGCACTTGCGTCACATGAAATTGCACTTGCATTGCACTTTGGCATTTGTGTGGTTTCCCCTATCACTTGTGTGCTTTTAAACCTAAATCTTCCCACCCATTTCGTATGTGTCATGACACAATCAAATGCATCATACGCGAAGGAATTTGCAATTTACACGATGACGTTTGCGTCACAATGCAATTGTTTTTGACCCCTAAACCCTAATAAATGCACAAAAACTAAAAAAAAATAAAAGTCAGATGGGGTACTTACCTGTGCCTCTGTGCCCTTGAGTCGTCAGAATGTCCTCACACGGTAGCCTTGGTGGTCTGTCACGGGAATCACTATCTTCTCCTTGTGCTCTGCTCTCCAAATTTGTGAATAGAAAATGTGAAAATGAAACTTGGTTTGGCTTTTTCAACTTATTTATAGGTTGAAAATTACGGTTTGACCTGATGGGTTTGTACTGGAGGCTCATTTGACCACCTTTGACTAGCATTTTAGCTGGCTTAAAATCCTCCATTTTTGAAACTGATTGCGCCATTAGTTTTTTGGTCAAATTGACTTATCATGATACTTTCCAAATTATTCTGACCTCGGGCCAAAATTTGAAAATTTTCCCGAGGGGCCAAAGGCACTCCATACCTTTGCTGGGGCATATCTTTAACTTTTTTCTTTTCCATAATGCAATAAACTACATTATGACAAAGAGGGGAAAAATGTAGACACTTAAAATTGACCTAAGCCTCTGAACTCAATTTTATCATCAATTCTTCTATACATAATTTAATTATGCTACTCTGACTAAATTCAACTATTGATTAAATAATGACTAATTATTTAATTAATTCATCTCTCTTTTTCCTCTTGATTATTTCAATAAATTAATTTTATTTAAATACGTCACTAAAGTCCAAAGTCATCTTTAAATTAAATAAATTTTATTTAAATATGTCTCTAACACTAAGGTCCTCTCATATTTAAATAAATCCCCCATAAATTTATTTAATTATTAATTCACTTCTTTCACATTTAAATAATTTAAATTAATTATTTAATTATCTCTCACAATTCATTTCTAAATTTAAATAAAAATTATTTATTTAAATTTCTCTCTCCTCAAGTAAATAAAATAATAATTATTTACTCTCACATTAATTCACCATTTTGGAATTAATTTAAAATATTAATTTCAAAATAGAATTTCTCTCCACAAATTAAGTTATTTCTAAAATAATTTGATTTTCTAACTCATCCTTTTCCACTTACTAATTTCATCTCACTGTCACAACTATTCTCTTTCCTTGATTTAATTTCTTAAATTATATCTTGTCCACTCAATTTGAATTTCACTCTAAAGTTGTCCTAACCCTAATTAAAAGGTTGTTATTTTGAATCTTGACCATAAATTCTAGGGCATTTCTCAATCTTTGATCTCATCTGTCCATCCAAAATTGCATTTTCTATAAAATGTCAATTTTGTCCTCATTTTACCATCTCTTGACATCTAGGAAATCTCTTGCATTTTCTTGAGCTTTGAATTTTCTTGTCATCTAGTTATTGAGTTATTGCATGTAGGAATTCTCTTACATTTAGATCTTTAAATCTTTGAAAACTTGCTTATGACTAGTCAATAGTAGATTGCTCATCAAAATCTGAGGACAACAATGTATTTTTGTAAACTAGAAGGTACAATGGAAGTCATCCATGGAGGATGAAGGACTTGGTGAGATTTTTTCATTCATTCATTTATTTCTTCCTTCACATTTCATTGTTTATAGTGGATTTATGTATTTGCATGTGATATGCTAACATTTATCTTGCAGGAAAAATCCATAGTTACATATACAATGAAAACACATGATACAACATAACATATGGATGATGATGAAATGAAAAAAAGAGCAATGCAAAAATGGTGTAAACACAAAGAAGACACACGAAAAACTCAAAAATATAAGGTTAGTGCTAAAGGGATTCAAGTCGGTAAGGTAAAGAGACCTCACTCTTAAATTGTCTCAAATACCAAATGTCATCCATCAAATAAAGAAAATGCTTTATGACGATTGAATTCATACACATCACTCATGGAATACATGGATCCACTAGCAGGCAAGTTGTATTATTCTAGGTGGTCATGTTAAAAGGTGTTCATGAATCACACAATAGAAAATTCTAATATTTTTGAGGTGAATCACAAACCAAGGAAGGCATACGAGCTAGTGAAGTTTACTTTTCACTAGTTGATCCGCCAAGACAAGGATGAGAAACACATACTTGGTATAAAAAGTGTGTACCCATAACAAGGTAACAAAGATGAGAAACACATTAAGTCTACAAGTTCTTACTCATGATAAGATAGAAAAAATGAGAAACATACTAGGTCTACATGTGTGTACCCATAACAAGGTAGAAAATGGGAAGAACACACTAGGTCAACAAGTGTGTACCCATGTCAACGATACCAAGAGTTATACTCCCTGATAACTCTGATAAGGTGCCACAAAATTATCAATGCTATGCTAAGTTCAAATCCTATTAACAAAGTGAATAAAAAATGCCAAACATGGTTGGCAAGCAGTATTATACTACGTTTTATGAATATGATAATGTTTAACATCATGGGGGATGAAAAAATACAAATATTAAATAATGAAGGGGCATTTCTTAACACGTTAAGGTCACACCTTAGGGAACATCACACATGACATCACCACCAAGAGATGACTAGTCGAGAAATATAAAATCACACCTTAGGGAACACTAGTCATAGCATTAACACCAAGGAGAACATCACATACCAAGAAAGTTCACACTTTTATGGGAAATCAAGCCTAGTATCACCACAAAGGAGACACATCACATGGATTAAGAAGGCCAAAATTTTGTTGAAAAGGTCACACTTCTTAGGAATGTTGGAAATATGATTGTCATTAATGTAAAAATGGAATCGCATTGACGTCAAAGGATATTTGTGTGTTATTAGATTTAGAGTTGTTGGTTGATGTCAAAAAAGTCCTTAGACTTACCATATACCACTTGCTAAAAAAGGAAAGAGTTAGTCTTTTTAAGCTAAGTATGATCAAACATCAAACTTCAATCTTGAGGATTACTTGATACTACAAGGTTTCAAACATTAGGCTTCGGTCATACCTCTTACTGATGCCTCAAGGGAAATGAATGAAGTTTGGGTAAAATATAAAAGGAGTCAACTCCAGGAATTGAAAATACCGTATACTAATTGCACAAAGTAAAAGGAGTCATAAAGGTGCAATTCTAAAAAGGCATTGAACATTAGACTTCAACATTAAGGCTTACACCTTAACAAAAAGTGGATAAAGTGATATGAAGGAACCCCAAACCTCGTGACCTAAAAGGATCAAATCTTGTGAAGGAATTGTTTGGGCATCATAGTTCCATAGGAAGGTTTATGCCTTACCAAAAGGATAGTAAGTAGTATCATGGATGAGTGAACTCCAACATCTCAAAGAAGTTGTTTCATTCCTCATGTCTAACATGTTTTATATTTTGATCTTGAATGGATTTTGCTCATTACCAGATGCTTAAGTCATAACTTAATCCATTGAATTCATTATGGTGATCAGACCCTCGACCTAGCTTTATCTACTCAAAATTTGGCTAAGTCTTGATGTTGTTCTTTTTGTTAGTTATTGAAACCTTTTCGGTCACTGCACAGGTTTTCATAACCTTTCCTTTTCTAGATGCATTATAACTTATATTTTGAGGCTTGTCGGTCCTCAAAAAAGTTATGATAACCTTCTCTTATTTTTCCCAAGTTTAAGTTAAGTCATTTCAAAGTTTTTTCCAAGTTAGGGAAATTATGTCAGTCATTGATGAGGTTATCATAAGTTCCTTCCTTCCTGGTTGATGGAAAAAAAAGGTTTTTCTTAAGAAAAATGTGAATAATACACTAAGGACAAAGAGTTTTGGTATTTTTAAAGGTTATGAAACCTCCATTGGTCACTGGTAAGGTTATAAGAACATCTCTTTTTGCTAAATCTAGAATAGTGGAATGTGATGTCGGGATAACAGGTGGGAAGAATTGATTACATCACATGACTTTTATACATTGTGTACCTCATCCTCTCAAGAACAAAGCAAAAAGTTATGAGCGATGGTTAGTGGAGTATGGCATCAGAAGGGATAGATGGAAATGTCCCACTGGCTCGGTGAGAGTATGGTGGGTCCTCGACTTAGCCTTGTGGGAGTGTAGCATAATGACAAGTGTCCTCAAGGAACAAATAAAAAGCTTTGGTTGCATCACATAGTTAATTCACATTGCTATTGTGAATTACATCATGCCAAGTAAAAAAGTGATATTCGATGAGTGTGGTGGTTCCAAGGCTTTAATCAGCATTCAAGCAATTTAATGACATATGTCCAGGGTGACAAATGGTGAATGGTTGTTGCATCATGGAACTCCTTTACATTGCAAAAATGGTTTTTGAGCCCTAATTAGAAAAGTTATAGGTATATAGGATATGATGGAGATCAATGATGATTTTAAAGGAAGTTAGTCTAATGGCCATGATTTAAAGGTGCTGAGGTTAATGGAGAATTATTATATTATGGAAAGGAGAGAATCGATCAATGCCCAATATTCAAAGATGTGATTCTATAATAGATAAGCAAAAAATCAAACAATGTAAGTGGTGGAAACAACTATGAACCAACATCTAAGGTAGTATTAATTGTTGCAACTACTCCAACTACTCAATTTGATCGGTTATGAGATGGGTAGATGGTATAACAAAGGTGAAGGTGGATAGAATATTAGATATAGATTGATTATGCAAGGAATGGAATTTAATGTCTATCTAATCTAGGGTTTTCAAGTTACTAAATATAGTAAATACATCAAATCTAGATAGCATGTCCATGGATCAACGTATTGAATGTTGTTGGTGACCTATTGAGCTTGAGGTTATGAAGAAATTTTTTTGGTGAAGGAAAGTATGTGAAGTAAATAACAAAAGAGGTTGATGAATGTGAGAGGATATATGTATCCATATGTCGTGAGAAGAAGACCTAGACTGTAACTCAAAATATCATCTAGGGTATGCATTAAGTGTGAAGTAGTGCAAAGAGAATGTTGTACAAAGGAGTGAGTTAGAATAGAGGATATTCTAAAGTGCATATTATAGAGGGGATAAGAGAGAGAGAGGTATGTTACTGAGATTGCAGCAATACAAAGAATCATTGCATATATTCAAAGAAAAGTATGAGCAGTTACAGATCATACTTGTAACAAAGAACTACATTCATGTGAATCAATTATAATCTAGAGTTGTAGCTCATGTGTTTTTAATATAAATCTGATTGGTTGGTTCCATCAGATAGATGAGTTAGTGCTCAGTGTAGGGAGTGGGTGATTCCTTTGAGTTGGTGCTCCTAAATCAGGGGATTGGTGTCTCCTTAAGGTCAGTTCCCTTAAACATTGTAACTAGTGAGGTTTTATTGTGAGATTAGATTTGAGTAGTAGACTCAAGAAAATTTTCTCACCATGTTTTTTCCCATATTGGGTTTTCCACATATATCTGGTGTTGTGAGTTTTTATGTCTGTGTATGTAATCTCTACATGGTTCTTAGAATGGGTTAAAATAATAAGTTTTAATTCATCTACTAATTCACCTCCCCAATAGATTATTGTGTTCCAACATTTGGTATCAGAGCATTCATCCCCTTGGAGAGGCTTAATCAACTCGGGTAGATCTTGGACAATGAACACAAATGGTGAGTCAAGAAGGTTCATCCTCAAATAAAGCACCTCTTTTTGATTTGGAATTCTCAGCTTGGTTGGTGATAATATATTCAGTTACATTGGTTCAGCTACATTGGTTTATTCACATATGGTTGGTGAATGATATGCAGTTACATGATATGCAATTACAAGATTTTAATTCTTGATTTTGAATATAATGATGCTGACAGTGTTTATCATTTTGATAGGATGATTGATTTTTAGTTTGATCCTACAAGGTTACAAGTCATAGGTATATGTAGTTGGTTGTTATTAGTTTATCTTTGAATGATATATTAGTGCATCATTAATCTCATATTATTGCACTACTATCTTGTTTTAAGGCATTCATTCTATTTATACTTGATTTGTATAATGGTGTTTACATATGGCTTCTTGAGATGACTTTTGGCTTAGTTTGGTTGTATTGGCATCATTTCCATGAGTGTGGTCTTTGCACTTGAAGTATTTCAGATTAATCAGATTAGGAGATTCAAGTATATTCATTTTTTCTAAGATTCTTAGTCTTTCTTGTTACATTTTAATGTGATTGATTATTCAAATTTCCTTTCTGGAATTTCTATTACATATCATCATGGCATATTGACTTGACAATGTGATTGTGTCAATGTTGATGAGAAATTGGTTAATTCACATGGCTTTGCTAAGGTAAGTAATATTTGTTATGATTATAAGAATCCTAGATTATTTTTATTAACATGGCATATGGAATGAAGTTACTATCGAGTCTCATTTTAATTCTTATTATCAAAGGAAGATGACTTTATTGAAAATTCACATGACAGTGACAAGGTGATCGATATTGTTTCGATTGATATTATTTGGCTCACCTTAATCATTTAAATGTGGTATCAGGTTTAAGTCTGATGTTAAATGAAAATTACATTATACATGTAACTAGCTATTATTTATGTCGAAGCTTAGTTGGTAGAACGTGTGGCATATGTATCTTGGGTCTTTGGAAACTTGTAGCATCAACATCCATCATTCATTGGGTTTGATAATTAACATTGTTTGTGTTGTCGACATCTTTAGTGAAATATTTGGTAGCGGATATTCACACTATCATTTCTCCATCGACGGGATATACCGAACATATTTTGAGATATTATGATGGTGGATCTCAAAAAATTATTCATCATTGTCGATAATTTTTGTAGAGTTATCATTTTTGTTGACAAGCATTCGGATCTCAAATGATTATTATTATTGGAAAGTATTCGAAAAGACTAGAAGTTTTGTTTGGAAAAACCTTTTCATTGTGCTTTGAGTAGGATTTGGAACCCTATCCACCATGGATATTTTTTATTCTTATCTCCAGACTTTGAGTTCTCTCTCTCAACCGATACACTAAAAGAATATATTAAGCTAGATGGCAATGAGGATGGTCAGATATACTGGAACTTTGGTTTTTTGTATGTGATCTAATGATATCTCGACTGAGGAAGTTAGAAAGAGAAGACTTGTTGGCATCTTCCAGTTGGATAGTTATGGAACTCCTTGATAGACCTTTATGGTTTTTATTTATTTTTCTTCCACCGTGATCAAGTAATGCAAAATCTATATGGTTTTGAGCAAAATCTTTGGTTTTTGAAATATTTTTGTTAATGGTTTTTAAGAGCTTAACTTTTTTTTATTATGATTTAAAAACCCTTTAGGGTTTCTGGATGATTCTTCTCAGGATGTATCAAAAATACTCATTTTTCTATGAAGTTAATTTTCCTGCTTAAACATGTTAAAGAGTTTGTTAAAAGCTCTTAACCTGAGTTGTTTTACAGTCATTGAAAGTGCTTATAGAGGATATTTCACATAATGGATTTAAAAGATATCTCTCAGACATATTTATGTGGGATCTAGAAGTAGAATATGAGACTTCAGACTTATCTTTGTATAGAATTTTTATTGCATTGAAAATCATTATAACAATGATTTTTAAATTATTATATTTAAGGAACATGTTTCCATTCTCATACAACATTCTTCAATGTGCTTATTGAAAATATTTATAGTCTACTATTGAGATTCTAGGACTGCAAATTGCACTTCTAGGGTATTGATAGTACACTATTGTTGTTATGCTTTGTAAAGGAGTTGGTGCTCTTGTATATTATGAAGTGGATGCTTCTGGAATTTGTGTACTTGGTGCTCCTAAAATTTGAGGATTTGGCGCTCTTGAACTTTGTAGAGCTGGTTCTCTAAGTGAATAAAGAAAAAAAAAATTGAGTGGTTTTTATTCCCCAAGAGGGTTTTCAACTTAGGACATATACTATGTTATGTGGTGGTTTTGTGTCTGATTTTTCTTATTTATCTGATCTCAATGTGCCATCAAATGCATTGAATGGTTATCAATTATCAGTCTTTCATTTTTGTCATTTTTTGTGTCAAATTTTCATGCATAAAAGGTTCTATTATGAATGTGGGCTCTGATACATGTGAAAATGTGAAACACCTTAAGTTCAACCTATGTTAATATTATTCATTTGAATAATAGTTAATGAAATCAAAATATTGTTCATGCACAAGATAAGTCTATTCAATAGGCTATCATTTTGGTCTTGTGGTTCAAAATTCTATTAAATCCTTGGACTTTTAAAGTTTGTGACCCACATGAATCACTAATTCACCCTCCCTCTCATTGTTTTCAGTCTTCCAATAAGTGGTATCAAATAATAGGGTCCTCATATAGGTCTAATCCACCTAGGAATGATTCTTCTTTTGGGAGTCTGTCAAACACATCACGGGTTCAAGAAAGTACTTATATTTGAATGGTATAGACTATGTGGTTTATGGAAACATATCTGATTTCAATTATTGTTAATGTATAGAGCTAGACCCTTGCATAAATCTAATCAACTTAAAGGATTCCTATTTTTTGGAGTGTTGTGTTTGATATGGAAAAAAGTAGAAGGAATAAGGGAAAAATAAGTTCACAACAAAATAGTAATAATCATGTTTTGCCTAAGTCTAATAACTAAGGAAGAGATCATAAAAAGTAACTCTGAAATGACAGAGTACACTAGATCTGGAACACCTCATTTCGAAGGTAAAAACTTTATTTTGTGGAAATATAGGATGGGAACATACATGTCTTCTTTAGGGCTTGATGTGTGGGCAGAAGTAGAAAGGGGTTGCACTAAATATGCAACATCTCCTT
The DNA here is from genome assembly GCA_007115665.2 of Sequoiadendron giganteum. NCBI lineage: Eukaryota > Viridiplantae > Streptophyta > Pinopsida > Cupressales > Cupressaceae > Sequoiadendron > Sequoiadendron giganteum. The sequence goes on from CM021109.1 coordinate 94,296,963, forward strand.
CCAAACCTGAGGAAAAGAGAGCTCTTGAATACAATGCCAGAGCTATAAATTATATTTTTAATAGCTTTCCACATGAAGTCATTACAAAATTTATTCATTACAGTAGTGCAAGGAAGTTTGGGACAAGTTTATTGAAATGAATCAGAATGGTGAGTTGCAAGAGGAGATATCTTTGGGTACTAAAATAAGTTGTGAAACATCTGAAATTGAAGAATGTGTAAACCTTCATAGTTCTGAAAAAAAAGTCCAAAGATTTTTATTAATGAACATTTAAATGATCAAGAAACTAGTTAGAAGTAGATCAAATTTTGGGTGAAGTTAACTCTAAAAAATAATATGATGAACAAGAAAGTGGGGTTTATTTGGAAGGTGAACTCCTATGTGCCTTAGATACAATTAAGCAGCTTAGAAAAGAAAACCAAAATTTAACGAGAAAACTTCATCAAGAAAAGGATATCAAAGAAAAGATATGTTCAGATCTTGTGGAAGCAAAGATACAATTTAAAGAAGCTAGAAATATTGAGGAAGAAATTAAAATCCAACTTAAGGTAAAAGAACAGAGTATAGAATGACTTGAATGGGAAGTGGTTTCACTGAGGAACATAGATAAAGCATCAAAATAACTAAATGATGAGAAAATTAATGAGAATAGCTCTATGTCTTTGGATAAGATTATTCGTGCACATAAAGCTTCAAGTGACAAAGGTGGTCTAGGATTAGAAGAAGGATAGTGCTCTAAGATTAGGAAAAATCCTTGAACAAAGATAGATTTAAATTTCTATGCCGCTGATCTTGAAACTACGGGTAGCAAACAACACAAGATTATCAACAAAGGAGGAAATAATAGAATAAAAAGATACACAAGATATTCTCTTGCTTGGCAATGTAAACTGATGAGGTATAATTGTTCTTTTTCAGGCTATTGCTATTCTTGTTTTGAATATGGCCATAGAGCATCTGAATGTTGGATTAAAGTGAAGAAAAGTGATTGGAAAAATAACTATGGTACTGTCACATGCTTCAGGTGTAGTCAGTCAAGTCATATTGCAATAAATTGTGATACATTGTTTCAAAAATATGATATAAGAGAGTGCAAATCTCTAGTTGTTTGCTATAGGTGTAATGGATTTAGTCATAAAGCAAGGTTTTGTAGGGAGAAATCATGTGGAAATGGATCTCTAAGGGTTTGGAGAAGAAAGAAAGGAAAGGAGAAGTAAATAATTAGTCTTGTGCATGATGCACAAGGATCTTCTCTTAGCATCTAAATGGCTGCTTGGTTTTAGGGGGAGTAATCCAATGTTTTATTTTCTATCCCCAAGGAGTCTTAGGATGTAGTGGAACAAGTTTTTCAGTAAGTTTTGGTGTAGTTTGTCTTCTTCGTGGTTCTGGAGAAACAGTTTGGTATCCTCCTTATATTCTTTGGTATCAAAGAAGATGGCACAAGAGACAAGATCTTAGTTTTTTTTGGAGTTGCAATTTTTGGTTGCCATGTTGTTGTCATGTATCTAATATATATTTCTTGCTAAATATCATGAATGGTAGATGCAGATAATACCTAATACATTTTATTAATGTCTAACTTTGGTATGCTTCCATATTGTTAGAAGTTGTTTTATTCTCTTCATATTCTATCAAGAAGTTGTTCTCGTGGTTGAGACAGTACACAAGAACAGTGGTATATCTGTGTCATTTGATGGATTTTTAGTACATGACTAATAGTCTACCTATGGAAAAATGTATATACATGTTAGTATCCTTCATGCTCAGATATGCTTTAATGATTTTCATGCAAATGTTCATGTCACAATTGGATCTCAAGGTGTCAAGGATTTCATTGTGTTTTTGATAGGATGAATTTGGAACAAGTACTATGGTCTATGAAACAATCACCATAACATTAGTTTTTTTATGATTCTTAATGAATAAATGTTCATTAAACTTTGATAAGTCATTGTACATAATATTGAAGCTTTATTAGGCAGCAAGTTTCATTCCATTTGATAGTGTGAATTTGAGAGGCATTTCTTGGAGTGCATTATTTGGTAACAGGATCATAATAGGGCCAGGTGTGATGGTTTTGGCAATATTGACTGATGTTCTCAATAATTTGCATTATTTTTTAGTAGTCAAAGTATAGTAGCCTATTTTTAGTCAAGGAGATTACATGATGACAGTGCTTTATTTTTGGATGACATTGTGTGGTTCATAGTCCTAGTAAATATTTGATGGTGATTTTGAGGATGAATGCATGATAATTGAAGGTTGTTGTAGTAAAGTAACATAGATCTTATGATTGTGTCTTTTCTCAAATGTATATCAATCAGAGGAAGCACTTCATACATTGTCAATTTATGTCAAAAAGTGGTATAGTGATGAAGTCATGAGAAAGTACAATTTTAATGTTCATGCATCTCCTGTAGATATCGATGCAATAGTGAAGAAACATTTTTTTCTTAGTAAAATGGTAATGATGTAAAAGAATGCACAAAAATCTAATGTTCTTGATGAAATTCAGTGGTATGATTATTGTATCAGAGGTTTGATATATTTTTTTTGGTAGTGTTCATGGTGTTTCTTTTTTGGTTCATAGACTAAGTTATTTAACAACTCAAAGTTGCTTAATACATTCCAAATTACTTGATTTTGTGTTGATTCTAAAGGATAGTTGATAGGATTACTAACGATTTTTTACAGACATATGATCTAGTGGTGGTGCTTATATCAAATGATCAAATGAGCAAGTGACAAATTCATGATGTTATGCAAGTGACAATATACTTGGTAGTGCCTTTTCTTATTTATGTTATGATTTCTTTAACTCTGTATCTCATTCATTATTTTCAGTGCTGATGATTTTTGTTTCATGCCAAACGGTGATTACTTAGACTATATTTAGTGAACAAAATTTGAATTTGAGAAAGCTTCAACACTCAGCCTTGTGAACATGCACTTCCTCTGTCTGGACAGTGACAACATTATTCACAATGTGCATGGCCAGAGGATTTGGATGTGAGATTGGTGTTCTTGGACAAATATGTGACAGAGCTCTATTGTTTCTCGATGAAAAATAGTAGCAGATGACAAAAGTAATTTTCAAATAGTGGAGTAAGAAGGAATCTATCTACTCTATTTATACAAAGTAACATCAGACAGAGATAGATTGATATCATGATTTGAATTTTTTCAAAAAAAAATTCTTTGCCACATATGCTTTTAGTGTTGATTATTTCTTGATAGGGGGAGCTTGATTTTGTATTTTTTCATTCAAATCTCTCTTGCATTGCTGCTATATTTCTCTACTTGTATCTAGTTATTGTATTGGATAATTGGTTGGCTTCTCAATTGTTTATCTTCATGGCATATCACATTCTCTTCTTTCATTCTTTGTCATTGAGGAAAAAATGGGGAGAGATGATATGTGTTTTTCCATCAAGGATAAAGGGGGAGTTTGTTGGCTTTCAGTTTTTTATGATTTTTGGTTCATCCTTGATGACAAAACTAGTTCTTTGATTTGGAATTCTTAGCTTGGTTGGTGATATGATATTCAGTTACATCGGTTTAGTTACATTGGATTATTCACATATGGTTGGTGAATGATATGCAGTTACAAGATTTTGATTAAGGATTTTGATATATTATGATGCTGATAGTGTTTATCATTTTGATAGGATGATTGATTTTCAGTTTGATCCTTCAAGATTAAAAGTCATAGGTATATTCAATTGTTCATTATTATTTTGTCTTTGAATGATATATTAATGCATTATTAATCTCATATTATTGAACTACTCTCATTTTTTAAGGCATTCATGCTATTTATACTTGATTTGTATAGTGGTGTTTACATCTGGCATCTTGAGATTAATTTTGGATCGGTTTGGTTGCATTGGCATCATTGACATCACTGTGGTCTTTGCACTTGAAGTATTTCAGATTAATCAAATTAGGAGATTCAAGTATATTCATTTTTTCTAAGGTTCTTTGTCTTGTTACATTTTAATTTTATTGATTATTCATTTTTCCTTTCTGGCATTTCTATTACATATCATCTTGGCATACTGAATTGACAATGTGATTGTGTCAATGTTTATGAGAAATTGGTTAATTTACATGGCTTTGCTAAGGTAATCAGATTTTTTTATGATTATAAGAATCTTTGTTTATTGTTGATTAACATGGCATATGGAATGAAGTTACTATCAGGTTTCATTGCAATTCTTATTATCAAAGGAGGATGAATTTATCAAAAATTCACATGGTAGTGACAAGGTGATCAATATTGTTTCGATTGATATTATTTGGCTCGCCTTAATCATTTGAATGTGGTATCAGGTTTAAGTCTGATTTTAAACGATAATTACATTATACATGTGACTGGATATTACTTGTGTCAAAGCTTAGTTGGCAGCACATGTGGCATATGTATCTTGGGTCTTTGAAAACTTGTAGCATCAACAACTATCATTCATTGGGATTATTAATTGTGAACCCCAATCCTTTATACCTACATAAACACAACAAACAAACACATAATTAGATCCATATGCAAGTTAAGACAAGTATTCCCCATGAAATCCATTTACAATGCTTGAATAGGAAAAAAATAAAAAATTGAACAAAGATAATAATGAAATCCTATTCTAAGATGCAAAATATTGATCCCATGGGGGAGTTGGTGCCAATTGGTGTGTTGAAATTGGCCCTTTCCCAACTCCTTTGTAAGATTTTATGATAGTTTGATGAGTGATCCACCTTGATGAAGATTCAATCAAGCTTCATGATAAAAATCTGCATAAGCTAGCTAAGAATGTGAAGAAATGGATGAAACTAGATATGCTTGAGGAAGAAGTTGAGTAGAGTAAGTTTACTCAAATTGTGGATGTTTGAATGAGACGAAGAGTCTCTCATTTATAGATTTCCAAGTTGGAAGAATGAGGGATTTGGAGCAATGTGAAATCATTCAACATCCAATGGCCAAGTGCCACTTGTCAAGATGTGAATGGTTGAAGGTTGAGCACATTTTGATCAATGTCCAAGTTTGGATTTTGAATTTGATGAAGTGATATGTTTAGGGTGGATGAAAGAAATGGATTTAATGTCACTTGGCTCAATGCAAAGGACATGTAAGAGGTCTTAAATGCCTTGTTGGAAGGACTAAGTCCATTTGAATTTGAATTCAAATTTGAGGGATTATTCCCTTTCTACGCCATGTTGAGAGAAAATAGAGAAATTAATAAATAAAAGTAATTGATTTATTGTGAAAGTTGCATTCTCTAGAGGATTTTAGTGAGAGAGATTAGCTTAATCAAGGTTTTGATTAATTTAATGAAGAATTAGGTGATGTGGAAGTTTAGACTTAAATAGATGAATTAATTTAAATCAGAATTGAGAGGAATTGATTTATTAAATAAATGATTTGATTTATTTAACCAAGAATGGAATATGTTAGATTAAATAAAATAAGGTTTAATTTATTTTATTTAATAAGAGGACTTTAGGGATTTTAATCAAATAAAATGATTTATTTAATTAAACAGAAATGTAAGGTTAATTAAATTAAATTGATTAATTTAATCAATGGAGGTGATAGACCTGATCAGATGAATAATGATTCATTAGATTAAGAGACAAAATTATGATGAAATGCTGAGAGTATGATTTAGGAAGAAATGTTGTTAGTAATCAGGATCAAGTGTGCTAGATCGAATTGTACATTTTCCATGTCTACAATAATTAACATTGTTTGTGTTGTCAACATCTTTAGTGATATATCTGGCAGCAAATATTCACACTATCTCTTCTCCATCGACATGATATACCCAACATATTATGAGATATTATGACGGTGGATCTCAAAATTTTGTTCATGTCTTTGTCAGTAATTTTGGTAGAGTTATCATTTTTCTTGACAATAATTCAAACCTCAAATGATTATTTTTATTTGAAAAGTCTTCAAAAAGACTAGAAGTGTTGTTTGGAAAAACCTTTTCATTGTTCTTTGAGTAGGGATTGGAACCCTAGCCGCCATGGATATTTTTTCTTCTTATCTGCAGATTTTGAGTTCTCTCTCTCAACCAACACACTAAGAGAATATATTAAGCTACATGGTAGTGAGGATGGTCAGATATAGTGGCACTTTGGTTTGTTGACTATGAGCTAATGAAAGCTCGACTGAGGAAGTTAGATATAGATGACTTATTGTCGTCTTCAAACTAGGTAGTTATGGAACTCCTCGATGGATCTTTATAGTTTTTATTCAATTTTGTTGATTATGATTTAAAAAACCCTTTAGGGTTTTTGGATGATTCTCCTTAGGTTGTATCAAAAAACTCTCATTTTGATATGAAGTTAATGTTCCTGCTTAAACTTGTTAAATATTTTTTTTAAATCTCTTAACTTGATCTAGTTTATAGTTATTGAAACTTCTTATAGAGGATATTTCACATAATGGATTTAAAAGATATCTCTTAGTCATATTTTTCTAGGATCTGGAAGAAGAATATGAGACTTCAAAAGTTTCTTTGTATAGAAGTTGTATTGCATTGAAAATCTTTATAACAGTTATTTTCAGATTATTATATTTAAGGAAGATGTTGTCATTTACATACAACATTCTTCAATGTTCTTATTGAAAATATTTATAGAATACTATTGAGATTCTAGGAATACAAATTGTACTTCTAGGGTATTGATAGTAAACTATTGTTGTTATGCTTTGTAAAGGAGTTTGTGCTCCTGTATCTTATGAAGTGGGTGCTTTTGGAATTTGTGGAGTTGGTTCTCCTAAACTTTATAGAGTTGGTTCTCTTGAGATTTATAGAGTTGGTTCTCTAAGTGAATAAAGAGAAATCTTTTTCAAGTGGTTTTTATTCGCCAAGAGGGTTTTCCACTCAGGACATATATTTTGTTATGTGGTGGTTTTATGTGTGTGAATTTTCTTATTTATCTAATATCAATGTTCCATAAAATGTATTGAATGGTTGTCAATTATCAGTCTTTCATTTATGTCATTGCTTGATTCAAAGTTTCATGCATAAAAGGTTCTATTATTAATGTGGGATCTGATACATGTGAAAATGTGAAACACCTTAAGTTCAACCTATATTAATGTTATTCATTTGACTAATGGTTAATGCAATCACAATATTGTTCCTACACAAGATAATTCTATTCAATAGGCTTTCATTTTGATCTTGTGGTTCAAAATCCTATTAAATCCTTGGAGTTTTAAAATTTTGTGACTCACATGAATCATTGATTCACTCCCTGCTCTTAGTGATTCTAGTCTTCCAACAATTTTTTTAATAGATTCCCTTATGGAGAAAAGGATAATTCTGAGAAATAAGAGGATAGTCAAAAGATGAAACCCTACTATTCTAAGAAGAAGAATCTCTTTAGGAAAAAGAAGAGTCTAGACACAAAAGAAGAAAGTGATTCATCTAATGAAAGTGATAGCTCAGATAATGAGCATGATAGGGCATGTGTGGTTGAGGGAAATGAAACCATTTTCATGGAAAAAGAGTCTATAGATCAAGAAGAAGAAGAATATGAAACCTTCAATGAAGAAGGAGGAGAAGTGGACCTAGAAGGTGAAACCATCTATGCTTTAGATGACATTGGTAGCTTGAGAAAGGAGAAAAATAATAATAAAAATATTGCACAAAAGGAGATTGAAAAGCTATCTGAAAGTCTTCAAGAATCTGATCAAATGGTGATCAGCTTGAAGACTCGAGTTGAAGAGGCTAATAGAATAGAAGATTTAGTTTTGTTTGAACTATAGTCTAAATCTGATGAATGCATGAAGCTAGAAGTGGAAATATTTGCTTTGAGAAAATATCTTGAAAAGGATAATGAAAATATTGTCAAAGGTTTGAAGTTGAAAGGTGGCTCTAAGATTCTTGGTGAGTTAAATAACTCACAAAAGTATTCAAAAGAAAATTTTGGATTTGGATTTGAAAAAGGAAAAAGTTTGACTACTAGTAAATATGAAAATTTATATGATAAATTCAAAGAGAAAGAATTTTTTTTCATAAAGAATGAGAAATCATGCAAGGGGAGATTTGAAAGTGGATAATTAGACAAATGCACTACTAGGATGAAGAAATAAAAAGGAGAAAAGAAGACCATAGAAGAGAAGAGGAACATCAAGTTAGTCCCTAGAGACATGAAGAGGAAGAAAAAAAACAAGGGATTTGATGTAGGTACACTAGGGTGAGAAATTTGAAGAAGACAAGACAAAGAAGGCCTCCTCATCCTATACAAAGAGATGCTATGACCAAGTATTCCCCATTTTTCTATGGTTATTGCTATACATGTAATCAGTTTGGTTATAAGGCTTGTGAATGCAGATTTCTTGCTAAAAGGAGTACAAAATATGTGAGTAGATGTTAATTTTCTCCTTCATTGGATATGAATATAATGTGCTACAATTTCAATAATTTTGGTCACAACCAAATATTGTAGAGAAAACATTGAAAGAAAAAAATCACAAAGTAAAAAGAAGAATATGTCCCATAGAGTGAACAAAGGTTTGCATGTCCTTGTAAAAGAGAAAAACAAGATAGAGAAGAATCCTAAGAAGGTGTGAAAAGAGAAAGGTCAAAAGGAAGCACCCAAAGTGGTTAATCTTGCCTCATATCACTAATCCTTAGTGATAGGGCATGAGTCTAGGGGGAGCTTCACAAGAAGATTTATTCAGTCCTGGAGAAGAAAGAGAGATCAAGTCAGGTAAAATTGATTTTATAAATTTATAATGACTTGATGGTTACAGATTATTGGACACACTCCTTTATTTGATAAAGGGGGATAAAATTTTGGTCAAAGGGGGAGAGAAAAAACTGATTTCGGTAGAAGCATGGTGTTCTGAAGAGTCCCTTTGCAACTGATGTCAAAGGGGGAGAAACTAAGCAAAATTATTTGTGTCTACAAGATGTGGAGATATGTCAAAGGGGAGTTGTGATTGTAGACATATGTGTGCCAAAGGGGGAGAATTTATTGTTGTACATAACGGTTTATGATGATGTATGTGCATTCAGATTGGTATAGTTGGTGTAGAGCATTTAGTTTTTCCATCAATGACAAAGGGAGAGATTGTTGGCCCACAGTTGTCATTGCACCAAAAGATCAACTTGTAAATGCCTGATACAACTACCAGAGTTAACGGATCCATGGGAGGTGGTTAGTCCATGTCATGAATCCCGAGGGGAGCGCTTACCATCTACCAACAAACTCCCCCTCAAAGTTACCTAAGGGTATTCGAACCTGACACATTTGGCTTTGATACCAATTTTTGGCCCACAATTGTTGTTGCACCAAAAGATCGACTTGTATATGCCCGATACAACTGCCAGAGTTAACAGATCCATGACAGGTGATTAGTCCATGTCACGAATCCTGAGGGGAGCACTGGCTATCTGCCAAAAGACATTGTTGGTAATATGATTGTCATGGATTTCAAAAGGGAATCTCATTGCTGTCAAAGGAGATCTAAGTGTTATCAAATATAAAGATTCTTTTTGATGTCAAAAAGTAAATTAGTGAAGAAATTAGTGAAGTGTTGAATAAGTTTGGGTATCGATCCTCAAGATTACCATATACCACTCACTAGATAAGTAAATATTTGGTCTTTTAAAGCCAAGTTTGATTAGCATTAGACTTCAAGCTTGAGGCTTGCTTGATACTGCAAGGTTTCAGACATTGCACTTCGGTCATACATCTTACTGAATGCTTCAAATTAAATGAAGGAATTTGGGTAAATTTTGAAAGGAATTAGACATTGGGCATCAAAAATACCTTATACTAATTACATAATGTAAAAGGATTCAGAAAGGTGCAAGTCCAAAAATTCATCGAACATCAAACTTTGACATTAAGGTTTATTCCTTAATAGAAAGTGGAGAAAGGGGTATGAAGAAACCCGAAATCCTAAAACCCAAAAGGATCAAGTCTTGTGAAGTAATTGTTCAGGCATTGTAGTTCAGTAGGAAGGTTTACACCTTGCTGAAAGGATAGTAAGCAGTATGGTGGATGAGTGAACTCTGATATATCAAAGAAGTAATTCTAGTCATGGTGTCTAACATGTTCTATATTCTTATGTTGATTGGATTTTAGTCATTACCAGTCGCTTAATTCATAACTTAATCCTTTGAAGTCATTATGGTGATCGAACCCTTGACCTAGCTTTATTTACCCAAAAAATTATAATTCTTGATGTCATCACTCTTTTTGTTAGTTATTGAAACCTTGTTGGTCACTGCCTAAGTTTTCATAACCTTTAATTTTCCTTATGCATTATAACTTATAGTTTGAGGTTCATCGGTCCCTAAAAACATTATGATAACCTTCAATTTCTCCATCCAAGTTGAATTTAATTTATTTCAGATGGTTTTCCAAGTTAGGGAACTTTCGTCAGTCATCAACAAGGTTAACAAAACTTCCTTCCTCACTTGATGGAAACAAAAGTATTTTCCTAAGAAAATAGGTGAAGAATACACTAAGGACAAAGACTTTCTGTATTTTATAAAGGTTATGAAACCTCCATTGATCGTTGACAAGGTTATAAGAACATCTCATTTTAGTGGAGCTAGAATAGTGGAATGTGACATCAAGATAACAAGTGGCAAGCATTTATTGCATCACATGACTTCTATACATCATTTATGTCATTCTCTCGAGCACAAAGAAAAAGTGATGAGTGATGGTTAATAGAGTATGATGTTAGAAGGTACACATGGCAGTGTCCAGCTAGCCCATTGAGATTATGATGGGTTCTCAACTTAGCCTTGTGAGAGTGCGGTATACTAAAAATTTTCCTCAAGGAACAAATGGCAAGTTTTGATTGCATCTCATAGGTAATTCACATCACTTTTGTGAATTACACCATGTTGAGTAGAAAAGCAATATGCAATGAGCATGGTAGGTCCAAAGCTTTAATTAGTGACTGAGTAAAATAATGACATGTGTTTAGGATGACAGATGGTGAATGACTATTGTATCATGCAACTACTTTACATTATGAAAATGGTTTTTGAGCCCTAAGCAGAAAAATGATATGTACATATGATGTGATGGAGATAATTGATTTGGGTTTAAAGGAAGTTAATTTGATGGCCATGATTTACAGCTATTGAGATTAATGGAGAATCATTAGATTGTGGCACGTAGAGAATAGATCAATGACTAGGTGGCAGATCAAATAGTGTAAGCAATGGAAACAATTATGAATTGGCATAGAAGGTAGAATTAGTTGTTGCAGCCATTCTAACTACTTAATTTTATTGGTGATGAGATGGGTAGAAGATGACATAGAGGTGAAGGTAGTTAGAATATCATATATAGATTGATTATGCAAGGAATGGAATTTAATGCATATTTGATCTAGGGTTTGCAGGTTGCTAAAAATAGTAAATAAATCGAATCTGGATTGAGTGTGCATGTCTCGAGGTATTTAATTCTATTAGTGGTTTTGGGCTAAGGTGTTGAAGAAAATTTTCGGTGAAGGGAAGTATGTGAAGTTTAATAAAAGCGGTTGATGAATGTGAGAGGAGATATGTATGCATATGTTGTGAGAAGAATAACTAGACTATAACTCAAAAAATCATCTAGGGTATGCATTTAGTGTGAAGCAATGCAGAGAGAATTTTGAGTAGAGAAGGAGTGAGTTAAAATAGAGGATGTTCTAAATTGAATATTATAGAAGGGAGAAGAGAGAGAGTTATGTGTTGTTGAGATTGTAGAAACACCAATAGTAGAGATAATTCTTGCATATATACAAAGCAAAGTATGAGCATTTACAGATCATACTTGTAACAAAGAACCAAATTCATGTGAATAAATTATAATTCGGATTTGTAGCTCTAGTGTTTTCATTGCAAATCTGATTGGTTGGTGTGATCAAATAGATAAGTTGGTGCTTAGTATAGGGAGTGGGTGCTTCCTTGGAGTTGGTGCTCCTAAATCAAGGGTTTGGTGTTTCCTTAGGCTTGGTGCACTTAAACATTGTAACTAGAGAGGTTCTTTTGTGAGGATAGATTTCATTAGTAGAATCAAGTAGATTTTCTCACTGTGGTTTTTCGTATATTAGGTTTCCCACATATATCTAGTGTTGTGATTTTTTATGTGTGTGTATGTAATATCTACATGGTTTTTTGATCTTATTAGAAGGGGTTAAAAGAATAAATTTTAATTGATCTAGTGATTCACCCCCCCTCTCAGTATATTGTTGTGTTCCAACAAGGATATGTATGTTTTTGCAACTAAGAAGGGACCATTAAACATGTAAACAATTAGTGAGGGAATATTTCCCCCCTTAAAAATTTAGTCTACTTGCTACACTAACGTTTTAAGGAAATATAAAGGCATACCTTGCTAAAAGGAATACACCTAAGAGAAGGCTACCTAACCCTTTGCCCCCCATGTGTAGGGTTAAAGATGAGCTCGACTGATGATATGTTACTCCTTGTGAAATGAAATATGATTTCATAAAGCGAAGTCTATACCCCCATGCATGGTAGTGAATATATTATGATACTAAAACTACCACATGACAAGGAGCAACAAATAATGCTATTGTTGATGATGAGTAGGTGAAGTATCATGCATACCCAAAAATTTGCTTAGTGACTCATCATTTTGAAACATATCCAATGGCATATGAACCCACATGTATTTTCTATCAATTTAGGATGGACCAAGGTCAAAGTTATCTTAGAAGAATCTTACGTGATAGAATTGGTATGAAGTGAGGGTTTCTTTGATTCTTTTATTTATTTCAAAGGATAATAACCAATCTACCTCTTATTTTTTCTTGCGTGCTATGCTCTATAGGGACATAGATACCTTGTTCTTTCACTCCACATGAAATTTCCTAACTGAAATTGTAAAGCATTCTAATTGATGCATTGGAAGTAAAGCATAATTGTAAGTTCACAATCAATTATTGAACACATCACTACCTCAACATTCAACATTATCCTAAAATGATGGGACATCCTTTGTACAATGGTTTCTACCTCCTGATTAAATCATTCTCACTTTCCAATCAACATCGTAACTACTTGTCAAAGATTAAAATTATACATTTGATTGCATCATGTAATTAGCAGATCTTACTCACATGTTTGTTGAAAACAAGTGCCCCAAAGGAGATGTGCCACTACACACCCTACTAGGAGTGTCAACCATCTCAACAACATTCATCACTATATGAAGCACTTTCCATTTTAATGTAAATGTGATGGCTGGCTGTAAAATTTAAGATATTTGCAAGTGTTATAGACAATTAAAATTCCAAAATTTATTGCACTGTCCATTGTAAGCAAGCATATATATTTTAAATTATAAGAGTAATTTGAAACACAATTTTTAGTTTACCTAATACTTGTGATAAATTTTTAAGGTTCCTTTCATTACAAATTATTTATATCTAAATAAAAAAAGGTTTTCAATACATTCATACTATCAAAAAAATTTGCACGTTGAAAAAGAGATGGTGTTATGAATCCTACAACCCACATAGTGTTGTAAAACACTATACACATAATAACCCAATTGGTTAGTCACCCCTCATCTTGATTTGGTTTCAATTATGTATCCCCCATAGGTGTAGAATGAAATAAATCACAACCCACTCTGTATTCCAACCTGTAATTATTTTGTTCATTTATTTTTCAATCACATGAAGATACTAAATTACAATTTTTATCATAACTGACAGTTGTGGTAAATTTTGAAGGTTCATTTCATTACTTTTGTACTATCTAAATAACAAAATATTTTCAAGTCATTCATACTATTTTGTGAAATTCTAGCTTGGAAAACACTAGGTGATATAAATCCTACAACCCACATACTGTTCTAAAACCCTTTATAAGTAATAACCCAATTGGTTAGTGACCCCTCACCTCAATCTGGTATGTTTTATGATTGTCTTGATAACCTTTTCTTTGTAGATAGAAATAATGTAAAGAAATTAGAAAATATTGGGTTTTAAGAAACATGCAACCCAGATAGTGTTGTAAAACCCTCTACAAATAACAACACAATTTCTTATTCACCCCTTATGTCAATCTGGCTAGTTTTATGTATCCCCCACCTACAAATCCTCACCGTGTTCTCAACTATTTAGATTTAAATATGCAGAATGAAAAAACTAACAACCCACATTGTGTTTTCCACTCTATGATTATTTTGAGAATTTATTTATTTCAATCATACGAAGAAATTCAAATCCAATTTATACTATAACTAAGAGTTGTTATACATTTTGATGGTGAACTTCATTAAATTCTTACTGTCTACGAAATAAAAGGCTTCCAAGATATTCATACTTTCAATATAATTGTAAGTGGAGGATATGTAAGAGTATCCAAATTCACATTCAAGGTGTGACCAACCAATTGGGATCTTACTGTGTAAGTAACCAAAATGTTGTCATTACATTCATATTGTCTATGTGTGTTGGCCTTGCCATTTCATCAAAAGGCTGACCTGTTAATGCTTGATGCAAGCATTTTATAAGATCCATGGGAGGTAGTTAAAATATATCATGAATCACACGATTAGTGTTGATTGAGGGGTGGAAGCATTGAGCTTCCAACAATCCCCCCCCAAACGTGACCACGGGATTCAAACCCATGACCTGACTCTAATGTACTAATCATAAAAAAATGATCATCATACCTTATAATGTACTTGAATTTGAACATAACAAGCAACCATTCCTCGACAAGACCCATATGATGACTAATTTGAGATTCCCTCTTAAGGAAACTCAAAAATTTCATGCGTAGCTCCTTGGGAAGATTGTGCTTCTATATGATCACTTTTGGTTTAATGGATACCTTCTAGATGCATCCAACTACGAAAAGTTCTCGCATCTCTTGGTAAAAATAATTGGACAATCATAGAAATTTACAATCTCTATTTGTAAATTGTGATATTCAACGTTCATGGTCATTTTTACCCATACACCGAAGACATGGTTAAAGAAATGAGCATAATTATCATATTTTATGTCACTACACTTTGGCCCTTTTCTGTCAATTCTCCTTAACATATTTTCCTATAACAACCTGTGTGTATGGGAGACTCAATTCCTCTATTCGAGCAAGGACATTACATGAAAGATATGGGTGGTATTTGGTCAACCAACTACAGACCCATGCTTTTGCATTACATGACATATTGTATACCTTGTAATCAAAGAAATTATTAGCTTTCACATCTTGACCATATGAAAAATAATTAGAACAAGTAGAATTAAATAACATAAAACCCACTATGTTTTCCACCATACAAATATGTTGTGTATTTTTTTTGTTTTGACATCAAGATCTACAGATGATACCATTGGAAAGCTCTCAAAAAATGCACATGAAATATGCAGCCTGTTTTCTCCTCTGACCTTTGGAAGTAACCTCTATAAAAACATGAAAATTGGGAAAATTTGGAGCATACCTTTCTCATTTGCAAAAAAATCTCTTCTCTTCGTCATACATCAATGATAAATTTTGACATCATGGAGCTCACTAGATCAGATTTTGGAAGAGTTGATGATGTGTGCTAGAGAAAAGAGCTTTTTTTTCAAATATTAATTTTTTTCTCAAAAATGCCCTTTTGTCATGAAATGTTGTCATATTTTTATAGAGGTTACTTCCATAGGTCATAGGAGAAAATAGACTTCATATTTGATGTGGTTTTGTCAAGATATTTCTAATTGTATCATCTACACATCTTGATGTCAAGTTTTTCACTGATGATCAATTTTATTATAATTGGTATCAGAGTTGGATTGTTGGTTCAAATCCATTGCTCATGCTGGGGGTATTGTTGGAAGCTCAATTCTTCCACACCTCAATCAACATTAACTATGTGATTCATGATATGGTTTAACCATCTCCCACGTATCTTTCCTGACGCTTGTTTCGAGCATTGACAAGTCAATTTTTTCATGCAACGATAAGGATAACAATGTGTAATTGCATGTTAGAAAACACTAGGTTTTATGAAACTATTGTCACATGGAATTACACCCTACTAATAATGAATCTCAATATTCTAGTGAAACAATGGAAATGACCTCAAGGTGTGGGACCTTTGCACATATGAGGTCGAATCTCTGGAGAAGACTGACCTCCCTTTTCAATCCTAGTGCAATGTGTTGGTCCAACCCAGCACATGAAATCCTACCACTAACCTAATCTAACAACTCATAGGCGAAAAGGGGAGAAGGAATGCATGAAAGAGAAATGGAGGTGGTACACCAAGATAGAAGGTTATTTCTTCATAGTCAATATTGCATAGTACATCAAAGAATGGGACCAAAGGACTCACACAACTCTCTATTTGGTTGATTTCAGAGGAAAACATTGAGGTTAGGGTTTGAGAAAGCACTGGAAGGAAAGAGAATTATCAACACAATAGTTACAAACAATTTAACTCAAACATGTATACATAAAAATGAAAATAAAAACATAGACATGAAGGTAATGAAATAATAATCATACATAAAAGAGGAGAGAACCAACAACAATGATCAAATTCATTAATGGAAAGGCATATAGCCAATCTTTACAATGGAAGAGTGTAAAATATAGTCTACAAAAGAAAAACCATAGATGAGCCAGATGAGGAACCCTTGAAATGAATACATTTGTTTCCTTTATAGATCAGGCATAACTAAGAAATACAAACTGAACCCTAATCCTAACTAGGCTTAGTAATGAAGCCTGTAGTGTGAAAGAATGGAGCCCTTTGTGAAAATATCAATTTGGGAATAGATCGATTAATAAATTCAACAAGAGACAATGAATGAGCATGGGTGCCCATGAAATCCACCTACAAGAGTCATAGGATGCATTTAATGTTCTCTTTGAATCTCGAGAATTAGATCTGGGTGTAGTGGAGTGGTTGAACATTTAAAACATCACCCAAAAACATGTCAAAAAATAGGAAGGTTGGGGAATCAGGCCCAAAAAATCACCCTTACAAGCATGAAAATGAATTAAATGGTCTAGACCTCTGAAAAGTCATTTGTTGGATGTTAGCGATCAGGCAGTCGGTAGTTGGGCGTCGACCTTACAACTTACCTCATGTTGGGAAGAAGGAAATAAGAAAGTGTGAAGAAGAAAGGAAACATCAAGGGTAAGAAGGAAAGCATACCTCTTAAAGTTAGGGGTAAGGGAGAATCATTACCCTCGAAGGTCAAATCATTCAACACTTAGTCGAATTCTGAAAAGAAACCATCGAAGAGACAACTAAATATCGACAGGACCAAAGGAATGGCCCCTTTGACATTATGAAGAAGCTCACCGATGAGAGAAAAAATATTGAAGAGAACAAAATAAAGGTTCTTTGGACATTCTAAAGGAATTGATGACCAAAAGCCAAAAAATTCATTTTTTTGAGAGTCAAAGGGAAGGTTTACCTCTTAACTCTGAAGGTAAGAGGTAAGATGCAAGAGCAAAGGCCGACACCTAAAGGTTGATAGGAGAAAGGTGAAAATGGAAGAGGATAGGGATTGGTCAGGGATAAAGGGTAAGGTCAAAGGTCGACACCTAAAACACTTAGAATAAAAAGGGGAAGGAAGAGAAGAAGGATAAAGAGTGACGGAGAAAGCATGCAAGGTAAGAAAGTAAGAAAGTAAGAAGGAACCTTCAAGGAGAAACATGCAAGATTTCCTAAGGGGGATTTCTCAGATTAGTTATCAATGATGGGACATCAAAGGGGGGCATGAAATGTCAGCAAAAACTTGCAACCCAAATACTATTTTAAAACCCTTGACAAGTAACAAACGAGTTCATTACTCACCCCTTAAGGTTAATTTAGATAGTTTTATATATCCCCCACCTACAACTCCACTATGTTCTCTCAAACCTTCAACTTTCAACATGCAGAATGAAAGAAATCACAACACAGAGTGTTTCCAACGTTATATTATTTTGTGCAGTATCATATTTGAACACATCTTCTTGAAAAAAAATAGTTATTACAATTTAGAACGTAGGTCTTACTCATGTTAGTCTACCTCCAATGCCCGTCGGTGCAAAAAAATTAGTGAAAATGATAGCTTGTCACAGAGGCCAATAGGTTGATGATTTTTATGGTCGAACTTGTGCCACAACATCATAGCCAAGAGAAGGAAAGAAAAATTATTTGATGCCACCAGTATCTCCTCACTTATATCGTTGTAACATTTCCTCCTATCTGCCAAATACGTCACTTTTATCCCCCATCTTAGGAGGCCCCATACTATGTTGTCCCATCATGTGGTGTATGATTTTTTATATGTTTCAATGTGTTTTTTTATGTTATGATCCTTCTGACATGCATTCTTCTAAGAGAATAGTTGTGTCCAATTGTAGAAGGTGATCTCCCTACAAAACCACATGACTTACACATGATAGTGTATTTCCCTTTTAAGGGATAAGATATGTCTGATTATGTTATCATTTCCAAGACATACACATTTTTAGGGATAATAGCTTGATTTTATATATTTTTTAGGGATATTATCTTCTTACCATTGGAAAATGCTATTCTCCCTACAAAAATGCATGTTAGATGCATCATAATCATCATCATGTTTTAAAAATCATAATTTGGATGGACAAAAACTGCAAAACATCACCACTTTTGACATTCAAATTTTGGAGGTTATTAGGGAGTGTAGAAGGGAGTTGCAGGTGTTAGAAGGCTGAAGCAGAGTGACCACTCTCCCTACCAAACACATTTGACGTGTGGGTAGCTAGTTAGAAGGTATGTATATCTTCTAGAAATATAAGGCATTTTTGCCATTCTTCCTAGGGACTTGGAAGAATTGAATGGATATTTTTTGCAAAAATTAGTATTCATTAACATGTTTCAAAGGGGTTTCATTTGATATGAAAAGTACATTATGTTCTTTTTTGTGGAGGGTTTTGTAATTTTTCGATTTTAATGTTCAATCTAGAATTATCACAAATGAGGAAAACTATCTAGATTGAGCTCATGTGTGACTAACAAATTTGGTTTTTATGTGTTCAGCTTTGGATGTCCTCACACATATACAAGGTTTGAAAATACGCTATCATTTTTTAATTTCACTTAATGGTGTGGACCAAGCTTTGGGGTAGACAGTTAAACCTACATGACCTGCGTGATATAAAAAATTGCATGCTTTATAACACATTACATTTTTCAACCTCCACATCACAACATACCCACGTCCTTGAGTTTTTTAAGCCTATATATGTAGGAGTATTTTACAAATAGAAATAACACCAATTTCTTTCTATTATTGGTAATAATGAATAAACTTGTTGACAGTGGATAGCATTGTGTACTGCAGATTGGGAAACACAAGCTCTTTACTTATACTCAAGCTTTGTCTTAAAATACATATATACAAATGTATAGATGGGGTTATATTTTATCAAATAGTACATTTCTCATTAAAGGTAGAATCTATTAACTGTCAATACATAGTGTACTTCATAATACACACTTCACAGTGTTTTGTAAAAATTCATGTTGAAAAACCCTAGGTGTTAAGAAAAAAGGCAACCCAAATAGTGTTGTAAAACCCTCTGCACCCCAATTGGTTAGTACCCCTCACCTCGATTTGGTTGGTTTTCTCCTCCAACTCCTCCATGTGCACTCCAACATTCAACTTTCAATGTGTAGACTGAAAATACAAAGTGTTTTCCACCTTTCTTGAAACTAAAAACACACATGTCAATCTGCTTCTAATTCTCGTGCTAGGAAAAAGCTTTGAAAACAATAGGTTCTTGTGCAAGCCATGGGGCCTTTTCTGATAGAAGGTATGAAAAACAACTTGACAGTGTCATTATATCCTCTCTTTCATCATCATAACATTTTCTTCCATTTGTCAATTTCATCACTTTTATCCCCCATCCCACACTACACCATCTCATCATGTTATGTATGTTTCTATGTATATTTTTATGTATTTTTTTATGTTTTTTGTATATACATTAGTCTGTTTCTTTGGGAGATTAGTTATGTCCAACATAGAATAAGTGTCTGCATAATTGACAACACATTGTGTTTCTAAAGCTCCAAAATGGGCAACAAGGAATACTCATATTTGTAAAGAGGCTTCTACATTGCAAGAAACATTATGTTTACAAAACTTTTTCATTGTTTTTACAAAACAACAATTCCATTACAAAATTTGGGAAGCCTAATGGCCATTTGTGTGTTATTTTGGCCTCGCTTTTATAGTTTGTATGGTACATTAAATTGAGTAAAAACAATAACAATAACAGTGTTCCTCAATCACAACCATATGAAACCCAACTATGCAATGATTATTCACAACTAAACAAAGGTACATGATTTAAATGGAGAAATACTCTAATGTTAAATGATAAATATTATGTTCTTTTGCAAATATATCTGATCTAATTACCAAGGATCCAAAGGTTCATATTCTATTTTGGGAGATAAATCATACCGATATAGTGTTGGGGAAATCATCCTAAAATTAACACAAATCAATTATGAGGAGGATAATTAAAAGGATGTAGTATCACGCTTCACTAGTGCTTTAAGCATTTCCCATGTAACACTCACACTTCAAGGAAGAAACATGATTCATGTAAAATTTTGGGATATAATATGCACACAATAATGTAACATTTATTTTATTTAAATTAAACTACAAATTTTTTGCATTCCCCACACTAAACATCTCATCTATAAATAAACCAAAACTTCTAAATACAAAATAATTTTTGGAAATTTAACTATCCAGTACACTTGCAATTCAAGCTATGATAGCTAGAATCACCTGTATTTAGTGCAAAAGCTTCATGTCGAGCCTAAAGTGTCCTTCTCAATCCACATGCCTTTGTTTTGTTCAATTTTTTTTCCTCGCCTATATCAACCACCTGGAAGAAAGACAAGTGTTAGCGATAGATTAAATTGGAAAATTAAAGACGTGGTCCTACAAAGAATTCATTTTATTCCAAAATAATTTTTGTTCTACTGACTACAACATGCCAGCTTGTACAAATAATAAACAAATATATTGAATTTTACAATGGGAATTTAATTTCCAATTTAACCTATCACTAACACTAGTAATATATATTAGCAAGTATATCTATCATTTTGTCATTCTACTAGAATTGTGAACCACTAAACATTCATTCGGATATATGAAAAATTAATCTCTCCTTGCATATGAAAGAGGTTGTAACTTGCATAATCAATAAGGGTAGAGAAGACATACAAGAAAGATAGCACGTACCATTACCAAACTTCTCCTTATATCATTACTTGTATAGACAACTAAAAAAATATAAATTATTGCAAGACACATTGGTTGCAAATCACAATGTGCATCGGTTATGAAAGAATAAAGGTTAAGAAGTCAATGAAAACCTTGGTGATCACCTTGATTGACAAAAAGATAGTAGGCAATCTCTGATTAACAAAAACATTGTAGGTGATCACATTGGTTAAATATGACAATGCATAAAATAATTACATGTTGGAAAACCCTATGTGTTTCATTCTCCATGCTCAAACCTAAAGGGTGAAGAGCACACGAAGGATTTGTAGGTGGGGAATACAAAAAACATACCAAATTAAGGTGAGGGGTGACTAAGCAATTGGGTTGCTACTAGTAAAGGGTTTTAGAACAATATGTGGGTTGTAGGTTTTATAACACCTAGTTCTTTCTAACCTAGAATTTTAGAAAAAAATATGAATGTAATCAAAACCTTTTATGATTAACACAATAATAACCCAATTTTTTTATTACCCCTCAACTCATTTTGATTAGACACCCAACATTTTCCAATATGCAAATATATATAGACAATATCAACGTAGTGAAGAATTTTTGTTTAGTACACATTAAGAATGAAATGGGACGCAACTAATCTCTTGAAAAAACACACCTATGTACATACAAAAATTCATAAAATCATACATAAAATTGTGCATAGAAACATTCATAACATGATGAGACGACGTAGTGTGGGGCTCGCCAAATCGAGGATAAAAGTGACGAAACCAAAAAATTGGAGAAAATGTTACAAAAATGATAGTGAGGAGATAACATTGTCATTAGGTCATTTTTCTCGGCTCCTTCTAGCCAATAAAATTGGGCCCCATGGCTTGTGTGAGCATGAGTAGGAGTTACGAGTGGGGTATACAGAAAACATACCAAATTGAGGTGAGGGGGACTAAGCAATTGGGTTGCTACTTGTAAAAGATTTTAGAATGGTATGTGGGTTGTAGGTTCTATAACACCTAGCTTTTTCCAACTTGGAACTTTAGAAATCAATATGAAGTAATCAAAACCTTTTCTGATTAACACAGTAACAACCCAAATTTTTTTCACCCCTCAAGTCAATTTGATTGTACACCTAGTTTTTTCCAACATGCAGTTATATATAGATAGTATGAACGTAATGAAAAAGTTTAGTTTAGTACATAGTAATAATGTAATGAAGTCACCTTTGAAATTTATGTAGACCACATTGAATAAGATAGATAAAAGATAATATATTGAGTGAAGAGATTCTCCCTATTGTTGAGAAGTTGAGAAAGGTGCATGTATAGTATGCGCAATGGGAAAATGGAAATGCAGAACTCAAGAAATAGGTAGTAGAAAGTATGTAATGGAGAAAGAATCTTCTCTAAAACTACTTGAAAAGAAGCAAACGAAAGTGAATGAGACAGATAATGTATTTTTTGAAGTGACTATTCATCCTCTTGAGAATTTTATGAAGGAGCATGTGCACTATGTGAAATGGGAAAATGGAAATATAAAATCAGAGGCAACAAGTACTAGAATGCATGGAATGAAAAAGGAATCTTCTCTAAAGCACTTAAAAAGAAGCAAAGTAGAGTGAGTGAGATACATAATGTATTGACTAAAGAGATCCTCCATGCTCTTGAGAAGTCAAGGAAGGTGCATGTGCAGTATAAGCAAAGGGAAAATGGCAATGGGCAAGTGCATGGAAATGGGTAGTAATTCCATGGACACCCTCAAAAAAAAAATTTGAAAACCATAACGTGAGCATGTTATAATGCGCTCGCGTTATGTCTTCATTAAACCTGGGCTACGTCTCGACAGCTATTAAAAATAACTCAAGCGCATTATATACTGTTAAAAGAAAAAAAGCAAATGCAAATCTCTCATTTGCATTTCGACTAGTTTTTTTGTTGCACCCACGGCCAAAAAACCCACAATATCACACTCACATTCTAGGAGGAGAATCTCTTCACCAACAATCCCTATTTCATCACAACGATGGTGCCACAAGGAGGAGGAGTTGTGAGAGGTAAGGATTCTATGGGTTTTTTTTTTAATTTGTTAGTTTTAGGTTGAATTTGATATCTATCTGTTTGAATTTTTAGGAGATGCAAATCAATCTGCAAACCCTCAAAATCCTCAACAGAAAGACCAACCAAATCCTCAAGATCAAAATCAACCACAACATCAACCTCCTCCACCAATCACTCAACCCCCTCCTGGCACTCAACAAAATTTAATGAGTGAAATTGAGAACAACAAAAAACAAATTGAGGATTTGATCAATAGGTTGAGTGATCCAAATGGTTCAACCACAGAAAGAATGACCTTAGAAAATTCATTGAAAGATATGTAAGAAAGTGTAGATTCAACTAGAAAACAAATAACTGGATGGGAAGATAGGAGGCAGGTGGCTAGGGACTATTATGCAAATAAACTATCATACAAGGATGTGAAGGATTTAAAAATTACAAAAGGTGATTTGTGCTCATTATTCACCGACCCACACACAAATCAAAATCTTACCCTCAATGCGAAGAGGTTTCCTATCCATTGGTGCCACCACCGATAGATTAGGGACCAATTTTATGATAGGTGGTACATGGTCTTCGATTACCCACCGTGCAACAATTGTGAGGCCCCATAATATTTCCTTAGGAATCTATACAGTGAGTTCATATTGAACAAAATCCCAAATTATTTTGATATGAGGGATTTCTAGGGGAGAGGTGGGGGGTCAGCTCAGGATAGACCTGGTGCACAGCCAAATCCTACACAGAAAGGTAGACGAGCTCTCATTAGGCCACCTCGTGAGCATGTTGTTATGCCTTCTGTCATGAAGGAAAGTGCTAACATAGAGACATTATAGGAAATCAATACTTTGACCTAGAATGTCATCCATCATACTAGCCCTATTCTACAACGCCATCCAGGGGAGTCTTCGAGTGGTGGCCTTCGAACACATGTGTGTCAATCTTGCAGGGCTACTTGTTCACATGACCCCAACGACCCTCAGGAGACTAGTACGCAAGATCCATTTGCAGCTATGGAGATGGAGAGGGCAGCTGAAATTTTGCATGAGGCATATGGCATTGATAGTCAGGTAAAAGTTAGTGCATGTGTTCATTAAATTTAATTTATTAAATTTTGATTTTGAAATGCATGATTAACTAAAAATGTTTTATGGTTTTA
The DNA here is from genome assembly GCA_007115665.2 of Sequoiadendron giganteum. Taxonomy (NCBI): domain Eukaryota; kingdom Viridiplantae; phylum Streptophyta; class Pinopsida; order Cupressales; family Cupressaceae; genus Sequoiadendron; species Sequoiadendron giganteum. Next base: position 94,321,426 of record CM021109.1, read on the forward strand.
ATAAAATTGCAGGGTCACAGTTTTGAGACTGGATACACCGGCCCCCCACCAACCTATTTCTGCAGTACACATATCGCTAGGGTATGTAACTAATAAACAATTATAAATTTATTGCATGTTAATGGCATTGTTTTACGAATGGTAATTTAATATGAAATTTTGGATGTTGAACAAACTAATATTGGAGGTTTTGATGGAACACTTCCTAGTGGCGGTGGATTTACTCAAACCTTCATGTAGGTAATAGAATAAAGAGTTTAACTAATGAAACAAGTACTTCATAGATCTGTGTAGTTTATACATGCACATCATTGATTACGTTGAATAATTTTTTATTTTATTTTCAGTTGTTGCAAGACAATACACCTCCGAATGTGACAAGGGCAATGGATATTGGTGTGACATCTGCTATACAATCCTTGATGGCTCTAAAAGAAGAGGTATGAGGCAAATTAGTAAATTTCAATTTGCATTTGTTGTTATAGATGTTAGTTAGTGAAAAATCAAACCATTATGTATTCGCGTAGTTTAATTTCTATTTGTATGGTTTATATAGGGCTTGAGAACACCTGAGCATGGGTGTGAGAATATTTACCTCATGGAGAGAGATCGTGAGATGGCTGTAAGTGATTATTTTGTCAAATATATCATTTTTTATAATGTAATTTCAATATATTCATGTCTTTACTTCTTATTGTAACAGTTAAAACTTCACCATGAACTAAACCCTAGGAGGAGTAGAAGGAGCACTCCACGAGCACAACAAAAATGAGTGATAGACCTATCGCCATCTGAGCGAAAAGGAAAGGGAAATATTTTATTTCCAGGGCATGGAGAGCAATGAATTTTGATTCCAGAGTCTTTTGTTGTATGCCTACATGGCAGTTTTGTACATATTTTTTATTGGACATATTTGACATTGTATTCCTAGATGGCATTCTCGTAAGCCTATATGACTATTTTTTACATATATTTCATACTTATATTGACATATATTGATGTATTCCTACATGGCTATTTGGTTAATACAAATATATTTTATCGATGCCTGTCTATATTTGTATTCTAAATTGATGGTTCAATAGATATGAGTTATGTGTATTCAAGTGTATACTTTACAACTTACGTGTATACTTTGTGACTTATGTGCACTCGAATGTATACTTTGTGGCTTACATGTTTTCATGCATATACCTTGTATTCGGGCATATACTTTGTTTTAATTTGTGTATACTATGTATTCGTGTGTATAATTTTTGAGGCTTACATGTTTTTGAGTACTTGTACTTCCCTTATTGACATGTACATGTTTGACTTATTCACTTTTATAATTATTAATTGGTTAGCCCTAGCATTGATCTATGTCATCCTCAATGCATGCTCCTTGAGATGGAGTAAGAACACCCTCAAGGTCAAAAGGAGTTTCACATGCATTCTTCATAGGCTCATTTTGGTAGTGAAACCAAAAACCTCTTGCATCATTGAAACGATTTTTTTTTTCCTTTATAGAAGGTCTGAAGCCATTATCATTCCCCATCAATTCTTCATGTATCCACTCCCCATTAATGGTTGTCTCATGACCTTCATGAAACCAAGCACTTATCTCATTTGTAATAGAAGAAATGTATGAAGATTTATCTTCCTCCTTCTGAACCATTCATTATCATGAGAGATGGGTTCTTGTGAACCACTACTGATAAATCATGGGTCAATGAGTTTGACTTTCAAAACCACACGATTAAATCCTGATAGCAATATCACAATATTTATATATCTAAATGTGTTATTTCCTGCAGCTAAAATTTGTGCTTATACTTATGTGATTGATGTATGTTTGTGTATCGGATCATAGTAATTTATATTTGATGATGCTATTGTGTCTTTAAGGTTTATTTATTAATGGGTGCATGAAACAAGTTTTAAATCCTTAAAAATCTTTGAATTTCTTAGGTTTCTCTTTTTGTTGAGTCTGGGCTCCGAGCCCAAGTCCAAGTCAAAAAATGGTTTGTCAAGTCTGAGGCGAGTCCTAGTCTTGTAACACTGGTGTGAACACATCGAGGAATAATGTATATGCTAATGAAGAGAGAACCCATCCTTGTTTCCAAACAAACCATGGTATAGATATGGTTGGTCGAGATACAACATCACTCTTCTGGATAGTTTGAACCATAATATTTCATGGCTACAAACACACCTTCATTACATGTGTGTTCTTGATCCTACTAAAGAAATAGTGGAACATGTTGTAGATCAAATATTGCAACCCTAAGTCCACAAGAAGGTTACTTGTCTTGATTTCTGAAAATATCTTTAAGATGTTCATCCTTCTTGAGTAATGTGAACTATTGATGTCATCTAGATCTTTGAAATTGTCTGCAATCATATGCAATACTATAGAAGCTAGAGCTATATCTAATACTACAAATGACTACTTAATGGAATCCTGATAGCAATATCACAATTTGACACATTGTAGAAAATACCTCCTACTTATCAATTGATGAGCTAAAGGGTCTATATAATGAATGTTTCATAAGGCACAACACTTGCTGAAGGTTTTGCAAATGGGGTTACAAGCTAAGTGGGCTTAACCTTGGGTAAAAAACTTCATGGTTAAGCACTTGAGCTAGAGTATAGTAGAATGGGTGACCTCCCGGGAAGGCCTAGTGCCTCACCTCTATGAGCATCACCTAGATGCAATGAGTGCTAACTGGGCCATTCAATATCATTTCAAATTTGTTTCTTTAAGAAACTTACAAATTTGCAACTTTAGACTCCTCCAACCTAAGGGATCGATTTGGTGGAACATAGCTCAGAGCGATTCCACATGTTTTGATGCAAAAGAGGACCATGCCTAGTGTAAACATACCTATTTGGATGTGTTGGAACAGTCTACTTGGTCACACAACTTTCAGAATGAAAGTTGCACCACTTTGCATTGCTTGCAATTGATGCTTTTTCCATCAAGTGAAAATCCACGAGAAGATTCTAAGCATCACGGTATCTGAGTAATAGCATGTTGAAGTTTGCAGCCATTTTGCACTTTGGACCCTTAAGGGATCGATCCGGTGGAACACAACTCAAAGAGATTCCACGTGTTTCAGTGCGAAAGAGGACAATGCTTAGCATAAAAATACCTATTTGGAAGTATTGGAATAGTCTTCTTGGTCATATGAGTTGCAAAGCGAAAGTTGCACCACTTTGCAACTTTTCACAACTTGAATTTGACACTTTTTCCATCAAGTGAAACTCCGCCACCACGAGAAAACCACTCCAAGATAGCCAAAACCAAGAGAGGTTTTTCTATACGGGCCTAACATATTTTTGTAGGATTAGACAATAATTTTCTAAGTGTCATGGTATCCAAGTATAGCATGCTAAAGTTTGCAGCCATTTTGCACTTTGGACCGTTAAGGTATCGATTCGGTGGAACATAGTTCAGAGTGATTCCACGTGTTTCAGTGCAAAAGAGGACCATGCCTAGCATAAAAATATCTATTCAGATGTTTTGGAACAATCCTCTTGGTAACACAAGTTGCAGAAAGGAAGCTGCACCACTTTGCAACTTTGCACTACTTGCATTTGTTGCTTTTTCCATCAAGTGAAAATCCGCCACCACGGGAAAACCACTCCGAGATAGCCAAAACCAAGAAAGGTTTTCGTAGAGGTGCTCAACACAACATTAGAGGATTAGACACAAATTTTTTAAGTGTCACGGTATCTGATTAATAGCATGTTGAAGTTTGCAGCCATTTTGCACTTTGGACCCTTAACGGATCGATCCGGTGGAACGTAGCTCAGAGTGATTCCATGTGTTTTGGTGCGAAAAAAGACCATTCCTAGAATAAAAATACCTATTTGGACATGTTGGAAAATTTAGTTTGGTCATACAAGTTGCAGAGTGAAAGTTGCACCACTTTGCAACTTTCACTCTGCTTGAATTTGACACTTTTTCTATCAAGTGAAAATCCGCCGCCATGAGAAAACCACTCCAAGATAGCCAAAACCGATAGAGGTTTTTCTAGAGGGGCCCAATGCATTCCTATAGGATTAGATGAGAAGTTTCTAAGTGTAACGGTATCCAAGTAATAGCATGCTGAAGTTTGCAGCCATTTTGCACTTTGGACCCTTCAGGGATCGATCCTGTGGAACATAGCTCAGAGCGATTCCACGTGTTTTGGTGTGAAAGAGGACCATTCCTAGCATAAAAATACATATTCATATGTGTTGGAATAGTTCGCTTGGTCACACAAGTTGCAAAACAAAAGTTGCACCACTTTGCAACTTTGCACTGCTTGAATTTGATGCTTTTTCCATCAAGTGAAAATCTGCCGCCACGAGAAAGCCACTCCAAGATAGCTAAAACAAAGAGAGGTTTATCTAGAGGGGCCCAATTCCTTTCTGTTGGATCAAATGAGAAGTTTCTAAGTGTCACAGTATCCATGTAATAGCATGTTGAAGTTTGTAGCCATTTTGCACTTTGGACCCTTAAGGGATCGATTCGGTGGAACATAGCTCAGAGCGATTCCACGTGTTTCGGTGTGAAAGAGGACCATTCCTAGCATAAAAATACCTATTCGAACGTGTTGGAAAATTTTTCTTGGTCACACAAGTTGCAGAATCAAAGTTGCACCACTTTGCAACTTTGCACTGCTTGAATTTGATGCTTTTTCCATCAAGTGAAAATCTGCTGCCATGAGAAAACCACTCCAAGATAGCTAAAACAGAGAGAGGATTTTCTAGAGGGGCCCAACACATTTATTTAGGATCAAACAAGAATTTTCTAAGTGTCATGGTATCCAAGTAATAGCATGCTGAAGTTTGCAGCCATTTTGCACTTTGGACCCTTAAGGGATCGATTCAGTGGAACATAGCTCGGAGTGATTCCACGTGTTTCGGTGTGAAAGAGGACCATGCCTAGCATAAAAATACATAGATGTGTTGGAACAATCTGCTTGGTCACACAAGTTTCAAAATGAAAGTTGCACCACTTTGCAACTTTGCACTGCTTGAATTTGCTACTTTTTCCAACAAGTGAAAATCTGCCGCCACGAGAAAACCACTCCAAGATAGCCAAAACCAAGAGAGTTTTTTCTAGAGGGGCCCAACGCCTTTCTATAGGATTAGATGATAAGTTTCTAAGTTGCACAGTATCCAAGTAATAGCATGTTGAATTTTGCAGCCATTTTGCACTTTGGACCCTTAAGGGATCGATTCGGTGGAACATAGCTCAGAGCTATTCCACATGTTTCGGTGTGAAAGAGGACCATGCCTAGTGTAAAAATACCTATTTGGATGTGTTGGAATAGTCCGCTTGGTCACACAAGTTGCAGAAAAATGTGTACAAATTGTTTACATGACCTTTATATGACCTTTTTCATATTGTTTACGTTTCATAATTGAAAGTTTGCAAATTTTCCTACTCAAGGCATTTACAGAACAAGGTGCTACTACACCAAACATGAAATCCAACCTTACAATATTTGATTATATCTCATTATGTAATTAAATATTATTACAATGCCTCTAGCACTTCGTTCTCTCAGATCTTTTACAATGTCACTCATACATTCAAGATTCTCTTTAAATGTCTACATCATAGGTGCTTATTATGAGGTTAACTTCAAATGAGTAACTTGAGATTCCCTTGCTAAGATTCACACACTCTCTTCTAATGGATTGAAATCAAAATTGAGATTTTTCAAAATCATCAAAATAAGTATGTTGTATTCCTTTTTTGGCTGAGATTCTCTTTGATGGCTCTTAAATCGACATTTTCTGCAACGAAAGATCAATCAATTTTTAGTAGTTTACTTAAAAATACACAAAGTAAAAGAGAAAAAGAAAGAGCATCCAAAATGGAAATGAAATAAAAATAGATGGAAGGAACTTACAGATATTTTATGCAGGCATCAAAATAAGGATGTTGCATTTCTTTTTTGGTTGATATTCTCTTGGATGGCTCATATATTTGCATTTTTTGCAAGGGGACACCAATCATTGTAAAGAATATCATAGCATTGGCATCAAACAAATTAATGTGCATACAAGTATAAATTAATAAGAACCAATGTGCATATACTTACAAATTAATCCAATGAACCATCTAGGTCTGCTCTACTCTTTATTGTGTCAAGTATTGCCTCATGGTCAGACTCGCGGACATTCCATAATGTCTTGTTCAAAGGTCTACCCCCATATTTGGTCAAACGAACATTGGATGCCACAACAAGGTTCGAGTAATGAAGAATCTTATAATGCATATCAAAGTCTTGAAATAGCCAATGTTTAACACTTGAATGTGGGTACCTTCTAAGCCATGTTCTAGTAACCACAACTGAGCTTGTAGGGTATTCGATGTTTTCTCAATCTATAACTGGGGCCTCCAAATTTTTTTTGGTCTCAACACAATGACACAAGTAATAGTTTGTTCCCCCTTCATTGTGTTCATCTGCAATAACTGCATTAACTTGCCCTGCATTGATATGTGCAAAAAATCTCTTGAAATTTGTCAACATTACGAATACATTACAAAGTAAGATAACGATATGGAATTTCAACAACTAAGAAAGTAGATATATCACTTGGTTGAACTAGATTTGATACGTGGTCAAATTCAACCGATGATTCCATATGTGTCAGTTCCAATGCCATTAGAGGGAGATATGTGTGAAGTGGGCTAAGATAAGTTGTGAACCATTTGTCAACCCACTCCCCTGACTCACAATTATTCTAGGCTTGCATTGTACATGAAGAACAAAATCATGCCATCTTTCATGTATCGATACTCCATGAACCTGAATTTGAGCTAAGCAAAGAGTGTATCTCACTCGATCGTATTAGTGTACAATAGTCTTCATATGGTGCAATTTTAGTATCATCCATCAACCAAAAAAATCTATGAACTGAAGATGTACCTACATTACCTGGACCCATCAAATCATTACACCACTCGACGATTGATTTTGCATCTTTCAACTTTGCACTATCTTTATACTTTAACTCTTCTTGTGCTAATGCTTTTTTCACACATGCTCCTACACCATCATGCTCCCCCTTTCCATGTCTAGCCTCACAAAAGCTCCACATATGTTGAACACCTATAATGACATGCATCCTGCACAACCATTAGAACATGTACGATTTCTTGAATTGTGTTGCACAGTTATCAAAGTCATATTATATGTTGATCGTATTCTATGCCCCTCTGAGCCAAACCACTGTAGAACATTTGGAAGCAACCTTGCATGAACTCTAGAGATTGTGTGTGATCATCACTAATGTAAAAGTGGTACTCCCTCAATACCTTCCTTTTCTCATCTGTACTATCAGATGCATGAATGAATGCTATGTGCACAAATATAGAAACTTGTGTGGAGTTGTAATACTGTGACTGCACCTCATGTTGTGGCTGTAGAGTTTAGTTCTCTGCAAAGTCAACCATAGATACTATGCTTCCAACTGGAAAGGTTTCCCTGCATAGCTTGAACTACGTGTCCAACCATCGGGCTCCATAGGTATGCATTGCATACTCAGATAGTATACTGTCATGGAATGTGGTCATAAATTGGTACACTGGAATCTTCTCAATAACCATATCACACCTTTTATCTTAAGACCCATCTTTTGTAGCATATACCACTATTTTATACTTCCCTAACTCTACTAGTTTATGTCCCACCTCATTTGTGCTTTCCATATGTTGACATACTGGCATACGCTGGAAGCCACCGCAATGCTCGCATGAACCATCCAAGCATGTTGTCCTATAGAGTATTTGTCCATCCTCTATTTCACATAATTTTTTTGATAAGAACTCTCTTCAATATTTTGGTGGGGCTTCTATGCCACAATCCTACAAAACATCGTTAGTATGCAAATCTAAACATATAGAATGATAAACATCATAATGGTTAGAAAACTTAATATGTAGTCTACAACAACAAGTAGTGCATATGTGATTTATCTTGACATAAAAAGGTTTAAGAATTTCAAAAAATATTTGAGAAATATTAATTTGAGGATAATCATTTTCAAATTTCCGAAAAAATTGGGTTTGAGTCATATCCAAAAAATACTTTGGATGTGGCTCACGATTCCGACTACTGATTCTCCTTCTTACCACATCCCTTTGATTCAGAGATGCCCTTTTTTTTATTCTTCCAATACTCTTCAATTAGTGTTCTCAAGGCTTGGACAACTTCTTTATCTTTTCATGATAGTCTCCTTGAGAATGCCCATAATTCATTTGTATCATTGCCCTCAATTCTTTATCACCTTTGAATGGATCTTGATAAAAAAATTCTACTAATTCCTGTTTGTTCACTAGTATTTTTAATTAGATGACCTCTCTTTGTTTGAAAGCTTACCAAATTCGATGTAATGACATGTCAGGTGACATCACTATCCTTTGAGTGTGAGGTCTTACCCACACTCTCATAAGAATCCATTAGATTCTTCACAATAGTTTCTTCACTCAATGCATTCGATGTTCTCAACCCAAGAGTCTTCATGACGTTCCTATACTTTACACCCCGCATCATTTCAACAAATAGTTGACATCTTGCAGTCTCATTTATCCTTTCAAATAATCGTTCCCAAATCTTATCAGTATATCTTCTACAAGTGCGTCTTGAAATCTTACCTTCCATGTGCTGCAAAATATCATCATCAATATTAATCAAATACTTTGGATTTCTACACAAAATTTTAGGTGGTGTTCTCCTAGGTACATACATCTCAACATTAGGAATTTCATCAATATTTAATTGAGGTGGACTAGATTGCATACCTTCGATCAATGGTGGAGAAGAAGACATACCTTGAGGTTCACATGGGGATGGTGGCATACCTTCTTCGTCAATTCCGAGTTATGATGTACTCTTAGCTTGAGATGTGTTGGATGGTGTCCAATAATATTCACTTGCAGTACATGGTGTCCCTCCATATTCACTTGCAGTAGATGGTGTCCATCCATATTCACTTGTGCTAGATGGTGTCCCTCCATATTCGCTTGTGCTTAATGGTTTCCCTTCATATTCACTTGTCGTAGAGGGTGTGTCTCCAACTATGGTATCTGAATCTGTCTGATGATGATGCTTTCACATTCGTGCCTGTTGTGCTGCCAATTTCCATTCTCTTTTTGATGGTTGAGGTTCCTCTACAATCTGGTTTTTTCCATTAATCGTTTCCAATTTCTTCTTTTCATGATATGTCACCACCTGAACTCTCTCCTTTTCTTTCAATGTTTCCTTCTCTTCGTTTGTTAGTTTCCTCTTTTTCTTTTTCTTCGGCATGGCGGATAATTTTATCTCTACCATGGTAATGGGATGAATATTAGTTCCTTAGAAATTTATCCATTGAAGTTAATAGAAAAATATATGTTATTGAAGGCTTCATTTAAATAATACTTACAATCATCATGTACAAAATTTAACCTAGCATGTAGACCAATGTGTACAAATTATGGAAGCACTAGGTTGGCCAGAGCACATTCCTAACTAAAAGTGAACAGCCATGATGGTGATTCTAAAAACTAATGAGTGTAATGGAATTGTGAGTGTTTGATAAGTTTGTGGTGTAGGAGAACCTTGACAATCTATGCTTCCATTTTGAAATTTGATTCAATTTTGGGCATCTTCATGTTTTAAGAGGGTCATTAAAGACATTTTCCATGTACCAGTTATATGAGCTTTCAAAGGTGGTTGTTTGTTAGTTATAGGAATTGGGGGGAGCTGGTTTTCATTGAAAAATGTTTAAACAACCTCCATTGGCTCAAAGGGAGGATTTTTGTTCATTTTGAAATCCATTTTTTTGATAAAAAAAATGCTCTTTTGCAGAAATTCATTGGTTTTTTTGCACTTCATGCACTTGTACGCATCTATATAGCCTCCCCTTGATAGAAAACTAATATAATATTGTAGTAACATGTCTTCAATGTCTAATTCATCAGTTCTGAGGGCTTAAAATTACGTTTGAAGGGAGCAATTGACAATTTTTTGAAACTGCTCATTTCAAGCCAGTCAAGGGTTTGAGTAGGATTTAATTATGAAATGACCATTCCACGTACTGTTATGACTTGTTTCTCAGTGGTATGGAATGTAAATTGTTAGAGTAGGGTATTTTATTGTTGAACATGCCTTCGAATGAAACTAATGACAATAGGATGGGGTTCTTAGCTCAAACAAGCACTTTTCCATGAGAATTTGAGGAACCAAGGAGTGATTTTGAAAAATTGTTGAAGGAGTGGTCTATGTAATGAACTTTTGACCTTGTGCAGGGTATTTTGAAGATTTTTGATGCTTTGGAATGGTCTAGGAAGGCCCGCGTATAGGAGTTTCTATAAACCCTCCCTCTTTGCATTGAAAAATGGGGGTTTTTGTATTGGAAGCCTAGTTGAGAGGGTAAGGTCCTAAGACATAGAAATTATCTTGTTTTGAGACCTAATTAAAGACTAGTTTTGGGTTTTAAAGTCTGGTGTGAAGATCTAAGGGTAGTTCCTTTGTAAAATTGACCTACTTGGAGGCCTAAAATAGTGAAAAGGTCAGTTTTCTTAAAGTTGTCCCAAAGGAGTCATGTGATGGGTTAAGGTATGTCTTGCAACTCTGAAATTGGTGCTACAATCATTCTTTTATTTTCCTCATGTTTTGGAAAGTTTTGGAGTTAAGGGCCCAAAACTGGTTTTGCACAGTAACTAGATTCCAAGGGTGAAATGTGGGAAATAATGGTTTTTTTTGTTGTCTATCTTGGATGAGTGTTGGGATTGGTCCATTATGCCTTTTTAATCTTCTTAGATGCCTCTTGAAGGAAATTTTACATCTTCAATGGTTTTGGGTCCTCTAACTCTGCATCAAAAATGAGTATCACAGTTTGAAGTGTGTGCATGGTTTGGGAGATACATGTGACAGTTTGTAGATGCTTGGCTACAAGTAATGTGGACAGTAAACAAAGGAACTAAGTTTGTGTGTAAGGGAATACTTTTGAAAGGTTTCATTTTTTTTTTACTAACTCAAACAAAGATTTATTAAGCAAATAATTGTTTGGTTGTGCCTTAAGAATTATAGTTTGTGTTTGTAAACAATGGTGCCATTATGGAAGATTTAAGACAACTTGTGAATGACATAATCATTGGTTGATGTTTTGAGGAACCTAGTTGATTGTAATCAGTTATTTTCAATATTTTCAAGGTGTTTTGAAGGTTCTTAAGTAATTGGGAACTATTAATGCTAATTTGAGTATACGAATCAAATGTTTTGTGAAGGGAAATATAGTTGAATAAGTGTGTCAAGAAAGGTGTTGATTTCTTCCTTTGTACTACATCAGTTTGTGCAAAGGTATTGGAAGGTGTTTTGACCCTTCAGATGAATGGGAGAGGCTTGGAGTTGTCTTAAAGGATGAATTTTTGTGAATGGTTATGAGATTCTAATCAGTTTTATGCTATGTTACAATCAATTTTATGATGGTTAATCTACTTTTTTGAGTCTGAAAAAGAATTGAAATAAAGTTCTAATGTTTTGATGAAAAGATGATTGAGTTTGTTTGTTTACCTTCTTCAATTTAAGTTAGGGTCAGAAGTACCCTCGATGATTTATGGATCCTGGTAGATTCTCTGCATCAAGATTAAAATGGTAATTGGAAAGTGTATATAATTGTGTATATAATGGTAATTTAAAATGTGCATTAACAACCGAAGGTTATAATGACAAACAAAAATGAAATCAATCCATAATAGAATGAAATAAAATGTGTAAAGACTTCACATACCTTAAAAACCAAACTTTCAAATGGAGGAGTTCAACCTAATTATGTAGCCTTAGCTTCTTCTTTCTTCAAACACCACAACAATTTGACTTGTTCAAAAGCTTTTTCCCTTCCACACTTCAATTGATATTATATGTCTTTCAACATGGAAAGTCTTCTACTTCATGCAAAGGTGGTAAAAATATCATGGAAAAGGTGATGGAATGTGGAAAAGATGCATGCACACTTCACAACATCATCAAAAAGCTACCTTTTGTCGGAGCACATGTAGAACTAGGGGAATATGCAGACTATGGGCCTTCAAATCATGGCTATATAGAGTTTTTTACCATTTTAGTGGAGTAAAAAATGAGCTCGCATTATAACACAAGCACGTTACATGAAATTTGGCTTTCTTAGTATATTTTTGAGAGTGGGAGAAAGAGAGAGTGGGAGGGAGGGGGAGAGTGGGAGATAGAGTGGGAGGGAGAGAGGGGGAGAGTAGTAAATAGAGAGGGAGGGAGAGAGGGGGAGAGAGAGAGTGAGAGAGGGGCAGTGGGAGGTAGAGAGAGTGGGAGATGATGAGGGAGAGGAGATGGTGAGAGTGGGAGAAAGAGAGAGTTGGAGGAGAGAGGGGGAGAGTGGGAGAAAGAGTAGGAGGGAGAGAGGGGGAGAGTGAGAGATAGAGAGGGAGGGAGAGAGGGGGAGAGTGGGAGAAAGAGAGAGTGGGAGAAGGGGAGAAGCAGAGAGTGGGAGAGAGTGGGAGATAGAGAGGGAGGGAGAGATGGTGAGAGTAGGAGAAAGATAGAGTGGGAGAGAGTTGGGGAGACTAGGAGAAGGGGAGGGTGGGAGAAAGAGAGAGTGGGAGGGAGAGAGGGGGAGAGTGGGAGATAGAGAGGGAGGGAGAGAGGGGGAGAGTGGGAGAAACCCTAAACCCTCAACCCTCAAACCCTAATCCCTCAACCCTTAAACACTAATCCCTCAACCCCTATACACTCATATCCCTCAAACCTCAACCCTCAACCATTAAACCCCAATCCCTCAACCCCTATACCCTCTTAATCCTTGAACCCTCAACCCTCAACCCTTAAACCATAATCCCTCAACCCCTATACCCTCTTAGTCTATCAACCCTCAACCCTTAAACCCTAATCCCTCTACCCCTATACCCTCTTAATCCTTGAACCCTCAACCCTCAACCCTCAACCCTTAAACCCTAATCCCTCAACCCCTATACCCTTTTAATTCATCAACCCTCAACCCTTAAACCCTAATGCCTCAACCCCTATACCCTCTTAATCCCTCAACCCTCAACTGTCAACCCTCAACCCTTAACCATCAACCCTCAACCCTTAAACCCTAATCCATCAACCCATAAACCATAATCCCTCAACCCCTATACCCTCTTAATCCCTAAACCCTCAACCCTTAAACCCTAATCCCTCAACCCCTATACCCTCTTAATCCTTTAACCCTCAACCCTCAACCCTTAAACCCTAATCCCTAAACCCCTATACCCTCTTAATCCATCAACCCTCAACCCTTAAACTTGAATCCATCAACCCCTATACCCTCTTAATCCCTCAACCCTCAACCCTCAACCCTCAACCCTCAACCCTTCAACCCTAATCCCTCAACCCCTATACCCTCTTAATCCCTCAACCCTCAAACCCTAATCCCTCAACCCTCCACACTTAAACCCTAATCCTTCAATCCCTATACCCTCATAATCCCTCAACCCTCAACCCTTAAACACTAATCCCTCAACCCCTATACCCTCTTAATCCCTCACCCCTCAACCCTTAAACCCTAATCCTTAATCCCTATACCCTTTTAGTCCCTCAGCCCCTCAGCCCTCAGCCCTCAACCCTCAACCCTCAGCATGAAACCCTAATAATCCTCAACACAAGCTCTAATCCTCAACCCTCAACCCTCAGCCCTCAACCCTCAAACTTTAAACCCTAATCCCTCAATCGCTATACCCTCTTATTCCTTGAACCCTCAACCCTCAACCCTTAAACCCTAATCTCTCAACCCCTATACCCTCTTCATCACTCAAACCTCAACCCTTAAGCCCTAATCCCTCAACCCCTATACCCTCTTAATCCCTCAACCCCTCTACCCTCTACCCTTAAACCTTAATCCCTCATCCCCTCTACACTCTTAATCCTTCAACCCTTAAACCTAATCCCTCAACCTCTATACCCT
>CM021109.1:94338048-94439215 GCA_007115665.2 Sequoiadendron giganteum
CTTCAACCCTAAACGCTTAAACCTAAAACCTTCTACCCTATACCCTCAACCAAATACCCTCTACCATCAAACCTATTCCATCAACCCTCAAACCTTAAACTTAAACCCTACTACCCTAGAAACCATCAACCCTATAGGTCCTCCATCCTAATCCCTCAACCCTATACCCTCAACCCCTATCACTTTCTCTCTATCTATACATCTCACCTCTCCCTCCTTCCCTCCCTCCCACCCTCTCTAATTGTCTCTATCTATCATCTCCCTCTTTCTGCATACCTCTCGTTCAATCAATCCCTACCACCCTCTCTCACTCCCTCTATCCATCTCTCTTTATGTCCCTCCCAGTCCATCCCACTCTCTCCCACTACCTCTCTCTCCCTCTCTCTCATGTCTCTTCCTCCCACCCCCTCTCTCTCTACGGTCTCTCCCTCTGGAAACCTACCTAGGTAGCTCTCTCTTTGTCTCTCTCCCCTCTCTCTATCTGTCCCTCCAAACCTACCTAGATAAGTCCCTCTCACTCCACCCCCATCTTTCTCTACCTCTATAAGGTCACTCCCTCTCACACCCTCTCCCTCTCTCAGGTCTCTCACTCACACTCCCTCTCTCTCACATTGCATCTCTCTCACACTCCCTCTCACTACCTATCTCTCAAGTCTCTCCCTCTCACCCCCCTCATACTCTCAAGTCTCTCCCTCTCACCCCCTTCACACTCTTAAGTCTCTCCCTTTCGCACCCTACCTACATAACTATCTCTTTCTCTTTGTCTCTGTCTCTTTCCCTCTCCCTCAATTCTCTCTCTCCCACCCCCCTCTCTCTCTCTCCCTCTCTCTCAATTATTTCTCTCCCACCCCCCCTCTCTCTCTCCCTCCCTCTATCCCTCCCATCCTACCTAACTATGTCCCCCTCAATCCAACCCCTTCTCTCCCACTCCCTCTCTCTTAAACTCTCACTTCCACCCCCTCTCTGTCTCTCTAGACTCTCTCTAAATTATCCCTTTGTATAAAGACATACATAAATGCATACATACAAGCATAATACATATGTACATATAATCTTACATCCATACAAGAATACATACATACATGGCATACATGTACATAAAAATATATCAACATACATTAATATATGAATTCACATTTAACATAAAGTAAGACATAACGCGAGCGTGTTATAATGCGCTCGTGTTATGTGCTAGTAGACATGTTCCCCACAGAAGCAAAAACCATGTCAAAAGTGAGATATAATGCGAGCGCATTATAACGCGCTCGTGCTATATCTTGCTTTGGGAATTCCCGAGCCTTAGGCTTGGTATTTTCCTTGGAATACCAACCCAAAGGCTTGGAGGGCATTCCCAATGACCAGAGACGTGTTTTTGAAAAATCTACCATATTTCTCATAATCGAGTTCGTACTCACCATCAGAATTGCACGTGGTTCAATATCAAAAAAATCGAGCACATGGGTAATGTTGGCTTATCTCTTAGCTATCCAATGATGTAATTTTTTTCACTTTCTGAAAATGTTAAGTCTTTCATCCATAATTTATTTTATCTGTATGTCTTTTTTTTGCCAAAAAGCAGTGTTTGGTATTTTTTTCGTTATAAATTAACCGTTCATCAAATTTTCAAATAAATTACATTTTTAGAAACTAGACTCCATTCTACAAAATAAAAAAATAAAATAAAAAACAAATCAATTAGTTTCCAAAATTTGTAGGCGTAGCATGGCCAAAATTCTATTTTCAGGATATGTCCACTTTGCAAATTAGTAAAAAATCAAATATTCATTAAACAATTATCAGAAAAATCATGCATCAACTACATATTGTTAGCTAACTTCAGACTGTTGCAATTTTAAAAATACTAAAAAAAAATTCACCGTACGAGGGTCATATAAAAGTTGCTATGTTATGTTTTTCTGACAAAAAAAAACACCAATTTGTGTACGTCCCTTGTTTGAACCCCTTAATCTCAACCATTTTCAAAATAAATTAGTAGTTTAGAAAGTAGACTCAGAGCACTTGAATCCTTATTTTTGTTCCATCTCAAAATTTTGAGTCTAAGTATCCTCAATTTCATGTCCAAGGTCAGTATTTCCTGATTTCAGAAAAAAGTTGTCCACTTAAGTCCCCTTTTTGGGAACCATCTTGGTGCACTTACGCCAATGCACAAGTGGACAAACTGAAGAGGTTTTGTATTGCACAAGAATTTGTCTAGGTAAAGAAAGTGAGAGATGCTTCTATGGGTGGAGTTGACTTGTTCAAGTAAATTCTATCATGATTAACTTATTTAACAGAGTATATTTTCCACTATGAATTGTATAACTATTTTATCTATTAGTTCTGAAGCTTCATACGTGGGCCACTTCCCAAACTAATAAATTGTAATTTTCTAGTGACACATTGCAAAAAATTGTCAAGTGTCCATTAAATTTTTTTCTCAAACTTCCCTAACTTATCTTTTTCAAAACAAGTATATAGGAATTTGAATAGTCTTGCTCTTGAATAAAATTTTATTGCATTCCACTCAATTATCACAATGCCTTGGCTAACTTTTCTTTCTGAATTTCGAATAAATGAAATAAAAGAGGAGTTAGCCAAAGTGTGATAAACATTGATTGGATATGCATTAAACATTGCATTTCAAGAGGAAGATTATTCAAATTACTTTTGTACTCTCTCTAAAAGGGAAAATAATGTTAGAAAAGTTCTTGAAAAAGGTTTGATGGACAAGACAACTTAGGTGCTCTATGTCCCAGGAAAATTACAAGTTATTAGTTTGGTAGAATTATATGTAGAAAACATGAGGACCTAATGAAAACCTTTAGTTTTGTAGATAGTAAGAATGTAGTGAAGTTCATTCACCTTCACAATTTAAAGAAAATCTTACTTACACTAAAAGTTTCATTTCAATTTCCTCATATTATTTTAAAATAAGTGCATAATATAATTTAGAACGAATAAAATGCTCGCATTTAGAACAATTTCTCAAAAGGCAGAACCCTATTTCCCTTTTGTTCATTTTGGTGAACCTAACCTTTGGACCCTTGAATTTTTGATTTGGAGAAAATTGTATTCCTAGATTTAGGTTGCATTAACTTTGCATTATATTTGTATTATTTGAATTGCATTTAGGGCTTCTAAATATTGCATTAGTGAAAAGTGCATATAGGTTGCATTTTTGCATTTTTCATCATTCAATTTCATTGGAAATTTGTAATTGTATATAGTGAATTGAGCATACAACCTAGACACATTAAAATTAACTCAGAATTTTCTAATTCAGGCTTAAAAACCATAATTTGGACTCATTTGCACACCTGGGCATATTAGTCCATATACAGGCCATTTTTGTAGATTTTTGGGTATTATGTGCTCTTTGTTTTTCACTATTTGAACCTGCCAAAAATCATAATTTGGACTCATACGCCCATCTAGGCGTATTAGTCCCTAATTGTATTTGAATCTGCATTTTAAAACAATAAAATCTTTTCATATGTGATTTTGGTTGCTTCCTTTAGGTTACTGTTTCAATTTTCAGAATTACTATCATTAGCAATATTTTCATAATTGGTTTCATTTCAAGAGCATTTGTAAACATAAGAATTGGAATTAAAGCATATCATTTATCTTTTTTTCATTGCATTTACAACATTTCAAAACCTATTTCAATAGTGAAAATAATAAGATTTGTTAGACAATTGTTTACATTTTGAAACATTACATTTTAGGCACACACTCACAATGTTAGTATCTTTCCTTTCCAAGTATACCAAGAAAAATCGTATCAACAAGCATGTTATTCATTCCTCCAATATATTTCATAGTTATGAAAGTCTCTTAGTGCAAGAGAGTGAAAATGTTAACACATTCCTTAATATCTCTCCTATTTGTGGGAATGATGTAGATGCAAGCATAGACAATCATGATAATCATAGTTTCTCTTCTCCCAATAGGGTGTTGCCACAATAGTGGTTTACAATTTCTGAGGGGAACTGATTTTTGCTGAAATCACATATTTTTAGAAAATATAATGGTTTAAGCCTTAAAAATTTCCACTTTAAGGATTCCAATTGAAGAGGGTTTGATCAAACCACCTTAGATCAACCCCCCTTGGATAAAACATCACTAGTTTTAAACCATTCCTATAAATGAGTCTCCTTTACACCTATCAAAATGTTGATAAAAAATTACTTTTGATTTACCTTTTGGGGGATCAAATGAATTCATTTAAAATTTATTTCAAACAATTATGGTAGTCTTCAAAACAAGCTATCCAACAAATATAATTTTAATATGTTTTGGGTTTTTTATGTATTTGTATTTTTAGTTTTATTAAACATAGGTTTTTCATAGAAAATGAAGGTCTCTGTTCTGCACATATGAAAAAATAGTAGATTATCAAAAAAAAAATTGAAAAATATGAGTGCACCAATTATTAAAGTCCTTGATCTAACAAAAAAAAGAAAATTAATTTTGATATATAAAAAAAACGTTACGTGTTATACGGTCGCACTATGTCTGAATTGTAATTGGTTTGACTTCGAAACTTGATTAAAGAAAAAATATTAAATAAAAAACTATCTAACCAAGTGGAAGCACTAGATATCAAAGTTACAAATCTAAATTCAAAAGAATTAGAATTTTATCCTTCATAGAAAAATAAATATGTGTTATATGGTGTGCATCACTTTTTTAAAATGTTATTTTTTGAAAAAAACCAGTTTTCATGGGAGATGGAAAAAGAAGTGCAATCTGATTCCAAAAATTTTGAAAAAAATATTTTCAGAATCTATAGAAAAAAATATGATGAGACTCTAGTTTGCATCATCTTCAACTTCCTCACGGTTTAGCCACTATAGGTGCCTAAATGTGAAGATTTAGTTAAAAATAATAATTTCAGTGTCTAGTTTGGCCAAAAATTGTAAACCACTATTGTGGGATCACCCAATACATCTCCTACTTGTGATGAAGTTATTTTTGTGTTAGAAGATACACCCATTGAGAATCATGAAATGTTGAAAGCTCATCTTCTATAAATTCTCCTACATTGGAAGATATTATGGCACAAGAGAATGAGATCATAGACACATTTCTAAAAGTCACCTTACCTAGTCTCCATTCATATCTTTATTATGATAATTGTTTTAGTGATAGAGGATGAAATCATAGATAAACATGAAAATCACATTTTTTATTCTCCTAATATCTCTCCTATTTTTCATGAATATAGTTTGGTGTTAGAAGATACACTCATTAAGAGTCATGAGAGTCTTGTCTCTCCCTCTCCTAATGCTTCTCCCACTTGGAAATATCTAATTGAACAAAAGGATCCAAAAAATCATAATTTCTCTTCTCTTGATGCCTTCCCTACTTATGATGAAGTTACATTACAAAACCTAAGCATGGAATGTGATCAACATCTTGTTTGATCCTCTCCTAAAAACTCTCCTATTGGGGTAGATATCATGGTGCAAAAGAAAGAATTGATGCATGTCTTTCAAAAAATAGTAATGTGGATTTATTTGATGAAAATGATGAGGTAAGCTTAGAATCGCCTTTTCTAAAATATCATCACAATTAAGATGAGTATTTTGAGGTTATGCACATTATATATCTCTTGAAGCGATATCCTAAGCCAGTTCTTATCCTTTATCCACCCTCACAACAACCACAAGTTCAAAATAAACCTATGTTTATCATAGAACCACCTAATAATAATTTTACAGCAACCAAATTACAATACTGTTTCTCACACATATGATACAATGAACAATAGGAAAAAAAAAACCACTCCTATTTCATTTCCATTCCCTCAACCTATATTTCCTGGTGCTCCTTGTTTTCCCTCACATAGTGGAAAGGAGTATGATCTTGTTGAACAACTTAAAAATACTCTTGCTAAGATATCCAAGTATGGGACCTTATTCAAGCCTCACCTAGCTACCATAGTATGCTTCAAAATGCATAACAACAAGTTATTGTTCCCCTAGTGCAATCCCAAATTATATAGCAACCCTAGTTCAAGGAATGAATGCTAACATTGTTTTCCACCCAAGTGAGTTCCCTCCTTTGGAAGTGTAAAAACAAAATGATGCTTCCATGATAATAGCTAATATTAATATGTGGAGGATAAAATGAACTCTCACTGACAATGTTTTGACACTTAATGTGTGTAGTGTAAACCTTCTTAATAAGATCAGAGTAGACAAAAACCAAATTCAACTTGATTCTTTATCTATTCATGGGTTTGATAACATAGGGAAAAAACCACTTGGTGTGATCACAATACCTATTACAATTGGAGAGCCCATATTAAAAACTACTATCCATCTTATGCCTCATGATCTTTCATATAATATTCTTTTAGGTAAACCATGGATTCATGAAATGCAAGCAATGCCTTCTACTCTTCATTGTAAAATGAAGTATGTTTACATGTTCAATAATGTTTACATAGTTCAGGTCGATCCTGAACCTAAATTTTGTTTACACACTAAGAAAGATAATCAAATTCCTTTAAAAATATTGACACCAACCATACAATTGGAACCCATGCAAGAGAAATATAAAGAAAATCATAATCAAGAAGTTACACAGTTATTGGAAGATGATTGGGGTTCCTTAGATTTCACACCTACATTCATGGGCGAATACAAGATCACAACAAAAGAGTCTGAAAAGGGAAGATAAAAAGAATTAATGTCAACACAAAATTCAAAAAAATATTTTGAAATCATCCACTTCAACCACTTTATAAGAAAAGGCAACATACACAACAAACTTTGATGAAGTTGATTATGAGCAACCACTGAATCCAGAATAAATGAAAAAGCTTTATGGAAGAGGTTATGAAATTTTGAAACAACTTGGTTATAGTGGAAAATTTTGTGGTGATAGAGAAAAAGGTATCCATGTCACTATAGAACCTAACACACAAGAAACCACTAGTGGTCTTGGTTATTGTCCTTTGAAAGAAACGAAAGAATCAAAGAAATCCTCACTTAATATCAATTTCATCACACAAAACATTAATGATTGGAATTTGTTAGATTTTACACCCTCCTCTAAAGGAGAGCATAAAATCTCACAATATAAAGAGTCTTG
This sequence comes from Sequoiadendron giganteum, assembly GCA_007115665.2. NCBI lineage: Eukaryota > Viridiplantae > Streptophyta > Pinopsida > Cupressales > Cupressaceae > Sequoiadendron > Sequoiadendron giganteum. The sequence continues at coordinate 94,345,153 of CM021109.1, forward strand.
TATAAGTATTACACCTTGTAATAAGCAAGATATATCTTTATTGCAAAGTAAAGGAACATCATCTAGTTTTGATCAAGAGAGTATCTTGTTGAAACTCCTCCGAGATCACTTGATATCTTTACCCACAAGAACATGAAATAAATGGTACAACAAGAGTTCCTTTTGTGCATATCATAGAGCTAATTATCATTCTAGTAGTGAATGTAAGGCTCTGGGTAATAAAATTGAACATCTTAAGGATTGTGGTGCTCTTCCTTGTGTTGAAGCACCTAGTTCCTCTAATTGATACTAATCAATCATCTCGACTGATCCTTGTTTTGCACTAAGTAAGGGAAAGGGGTTAGGTAGCCTTGTCATTGTCTCTTTTGGCTAGTTGACCACCTTCCATGTATATAAAATCAAGCTTGGAATTTGGAAAACATGCCTCAAGCAGTCTTGCATGTGATGTACTATGTTTAGCATTGCATTTTGGGGGCAACCCTTTATTCATGATGTAGTTTAATTTGGGAACATATGACTTGGCATAAGGCTTTTGTAATAAGATCTCATGTCTTATTCTACTTTAAAGCAATGTATCATAGAAATGGTGTTATCAACCACTTTAAAGTGGGGGCGTACATCGACACTCATGTTTTACTGTGTGATTTTCTTTATTCATGTGATGCGTTGTTTTCTTGGTGGTGTCATTGGGTTTGATTTCCTTTGAGAGCTAATATTTCTTTGATTTGTCCTCTCTTGGAGACATTAGGCATGATGTTCCCTAAGAAGAGACTTTACACAAACTAATAAAAATCCCTTGAAAAATAGAAAATCATTTACACACATAAATGATCATAAGTGCTTAATGCATCTTGTCAGGCCCTGTGAAGCTCAAACTTTCATTTTGTGGTGCTCTATTGAAGTTATAAGAGGAATAGCTTTGGTATGGTTAGTATGATGAGAAGCCTAAATGAGGGCACAAATTTCTCATTCTATAGTGAGAAGACGATACAGAGGCATGAATTTCTCACTAAGCCACCCTTTTTGGAAACTCACCCAATAGGTGGCTTGAAGTTTTGTTGCCTTAGAGTGAGCATTTAGTTTTGGAAAAAAAACCAACACCTATTCAAGGCCATGCTGGATAGATTGTCGAGGCTTGATCCACCCATTTTTTTTTTTCTCCTTTCTTTCTGTAAGTCTCTGACATTGTATGTTTCTGTATCTTGTCTTGCTACTACATATCATACACCTTGTATGTGTCCCTTTGTGCTTAGGTTGGTTTGACATATAATTTTGGATCCTGGTGGGTTGATCACCCTCCTTTGATCTCTGTCATACTATACCATCCACATTAGTACACTCAGACCCCTCTTGATGCATAATTATCTACATTTGTGTGAGTTTTTGCTTGTGCTCATCCTCTCACTTTAGTGGGGGCTAAATGTAGAGTAGAAAATTGTACTCCCTCCTTGGAGATGGTACAATTTAACTTAGTTGGAACCTATTTTAGTACCCTTGCATTCATGTCCTTTAAATCATCATTAATAGGCCCCTAAGACCCTTTATGACATATCACAAGGCTTATTTCAACTCAAATCTCAACAAATTCAATAAATGCATTTAATATTCTAACCACCTGACATTCTCTCACCCTGAAAACTTAGGGTGGGACTACTATGCCACCGAAGGCGTATTATTCCCCCTAGGTGGGACCCATACACCACCTTGGGCGTATTAGTCCCGTTTGGGGCCTTTTTAGGGTTTTTAGTGGGAAATCGATGATTTTAATTCAAATTTTACAAATGTCGGCATTTGGGATCTAATAAACAATAAATTAGATAGGATGCCTAGAAAGCTAAGGTCTCAAATAATTATTTCAAGAGTTTTTCAAGCTAGAGTTTCAAGTGTTCAAATCCTAGAGCAAGGTTGTGATCAAGAGTTATTTAAAGGGAATTCAAGAAGGCATTGAAGGGCAGATTTGTAGAAAATTATTGCAACAATCAAGACCCATTTCATCATGTCAAATATTTAGTGCATCATTCCTGTCGTTGAGCTAATGTGATGATGTAGCATTGGTGATCATGTTCAAGCATTCAAATTCGCTATCCTATTCAAGTTTCATGATCAAGATCTACACTCATTAAGGCCACTTTATGCTAGTTTTCAGGTTTGCAATCCAAGGTTTCAATAAGGTTTGGTGAGTTCTTACATGCATTTGTTCATTCATCATTCCTTCATGATTTTCTATTTCATTTCAAGGTTTAATTACCAAAATGGGGTTTGACCAAGGTAAATCCCCATCCTTTAACAAAGAAACATTTTTCTCTCTCTTGTGATGTGTGTTTTTCAAATTTAGGTGAACTAGACTCATTCACCCAACTTTGTGATTTAGTCCCTGATATAGTCTTTTGATAGCATTCAACAGTGTTAGATCTGGGTTTGGAGGACTTAGAAAGATACTCAGAAAAACCTATAGGTGGACTAAATCACCCAACCTGGCATATTAGTCTCAAGATAGTTTATGATCATCATTTCGTAGATCTTGATAGTTAATAGAAGAATTCCATATTCTGCCCTGAAAACCCTAGAGTGAGACTCATACACCCTACCTGGCGTAGTAGTCCCAGTCCAAACCTTAACAACAGTTTTCAAATTTCACAAATCTTGTCTTGACATCTCCATTCATCCAAGTAGGGAAAACTTTAGTGGTGAATCTTGGCCAATTGGCAAATATTTGAAATCGGGACCTCCAAAAATGGTGAATAATACAAGTTAGAAAGGATGTTGAATTGCCAGGTTTTTACAAAAAGATAAATTTGTCTCGATTAATTCACCAATGCATTATTTTTTAAACGATGCGTCATTGGAACTAATTCACCAGTAGTTTATATAGTAATTACAGATATTAATTATATTCGCCATTAATTTTATATTCCTACAATTATTTTTTGGGAAATATCGCCACTAATAATAATTTACCTTTTCATTTTAGGGATATTTTAGCCTTGAATAGTTTATTTATTTATTGCCATCGATTAGCTTTTTAATCGAATGGATGCAAGTCAATTCCGTGACTTTATATGCATGTGCATTTTAAAAAGGTTGTTGAGGCCCGAAATTTGATCTCCACTATTCATTGTTGCCAATAGTTCATGACATACGTCACCATCATTGTATCATTGAGACATCCCTAAGTGTTCCACCAATGATGTTCACTCACGCTATCCTCGGACCCCACGAGGGGGCGTTGCCCCCTTGACCCCGTCGGTGGCTGCTGCCCCCAGGCCCCTCCTTCAATATTTTAAAAAAAAATTAAAAATGGGGGAACTGCACTGACCAACTATACAAATTTTTTGCCATTATAATTAATCGTTTTAGTGATTATTCACTAAGATTTGCCAAGATTTTAAACCTTCGCTAAGGGGGGGGTTTCTTAAAGTTATCTTTGCATCCAAGTACTTTAATGTTCCATTCATTTTATCAAATTTATTTCATGATTTCAATTTTCTAGGTTTCATAGTGATTTTGCATAAGTGTTTGCATTTCTCCCTTTTGAAGCTTCATTTAATGGTGAACCCTCGTCCAATTATCCAAGGAATCCACTAGCCATTCCTAAATCAAGTCACTTGGTTGAGGGATCTAGTTTCCTAGAGAATTGAAGTGTGAAATAGGTCCAATTCCATCTCCCAAAAGGTGGAACCTTGTTTCCCTTTTGTTCAACAACAAATAGCCATTCAATTCTTCACAATTCCTAGGTAGAATGGCAAAATGGCATACATTTATGGCAGATATACATACCTGCTAGCTAGCTTCCCACACCCGAAAAATGCATTTTGGTAGGGAGTGGTCGCTCTGCTTCGGCCTTTGAATGCCTGGAACTCCCTTATATGCTGGTGCAACTCCCTTCCATGCTCTCGAGCAACCTACAAAATGGTGAATGTTGAAAATGGCAACGTTTTCTCCTTTTTGTCGATTCCAAATTATTATTTTGAAATGGTTAGTTTTTAGGCTCTTTTGCATTCTAAATTATGATTTTAAAAACTCACCAGCATTGCCACATTTTTTGGGTGATGGGATAGGTGACAACACTCCAATCACCATGCAAGTCTCTATGTGGTCTGTCAAATATTTCTCTCGGTGCGTTTTATCCCACGTGTGGGATGGGGGTTATGTTATACTGTTACATACATAGGTGATTTTTGTTAAAAGAATAGCTTCTCCCAGAACAATATGTCTAGATCGCCATCATTTAAAATCAATTAAAGTGCTATTTTTATATGAATCTAATCTCTTATTTACGTCGAAGGTGTATCCTATTTGTAATAAGCCAAGCTGATTTCTACTATCAATAGTGTGCAATGCAGGAAAAGGGATGGGAGACGATGAGACTGATCTCATTCATCCATACAAATATTGACCAAAAGAGACAAGGGATTCGGTGAAACATAGCTGGCAGGCACAGTGTGGAGATCAAGGTTACAGTCAGCGAGAACGAAGCCTTTCACTTCGTACAGGCCCAAAAGGCTATATCATCTCTACTGTGATGGAGTAAACCAGGGAAAAAGTGCTTGTTAATGTTGTGGAAATGAACACTTTTAGCTATGAAATTTGGCGAAAGCATTCCTCTAGATGCCCTTGTGCTATCTGGTAAAGTTTTGTATATGAGAGTAGCTTGATTGGTGAATCTATGCTTGCCATCTGCACCAGCGTGAGGACGCGGTGAATTCTTTGGCGTACAAGGTAGAGCCGCATGTGAAGGATCTTGTTTATGCTTGCATCGACACCATATTTTTAAATTGACAAAGTGCTTTGTTGGACATAAAAAAAAAGACTAAGAACAAAAAATAAAATCTTACTTTTTAAAGTGCATATAGAAATGTATTTTGTATCATATTTTTTTTTTTGTTCCTAATGAAATTTTTAAAAATATAAGTTTATAAAAATTTAAAGAAGAAAAAGGTGTTTATATTATTTTTTAAACAATTGAACTACAATAATAAATATCTTCTTCATCGAGAGGTAGAGGAGCGACTTTACCCTCATTAGGATATCTAGGAATGACCAACTAGATGACAACATTGAACCAAGCCATTACCAACAACACCCTATTGATGAACATGGTGCTTGGAATGTCTAATTCTACCTACATGTTGCTTAGCCAAGTTCCCCCCATACCTATGTTACCTTGGTCTGAAAATGCAAACAAATATGCTCAAGCCACTACCACAATAATGTTTGGGGGAATCTCCTTTTTCAAAAAGAAACCCAATCCTCAAAATAATTTTATAGGATATAATCATCAAGTACATATGTCACAAGCACAACAAATGGGTCATCTTAGAGTGAATGAAAGTAATGAGAAAAATTCTCGAATTTCATCCAAAATTGAGACCCTTAATAAAACCATTTCTCAACTTACCAATGAGTTGACTTAGTTTAAGATTAAGCCTCCTCGAAACTAGAATAATTAGAATCAAAACAGTTATCAAAATAAGAACAATAACCAAAATCAGAGGAATTATCTGAACCAAAATAGAGGGTACAATCAAAGGCCTTACAATAGACGATGGGATATGAAGCCTAATAATGGTGGGATTATGAATAAAAATCAAGAAAGTGATAGTCATGTTCACAAAAAAATTGCAGCGGATTTAAATTTCATGGTCAATTGGTATAGGCTGCACAACACCTCTACCCACTCTGAGGTGAATTGTCCATAAATGGAAAAGATGGTAAAAATAGCATAGGCTAATTTGCAATTTTCCCAACCTAATTCAAATGAGAATGATGGACATGTAAATATCGCCATGATGTTGGGTACCTTTGTGTTCTTGTTCGAAGAGGATAATGAAACTGAAGCAAATACCTATGATGCTCAAGCCTTCTAAACTCAAAAGGGAGGTTAATTTTTGAGAAACCAAAATAGGGGTCCTTTCACTACTCCTAATCTCCTTAATGGTGGTTCAATTCCTCTAGATCCCAAGGCCAGTAATAACCCTCAACCACTTAAGAAACTAGTAGAATGTCGAAGAAGGATCAATCCTACCTTTGTATAATAAGAGAGATGGAGTGAATAAGAGAGATGTCAACTCAAATTAAACATGTCAACTCAAATAGTCTCATTTTAGAAGGTCACTGCATGAAAGATTTTTTTCATTTGTTGGTGTGCTATGTGGTTTGAATAATCCAATAACATTTGAGAGTTAAATTAATCAAAATTGCAAACATTTAAACTCTGTATCAATATTGATAGACCTATTAATGATAAAAGAGCTTGATTATTTTCCTGATCTAAAGGATATATTTCAATCCTATTGAAATCCTTTTAAATGGATGCATCACTCATTGAAACTTTAATTGCACGAATGTATCCAAAAGTGACAAAAAAAATTCAAACTGACCTTCCACACCTCTTCGACGTACCCATTACACACCAAGGTGCAATTGCTAGTAAATATCTTGGTTGATCGAGTCTTTTAGTTTCTATATGTCATGCTAATGCATGCAGTTGTGTTATATCGACATTCCTCTTCTAATACTGCAATCTTGAAGGCTGCCTTACTAGTCATGTTGTAAATATATTACGAATTCCAACTATTTTTATTTCTACTTTAGCAACTGTTCGATGTCAACATCCTACTTCCAAAGTCATGCCTGAGCTGAAGTTTTCCACATGTTCTAGAGAGTCCTCTTTCACACTGACCACTTCCAAAGTCCCAGTCTTTTACTATATTGTTGTATAGCCATGTCCAAAATTTGTAGACCAATTTGATAGTGTCAAAGATTTTCTCCACGTCTGCATAGTAGATGGCATGTTTTTCTTGGAGGATGCCAAATGTGCGGAGCTGCGAAATAGTGCCTATTTGGGTGTGTTTAAGCTTTAATGCCTTCCTTTCAACAGAGTTTTGTCTATGGATTTCTTTGCTGACAAGCATGATGTGTGCTGGAGGCTTAATATTTCAATCTCTACATGAGATGACACGTATATTGAAGATTGGCTATGGCTGTAGCCCAACGCCTTCTAATGGATTTCAATCAGTAAATGAACAAGCACTACATATTTTCTATCACGTGTATATAAATGAATATGTGGGCCCGTTTGATCAGTTAGACTATAAGGATTGTTTGGCTAGTGATGAGCCTCATGAATATGATTAGAAGGACATGACCTTCACCAAATGAAATTAAGACATTGGGGAGTCAGCAAGGTTGTCTCAAGTAGGACTTCACTATCACATAAATCAAATCTTGTTTCAAAGATATTTTTTTAGTTTTGAATGTTTTAAAATAAGGTATTATAACATACAAGTGAATGAAAAAGTAAACTAGCAATCATATTTTGGCGTCCAATGGGTATGTCGAAGAGGTGTGTAAGGTCATTCAAGAGTAGAAATAAAATACAAAGAACTTTGATCTTTTATTATTGATGTGGAGAGCACATAATATAAAGTTGTATAAGTGGAAAAAGATAGATTTTATTTCTCTTTCTCAGGTTTACCTCCAATTGTCACTCTTTACATCACCTTGGTCATTTTCTACATGGGAATTAGATTTGGTGAAAAAAAAAATTATAAGATCTTGTGAGAGACATACATTATCATCAATGTTGCATTTAATTTACCAAATGGGTTGAGGCCATACCTTTGAAGTCTTTTATGATGGCTAATATTTATGCCTTTATAATAAATAATCTCATCTTTATGTTTAGATTGACATCTACAATTATGATTGTTAGGGGAGCATCATTTAAGAACAAAGAATTGAAGAAATTTGCAAGGAAAAATTCCATGTACAAAAGTATTTTTCTTCTTTTAATTAGCCACAAGGTAATGGACAAGTGGAGGTCACAAATAAAACTTGTAAACAAATTTTAAAAGAGAAATAAATATGTATGAAATTTTTTCTTGTAATACCATGAATGATGAATAAATAGAAGAGATGAAGGTCATCATTCCATGTCATGTTTCGGTCAGTGAAGATGATACAATTTCCGATGACATTCTTTCTCAAGTTGGTGAACAAGACATTGAAGATGAAAGTGCAAGCGCTCACTCTAAAGAATTTGAGCATGGTATGTACAGTGATAAGTCTTCTTGTGATGAGGATGCAGATGACATCCAAACTGATTTCTCTTCCGATGATTGTGAAATCTCTTATGAGAATGAATTAGAGGTATGTTCTTCACACAAAGGATTTAGTGATATGGATACTGATGAAGTCACTTATTCACAAGTGAATGATCCACTTATACTTGAGACAAACTTGGAATGTAGTTCAATTTTGACATCAATGGAGCCTGTTGATACTGTTAATGATGAAGAATCTGAGGATGAACATATATGTGTTCAATTTACTGATCATGAGCATAGTACTACTAGAAGTGATGAAGATGTTGAAGAACCTATTTATATCTTTGTTGTCCATGACTGCTTCTATGAAAAAGAGATGGAAATGTTAGTGGTACATAAGAATGATGATAATGTGCACAATGATAATGGAAGATATTCAGTTTTGAATAATCAAGTTGTACATAGTGACAATCACATGAATCTAGAATCAACATTATCATCCATAGATAATGTGAAACAGTTTGATGAACTTTCAAGTTGTGTTGGCATTACAAGATTTTTTGATCAATGTGTAGAGAAAACATATGATGCAAATAGTAATGGGTGTGATGTCATTCGGTATAGGATTGAATATGGATCTTTCTTTGATGATCTCTCTCGTCTTCACAGCTTGCAAATAGATATGTTTCCTTTGAATAAGGAATGCATTGGTGAGAAAGAGAGTGAAGGTATTAATTTCATTGCTAATGAGCAATTTCCAGATAATAGTGAGTCTCTTGTTCATGGGTTAGTATGCCTATCAGATGAAAGTGCACATGAAAGTTTCTTTGCTGACCCTATTACTCCTAAAAATGATAGCATTGAACATGTTGTGAAGAATCAATGCGAAGACCTTAATTTAGGGTCAAATTTTGAATGGTCTGAATTTGTGTTTAAGCATCCCATATGGAATTACATGATGGTTTGAAAAATAAATCTGACATCATATGTGAACCTGAAATTGAGAACACTACTCATGCATTGGAGGTTCATGTTTTTGCTAAGTGTCATGAGTTGAATGAAGATGAAAGTACTTTTAGTATTGACAAATCTGAGTTTACAAATCTTGAAACACATGATAATGTGTTTGGGCTATGATGTTTGGGTGATGACAACCCGATGTGTGATGTTTTTTAGTTGGAGGAGATAAAAATGTATGAGCAATTTTTTCTCAACACACATGATGATTGCATGTTGTTTTTCAACCATGGCATCTCCTCTGAACTTGATCATGATGAAGGGGTTAATGAATGTGATAAGACCATATTTTCATGTGATCTTGATCACCAGTTTCAAGTGTTGCTGCTTGATATAAAATCAGAAAATGAAATGATGGACAGTGATATGGCCTATCTGATCTGGTTTCCACTTCATGATAGAGTTGAACAGAGAGCAAGTTTCAACTTACACAAGGGCAATTTGGTATTGTTTTTTGCACAGATCCACTCACCAATGTTGTTATGGTTTGATAGAGGCAAGCATGGGTTGAGGGAGATCAACTCTTTTTACAGATTGGTGTTTGATAGAGGTAAATGTTGATCCCCATTTTTTCATTTGGTGACCCGGGGTCATCAGATGAAGTTGAAAAATGAAAGTTGAATAGGGGAGCAGTTTGAGGGCACTTGATAGACTCAACATTTGGTCTACTCTCCGAAGATCTAGAATCTTGCTATGCCCACAGGGGCATACATCCCTAGTCGGAGTCACCGATCGCACTCATAAAATTTTCAAATTTCAGATTGCTCATTTCAAAATTGTCTCTGCACTTTCAGAGGTGCACCTGACAAATCTACTTGATTGACCCACTTTGGAGGCTTATATTTTGAAGCCTGATGAATTTTATGCAAAACCCATTTGCAGACATACTCAATTGACATATGTGAGCAGACATGTCAATTTTCACCTTCCCACGATAAGTTTTGATAGAGTTTTGAAAAGTGAAGCTGGAGGGTTTTGACATTGTTTTGTTGTTTGCAGACTGTTTGTTTTGCGAAACAACCTCTTGTTTGAGCTTGGATTTTGCAATCGGATGACTGCCATGTTAAAATGAATGTTGTTTTGTATTCTCCATATCAAAATTATCTCGAGTGTCAGTTTTCAAAGTCTTATGATCTAATTTTCTATTTTTTGCAGATCAAAACCAGATGCAATTTGTTCAGTTTCACATTTGCATTCCTGACAGCCTTTCTGAGTGGTCAACTTTGATCGTTAATAACTTTTGATCAATGATGTTTCAAATAAATTCCTTTTGCACACGTGCTTAGGGTACTTAAATTATCTACCGTGTCTGATGGTAGCTCACCGGGAGTTGATTCACTATTTTTACAAATTGGCAGTTGAATGAGTTTCAATTGGTGCAAAACTGTTGTTGCTTCAAAAAAAATTGATTAACTTTTCCGATTAATATTTTTCACCTCGTGACATGTTTTCCTAAGTCATCTCTTGCACTATATTCTCGGATCAAATGTCTACATGTTTGCAAGTTCTCTTTGCTTCAGAAGGTCATTTGACAAGTTTCCCAAGCTGATTCCAAAGCCCGCTTGGCCTATTTTGACCATTTTGCAAAAATGTCAGAAAACAGTTTATAATTGCAATGTAGTTCATTTTTCAACTTCAGAAGTATTCAAAAGGCAGTGTCAGATCATTTGATTGTAAAACTTGTTTGAAAATGAATTATTTTTTAGTCGGACCCACGAGGGGCCTGGCATGCTTTGCATGGTCATGAACCTATAATGGTTCCAATGTTGCAATCCCATCAAGAGAATTGATTTGTAATGGGTAACAAGTATGAAGATGTCAATGAAAATATGATGAATAAATCATTTAATAACTTACCTCGAAGGGATGGTAAAAGACTGGTTCAGTGCCTTCTTGCAGTGAAGGAAAATACAATACCTACTATGGGGAGACATTGTGCAAGTCAAGGACTTTGTATAAGCATGTATAAAATCATGCATGACCAAAGTAAGGCTAACAAAACACTTGTACTTTTGTAAGTATAGACTCTTGTTTTACACACCTTATGTGGTGAAGGCTTGAATGAGAAACAATGATTTCTAAAGTGTTATACATGGAGCTAGAAGCAGGTGACTGGTTTGAAGTGATGAAAACAATTAGAAGTTGTTCGTTATGAATCATTTTTTAGGAACTCTTATATGGATTTTCCACTTGGAAATTAGAATTATTTTGTAGCTTTTCACCATGAGATAAAGAATCTTGAAAAGGCTTCTCTTTTTTGGCATGCCAAAGGCCAATAGGAATCTTCTATAGGGTATGGATAAGAACAAATGCAAATTGAATGGGGGTCGGCCATTGCAGTCGATAAACACAAAGAAAAAATGTTGAAAATGCTTTAGAAAATCTATCAAAATACAAATTATAGAGAGGGGCACCAATCACAGATCAATGTGCCATACCAAGAAATGTATAGGGTCAGATTTTGATAATGTTTTGAGTAAATATCACAAGAAATCATGTTGCAATTCTAGTGGAAGTGCTTAAAATTAATGTGGTTTCATGGAATGCCTTGTGCGCATATGGACAAAATGGATTTGTTGCAGAGGACATGGCCACATGTTTTTTCCCTCTTTAAGCATAATCCTGAGGGAAAAAGACTCTGTAGCTTTGGTAATTTGTTTCCCCACCGTAATCATCAATCCCATGAGCTTCCCAGCGAACACAGGCATGATGGGTAATAATTTTGGTGAGCAACATGGTCGACAAAGTGACTACAAGCATAGCTATCATAGCTAGGGGCGTGGTTTGTAGTGGCATGTGTATTGAAGGATTTAGAAACTTCCAATGCAAGGAAGTAAGGAGGGCTCGCACCATGGGAGGCCCGCACCAAACAAGGAGGTCTCTAGGTTGCAGGGAGCTTGAGGGAGGAGCGAGGCCAAATGCAGAGCACACGAGCTCATAAACACAATGCGAATTAGGGAAATTTCAACCCAACCTCTTGAGAATTTTGATGACATTTCCAAAAGGCTGCGAGGTGTGCAAGAATGCACAAGAGGAGCCATTTTTTTTTTTTTTCAAAAGTTAAATGGTTTTTGATTAAAAACAGAGTGGGCCCATTGCAATTTTTAAAATATTGCCCGAGGCAGTAAAAGGTAAAGAGTGAAATATTTCAAATATTTTAATGGCACGAGGTGAATGAAATATTACGGGCAATTACCAAAATTGGGAAAATAGTAAACAGGTGAGGGAGGTGGAGTATTTTTATCCACGAGGTGAAATTTTAAATGGAGGCATGGGTGAAAATATTTTAATATTTTCATTGGACAAAGTGAATTTAAATATTCATTTTGGGTGTTTTATAAAATGAATATTTCACTTCATAAACATGTATCATGTGCATGAGATAAAATTGCAAAGTATGGTTGCAACAAATAAAGTGAATTTTATATTCATTTATACTTGGGGGCATTTCAATGTGAAATATTCTCTTTGCAGGGAATTTTAAATAAAGTCAAAGGAGCAGAAATATTAAAGAGGAAAACAAAACTGCATTATTATAAAGTGGGGAAATATTTTAAAATAATGTGCAGCAATTAAAAGAGAGCTGAAATAGAAGTTTGCACGGGAAAGAGGATATTTTCCAACTGGGTGAATTTGGAGATTCTCCACATGGGCATGCTTTCAGTTACTGGGCAATGATGAGTAGAGACAGTTTTGAGAGAATATGTTTGTTGCTGCAAAGGAAGAATGATGAGATATTCCTTTCAGTTTGATCAACGGTGAATGAAGCTTCTAGATGGCATTTCCAGATCAAATTTAGGGTTGCTCCTGCTTGCTTCTCTTCTTCTATATCTTCTCTTATTCTCTCATTGTAAAGGGTTCTGAGTTTTTTTATTGGGCTTGGTAGATAGAGAATTGTAATTTCTGAGTCATTTCTTGAGTCTGTAAGTTGTAATTTTCTGAATTCATGAGTGAATACAGCCAATTTATGCAATTAACATCCTGAAGGTGTTTCCACATTCATGAATATCATCCGATTGTCTCCATATTTGTACACTTTTAGTTATATAAATTCAATAATACAAAGTTTCTTTGAGTTTATCATCTCAAGTTTCATGAGATTGTGTTGTCTGTTCATTGTTCTGTTTCAAAGAAATGGTTGAAATGCTTTGAGCAGGTGATTGTGATTTCAGGTGTGCAAATGGGATTTGATAAGGAGAATTTGATTGATGATAAGAGAAGGATTGTTGGTGCAGGACACTAACAATTGATGCAAAGCACCAGCAATTTAAATCCATTGGTTGAAGACTGTTTGTTGGGGAATTCGTTTTATGTGTTTGACTCCATGGCCCAGAATTGGCACTAATCTGTTTGCAGTTAATGCATCTCAGAAACAAAATTAAATGCAAAATCATTCTTAATCTTACTATGTTATTGTGTGTTCTGCTTTCCAATGGCTAAGAGAGGGTTGAGTTACTGAGAATTTAGCCAAGTTTGAAGTTGTCAATGCTTCCCTTAGTGTATTTGCATTGGGAATTATTTGATTTTTAAAGAAATATCAGTGTGTATGGTTGAATTAAGTTTTAAACATTGTGTAGGTTTACCCACCTTGCTCCTGTAGAGCTAGAAGTGTAGGAGATGTCAATCTTTGACTGAATCTTGTCAATTGGCCACTAGCATTTGTGCTTCTTTAATATAGAAGTTGGCTACCTCTTAGAGAATTACAAATCCTAGTTGGGTTGTATTTTAAAACACCAATAGGTAGAATGGAAGTTTGGAATTCTATAAAATTTGTTGTTAATGCTAACTAGGACTCATTCACCAAGCTGGGTGAATCAGTCCTGCTTTTAAGAAAATGTGTAGATATAGGTTTCAGCCAAAAGTGTATCTAGATCTGTGAAAATTTCTATCAGGCTTGTATAGTGGGACTCATTCACCACTTCTGGCGAATCAGTCCACTTCTTCTTTTTTAGAGGTTTGGGACTTGATTCTGTGTCTCTTGGTCCACTCTGCTCTTTTTGACTGGTTCCGGATTTGAAACTGCAAATTGCCACCTGTAGACCTTCTCCAAGATTTTCCAAGGATTGATGACAACTTTATGGATTTGACAACCTTTCTCCAACTTTGCTTCTTGACAAATTTGCAACCTAACCCTGCAAATCACACACAAGAAGAGGGAAACATTTTGTGGGGTTAGTGGATAGGGGTTTTCCTTGGTCAAACCCCTTGTTGGTAATTAAACCTTGAAATGAAAGAAAATATGAATGGAGAATGATGAATGAAAAAATAAAAAAAATTGTAACTCACCATACCCTAGCATTAAGGTGTTGTAAATATGCTTGAAATGGTTGCAATGAATGTGGTTCTTGACTCTTACTTGAATGCTATTGATCTTGCTTGAAACACTTTATTGAATCATAAAATCCACATCACAAGTGTTAGCACAATAAAAAACATGAATAATGCAATCTTTGACATGATGATTGGAACTTGAATGCTACTCTAAAATGCTTGATAATCTGCCCTTGAATGCTCTTGTGAACTCAATTTTCTATTAGGAATTATCTCACAAAAGTCTTAGGTGAAAATGAGTGAAATAACCTTGTATTTATACTCAATTATGCAAGAATTCCCAAAATTACAACACTAAAAGATGACATCGGATGTAGGAGAATAAAATCCCATCAAAATTTTGAATTAAATTTGAATTCGGGCCACATGGGACTCATTCGCCTAAGGTGGCAAATGAGTCCACCTAGGCCTATTTTTTGGGAATATTTAAAAAAATGCTTAGAAAGGTGTAAAAGTTGTTTTGAGACCAAAAGATCCAGGTGGGACCCATTCACCCAAGGTGGAAAATGAGTCACAGATCCCTAAATCTGGGCCACATAAGCCAGAAACACCTGGAGTATGATTGGTTATTGATTTGTGTCAGGATTATCCTCTAAAAGATGAAATAAATGAGGTTTGTGGATGAAAAATAGGGCCAATTAAAGTATAAGAAAGCCCAATTATAATGAAAAGCCTAGAGAAATGTGAGTGTGTTACAACACTTTACAACACTCTAAATAAGGTAATATTAAGGTTGATTCTGATTAAGATTATGTTTACCATGCTTAGAACTTAATTAATAAAATCATAGAAAAGTGTGAAAGTGAGTTACAACACTTCACAACACTTTAGAAAGGTACCATTAAATCCCATTAGTTTACAATGGTCCAAGACCTAATGTGAATGTGTTATCCACATTTCAACACTAAATCAAGGCAACATCAAGCTAAAATCCACAAGGAGGACCCAAACGAGTGTGAAAATGTCAAAGGATACATTTTTCTACACTACAACTTACCCTTGTTAGGTCTAACATTATTGATACGCATTCTAAATTTTTGACAAAATTATTTCAAACCACACAGCACACCACCAAAATTTAGAACATATCTAATGATTTATGAACAATTGTACATTCAAACTATGTGGGGATTCCTTAATAAAATGAGATGCTACCCTTGGACAACAAGGCACACAATCATTAGGCTATACAATACTTGTATAATTTTCAAAATTTACATTTGTATTTATTATTTTATCCTTATATAGTTGTTTAATAGGTACATCATCTTAGAATATCTAAGTTATTTTAGAAACCCTATGCCACATGTTAGACTCATGAGTCTGTCAAGGAAATTAACTCTAAAAAGAGCTTGAACACCTTTTATGTGTGGTTTGGGTCATGTAAGAAAGGAGATGGACATAACCCTAATCCTAAATGAGATGACGTGTACCCTATAAAAAAGTAATAAATGGTGACAGTGTGTCCACCTATCAAAAAATTTACATACTTTTTTCTTCGATAAATTTTCATACCATGTACATGAAAGCTCCCATTTTGTTGTAAGTTTGCACTCCTGAATTCAATTGCCAGTTCTGGAAAATTCTCAAGCTCTTTTGAGATTTATTTTTTTCTTTTTGTTTCTCCCCTATGGAAGGAAGAATTGCACAATCCTAGTTAAAGTAAGTCCCATGGAATCATGAAGGAAGACAACATAGATAATACTAATAACTCTCTGGTTGTGGTGAACAAATTGTGATAAAAGCATCTCTTGTTTACAAAAGAATTCAGGCTATTAAGGATGTCAACTAATTTATAGCTATATGTCTATTCAAGTCATATTGGTTGCACACAACGTTGGATGGTTCAATTTGAGTTTTACTATGGAGCATTTTCTAGATAAAATTATTATAGTTTTTTTTGTTACTGCCACCATGCCTCTTAGCAAAACGAATCTTCTGGAGTTGTTGAAGTTTAATGAATTATATCTCTCTTTCTATAAATTCCTACAATACCAACATCTTAACTTACAATTCCATTTCTCTAAAAGTGTTTATCTTAACAAATGGTATCCATAATTTTTGGCTTAGGAGACTCCACATTTTACTATGCAAATGGGAAAGAAAATATGGCAATATCCTTCAAGTTTGGCACCCAATTTGTGTGACAGTCTTTGTCACAGAGCAGTCCTCCTTGGGTAAATCAATTTGGAACAAAGATAGTTTGGTTACAAATTAGAAAAAAAATTGAGTCATTGGTTAATGTGGTAACTTATTAGGTTATTATTAAATTTCAATTGATTGATAAATTAATGCCCCACTAAATGCAAGATCTAATGTTGTGGGAATCACTAGAGAAGAATTTTCCTATATAGCAAGAACCTTTTTTATATATAGCTAAAAACTATGGAAGTATTTTCAAAGTATTTGTTGTGGCAAAGGATGATAAGCTTCTTATGGAGGTGTTACATAGAAAGATGATTGCAGAGAATTCTCCACAAGAGATGATGCATCTGATACAACTCCATTTTGAGTTAGAGCCATGGTTTTCACGTAGCAAGAAGTCTAAGCTTTGGGATGAAATTTATATGGCCTTGGAGGGGGAAAGTATCAATTGGTAATTGCATACATTATAGAAGATGTATGGGAGTGCAGTTAATAATGTAAATGCACCAAAAAAGGATGTAGAAGATGTTCAGGAGCACAATTAATAATGTAAATGAGGTATTACAAAAAAAGGTTTTAAATTGCATTTTGTATGCACAATACAACCACATATTTTGTATTAAATAATAAAAATGGTACAAAAGGTTGGTGGAAAAAGTGATAGCCATGATCGATTTTATCGTGGTGCAAGGACTATTGAGAATTTTGAGTCATGGATTAAATATTTTAGCTTGATCAACTTCACATTGGATACGCCTTTGACGTAATTTAATGATGAAATAAAGTTATGCATTATATAGTTAGTTTGAATGTTATTACAATAAAAGAGTTTACTCATTTTTTAATTATGTATTCATATATATAAAATTATTTTTTATTAGATTAAAGTGCAATTCTCTAATCTAAATTTGTGAAAATCATGAAGCATAAAAATATAATACTAGTCTAATTGACCATTCTTTCACTAGTTGATGATTAGCTTATTGACTATATCCTAAAGTGTGTCTTGCTATAGTCTTAAACTTGAATTTTATGTTCATAATGACTTGCAAAATTATGTGTTTCTTTCTTCATTTGTATTCATATTTCTTTATCAATCCAATGGGTTCTATTGCATTGACAATGCATATTCATTAAGCTATTCCCTTGCATTCTATGTTGGTTGCCCCCTATGTATTACTTATATTTCTTATATATCTTGAAGTATTATTTTCCTACAATTTAATAATGTTCTCTTGGATGGTATTTTTGTTATCCCTAGATTCAATTTATATCCTCTCATTTACCTTGAGTCTACATATTTTCCCAATATCATATTTTGTAGAGAATGACTATTGTTGTCATGTGTTTATATTAGATCCTACCTATTTTACTTGTGTTGGTTAATAAGGGTGATTAAATATATGAACTATATTTTAATAACATGTGTTACAAATAATGTTGGAATTGTTCCCACTTTAAATAAAATTTTAGTTGATCACTTGCATGTAAACTTAACCATTCCAATTAGTCCTACGCTCATCTACCACTATCAAGTGTGGTTTAACAACTACTTTGAATGTCTACATGCTTCATTATGTTTTATCCATAGCTTACATAATATTGTTTCATTGGGAATGGTAAACTTAAAGTAGTCATTCTTGATGTTTATGGGCCCCTCATACTATTAGATATGAGTCGACATCCACATTATATTTTATAAGATTTTTAAAATCTAGAATATCTAAAATTATATTTGTGTCATGTCACCATGGAAAACCCAAACTTACTATAAACTAAGTTTTGTGTAGCTACTCATATCAAAGTGTCAATATCATTTGATTGCCAAAAATTCTAGAAAATCATGTTATTTCCTCACTACATTAATGTTCTTAGAATATGTTCATTATTTTTCTTCCAACCTTCAATCCTAAGGAGAAACACGGTGCCTAAACCAAGGAATTACATATTTAAGACAAGGAATCAACACTATCAATGGATTGAAGACATGAAAAGCCAACAAACAAGGCTATGAAATCCTTTTGCACTTTAAGATCCATAGGACTCAAGAGGGTGTTCCTAATTGTAGGTTTGAATGTATGATAAACTTATGCCAACAACAAATTACAGACCTATGAAAATGGATAGTTCTTAGGTATATGATTGATGGGTATTTTATATTCTACCAGGTTTAAGCATAATCCCATTTGCATTGAATAATACTGAGAACAAATAACTTAGATATCTTCACTTAAACACATAAATGGTTACTAGTTAAAATTCTCTCAAATTCAAGCTCTATACTCTTTCAAATATCATGAAGATATATGGAACTTAAATAATTTAAACAAAAAAGAAAAACGACCAAAGTAACAGAGATTGTTTATGAACATGTCTCAGGCTTTGTGATAGGTTAGTGCCTAATCATGGGCCATGGAGTCAAATATAAAACTATAACAAAGATCTTCTCAGTAAATTAAGTTCAACCAATGGATTTAAGATGTGTTAATTCCTTACATTAACAAACCCACTCATATTGCCCTAAAGTTCTACTCACCAATCCCACTTGTGCACTCAAAATTATAGTTATCTGATTAAAGTAATTTAACTCTTTACTTGAAAGAAAACCATGGGCAAATAACACAATCATAGGAAAGTTGTGATGATAAACTCAAACAATCTTTGATATATTGAATTCATATAATCAAAAACATACAAATCTGGAGACAACTTTATGATGTTCAGTAATTTGTTTCTGCACAAATTGGTTACCACTTTCTCATAAAATCAAATTATTATAATTTACATATTATAGATATGACTCAGACTCAGCACTATTCTGCCTTACTCTCCTAATTCAAAAGTTCAAAACCTTACAAAAATGAGAAAGAAAGAGAATAAGACGAAGAAGAGGAATCCCTAGAATGAATCTACAGTTGACACATGGCACCTTCAGCTCCCTTGATTCTACAACAAAATGGCATTTAGAAAATGCCTCTTTACTTTCCATCTTCCTTGTCTTTACTTGTAAATCTCGTGCATCTTTTTATCTTGCCTATAAAAATAGTTTTACTGGCTCCATTTTCACTTGTAAGTGAAAAATATCACTCCTGGGTAAAAACCCACTTACGGGCAATTGAATATTTCATTTAACTTGCATTTTAAACTAAGCATAGAGTCTTCATTTTCAACTTGTGTTCCCTTGCAACTAAGATGGCATTTAAAAACATGATTTGAATCCAACTCTTCAACCTTCAAATTTCCATTTCACACTATCTCTTATTTGACATTTTGTCAAACAATTTTCAGTAATCCATTTTACCTGCAATCTTATTTGCAATGATCTTGTTCACCTTTAGTTGCATTTTAGTAGCCTTCCAAAATGCTCATAACAATATTGAAAAAATTGAAAAGGTATTTAGAAATATGTTTTGGTCATGGTAATGAATTACTGGTTGTTTTTCCCTCATAGGCAACCAAAAAATGTATAAAACTTTTCCCAAACAGCTTCTTGTACTTGAGAAATGGATTGGAGAAGCTTCTGGACGAAGAAACAGTCATAACATGAACTTGCAAACATTCCAAAATTTTGCCCCAAATGCAAAAAATGTGATTGATCTTTAACTTCAACAAATAAGAGGAACTTTTCAAATCATTCTTAGTGATGCAAAGGAATTTATTTGATTGTTTGGAATTAGAAGGAGTGGGAGGTCATTTTCTTTGCTGATAAGCATTTAAAAATGCTTCAAACAACAATCAAAAAATTACGGGGGCGTGAAAGGAGTTGTAAGCAATTTTTGGAAGACAAAATCAGCAAATATCACCCATTTGAAGGCCTCAAAACCCCCCAAAGAATTTGAACATTGATGGGAGACCTATTTAACCCATAAACAAGCTTTGGGTAGCCTCAAAAGAGCCATAAAATGCCTTCCCCGCTAGCCTGCGCCCCTCTCAAAACCATCCCTTTGCACTCACGGGCTAGCCGACAAAAGCTTTGTGAGAAATTTTTTGAACTTATATTTCATTGTTAAACTTTAAAATGCTTTTCATGTCCCCCCCAAACATTTAAAACATCAAAAATGCTTTAAATCTTGCAAAATTTGAAAGTTGCAAAGAGAAAAATTAAATTTTCTTGATGCCAAAATGATGAAAATTTGCTGCTCACAAATAAGACCACTTGGAGCCATGATTTTTTGTGTAGGGACATTAGAAATTATTTAGAGAAAACCCATTTACTCAAAGCTTGCATTGCCAAAAGATTTTTAGGACCTCCTTTGTAAACTGACATGTCGGATGTCTTTTCTGCAACTATAATGCATTAAAATAATGCATCAGATGATATCCATTTTTTATGAAAATGGATCTGGAGATGGTTTGGACAAAAAGCAGAAATGGGTTTCCCTTAGAAATGAAAAATTTGAAACTTTCTGGAACACCCATTTTGACCTAGTTGCAGTTAGAAGACAATTAAATGACCCATCAAAACTCATCTTGGGGGCCTAAAACTGAGCATAAATATTATCATATGCAAAATGAATACATTCACTAAGGGGTTTGGCATGAAAGTCAAGTGGCTCTTAATTGTGACCCTTCAAAGTAGGTTGCACTCAGGCAGATTTTGCAGGTGAACTTTTGAGTGTGCATAGACTAATTTTTCAATATGGGCCTTCAAAATCTGAAAATTTTGAAGGTTCCATTAGAACCTAAAACCTTTATCAATTCTATTTGAGTGATATGATCAAGTCTAAGGTCTAAAAACATTTCACATCCACTAGCCTATGTAATCCTCACTAGAACTAGGAAAAGTATATGTTGGAATTATGAAGCATGCTCATGTTAGATGGATTTTAAAATATAGGCTTAGATATCCAATATAAATGAGTGGTGGTCTCAATTTTGTGAACAATCAAGTTTGAAATCCCATCTATCAAGGTTGAAAAACCATTCAAAACTAGCATAAACTTGCATTGGCGAAAGATTTTTAGGACCTCCTTTGTAAACTGGCATGTCAGATGCCTTTGCCACAACTGTAATGCATTAAAATAATGCATCATATGGCCTCCATTTTTTATGAAAATAAATTTGGAGATGGTTTGAATGAAAATGAGAAATGGGTTGCCCTTAGAAATACAAAATTTGAACTTTCTGGAACACCCATTTTGACTTGGTTATAGTCAGAAGACAATTAAATGACCCATCAAAACTCATCTTGGGGGCCTAAAATTGAGCAAAAATATTACCATATGTCAAATGAATATGTTCACCAAGGGGTTTGGCATGAAATTCAACTGGCTCTGAAGTGTGACCCTTCAAAGTAGGTTGAGCTCAGGTAGATTTTGAAGGTTAACTTCTGAGTGTGCAGAGGAAATTTTTTCAATATGGGCCTTCAAAATATGAAAATTTTGAAGGTTCCATTAGAACCTACAACCTTTATCAGTTTTAGTTGAGTGAGATGATCAAGTCTAAGGTCTAAAAACATTTCACATCCACTAGCCTATGTAATCCTCACTAGAACTAGGAAAAGTATATGTTGGAATTATGAAGCATGCTCATGTTAGATGGATTTTAAAATATAGGCTTAGATATCCAATATAAATGAGTGGTGGCCTCAATTTTGTGAACAATCAAGTCTGAAACCCCACCTATCAGGGTTGAAAAACCATTCAAAACTAGCTTAAACAAGAAATATTAATGATTGGCCTTTCCTATTTAAAATTAGTTGAGGCATATTAATGCTATATGGTGTTATTCTCTATGAAAGTGTAGAAAATGACTTATGTAAAGGCTGAGCTTTGTTGCCTGTGTGTTTTATGAGTTTATTTTCTTTCTAAAATTTAGGGAACCATTTGCATTTAGAATGTGATATGATAAACTAGTAGCATTATGGTCTACGGATCAAGATTTTTTAAAGAAGGGGTAAACACTTTTGACCTGGAGCTATGAACCAGTGAGGTCACAAAAGGGGGACCTCATCCCCAATTTAAACATTCAACAATAACACCCTAGTGGGGTTTGAACCTTGATGGAAAGAACAACACCACAACAACTTAACCATCAAAGTGTGCCACTATTAGCAAGTCTACGAATCAAGTTGCAATCATTAATCATTTATAATATTTTGTGCTTCTTACCTCCCATTAATTTTAATTCCAAAATAGGTTAATTATTTAATATTAGTGGATATCTAATTGAATTTTTAATTAAGTTTAAATTTTTGACTTATTGAACATCATTCTCACCTTAAAATTATTGTATATCCTTTTAACCTATCATGAATAGGTACATATTTTCTGTCTTATATTCTTCAAAAAAAATTTAACTATTTTAAATCTATGAGTATTTTGTCTCCTCTCATTAATTTTCTCCAATTGAGGGATTTGAATCCATAACTTTGTTTTACATTTTAATATGATACAATGCTTAAATTATAGTAAAGGGAGAAACATAGATGTAGGTATTTATCCATTGGTTTTTCTTAAATATTTGAATCCATAAATATATTTGGAATTTGAATACCACACAATATTTAAAATCTAATATCATTTTAATGCTTATGTTTTAAATGAATCTAAACTCTCATATATATCTTGTTAGAGCAAGCCTTTTAGTTCATGTGTTTCATGTTGATGTATGTAGTCATGTTCTAATATTATAATCTAGTGGCCCCTTGACATGTCATGTTGTATGTCTATTACAGATTCCTACTATTATTAGTTCTACTTCAACAACCATTTGATGTATAAATATTACTTTTAAAGTCAACATTGACTCACCTCCATTATTCTTCTCAATTTTTCCTTTCCTCTCGAATTTTATGTGTGCACAATTATACTAAGCTCAATTGATTATGAATATAATAGAAAAATATCATTGAATATTTTGGTTAACTTGTGAATTGGAATGAAGGTTTCTTTTATAGAAATTGGAGATTTGGATGAAAGACCTAGACTCAAGAAGAATTGAAGAGATCGATGGTGGATAATCAATGAGAGGAATTGATTGATCAATTAATTGGTGGAAACTAGTTTCATGATTTTAGTTAACTGTTTGCATGATTATGTTAAGAGAATAGATTGATTCGTTAGCTCACACTAAGTGGCAGTGGACTGAACTAATTGAGGATAGATCTTGAATTGAGTGGAAGTGGATTGAAATTGAAATTAGTTAGAGGACTGAGAGTAAGTCTTAGTCAAAGGATGAGTTGGGAAATGCATGAGATTTAATAATTAATTATTAAAATCATATGCAAATTGGATTCAATAAATAAAAATAATAAATTTTATTTATTTATGGAGAGTGGATAATGTTGAGGAATTAATGGAAAATTAAATAATTAAAATAATTATTTAATTTAGAAAAGGGATAGTGGTCAATTAAATAAATATTAATAATTAATTTAATTAATTTAGAAGAATAACGATAGTTAGGGATGTAATTTAATTAATAGTAGAATATGAAATTAGATAATAATTAATTAAGTGATCATTATTTAATCATAAGGAATAGGATGATAATTAGTGTAAAAACGTTGCTTGTAGACTAGGGCAAGCATTAGTATCTACAAGTTGGAGTAAAAGACAACCTACAATTGCATTGTACACCAGCAAAGTAGAGTATATGGCTACTACACATGCCTCTAAGGAGGCAATTTGGCTACAAAGACTTGGTAAAGGCATTAGTTTTGATTTTAGGATAGTGAGGATTGGATGTGATTGTCAGAGTGCCATATGTTTGACAAAAACTCCTATGTATCATGCTCATACTAAGTATGTTGATGTTCAATATCACTTTGTGTGAGAAATGGTTGAGAATGGTAAGGTATTGATTGAGAAGGTTGCCACTTTGGATAATGTTGTAGATTCTCTCATGAGGCCAATGACCACATATAAGTTCTCTTGGTGCAGAAGGCCATGGGCCTCGATTAGTGT
Source organism: Sequoiadendron giganteum (assembly GCA_007115665.2). Taxonomy (NCBI): domain Eukaryota; kingdom Viridiplantae; phylum Streptophyta; class Pinopsida; order Cupressales; family Cupressaceae; genus Sequoiadendron; species Sequoiadendron giganteum. The sequence continues at coordinate 94,369,601 of CM021109.1, forward strand.
ACTTCATTATAGTCTTTTATGTATCTCATAGATGTAATTGTAATGCATTGAAATAAAGAAAAAGAGATCTTAGGTCCTAAATGCAAAGAACCTAGGATGCAAAGGTGACATTTTTCTAAATTTCATTAAGATGTAGATCACAAGGTGAAAATATTGATTTTCAGCCCTAATGGTGAGCCAATCATACTTGAGTCTACATATAATGGGGGACTAGAATGGATTGGAAATATTTTAGAATGATTAAGATAATGATGCTATATGCCCTAATATATAAAATACATGATCCTGATAACTGATAGTTAGAAACAACAGTTTGGGATTGGATCTGGGAAGTGCAAAAGGCAACAAACCTACTCAAAAATATTAGTTTCGATGTGCCTACAAGGACTCATTTTCCCAATGGTGAATGTGTCTTTGAAAGGAGTTCTTGATCAAATTTTTGGGTCCTCTCGTGTCAAATATGAGCTTTTATCTTCCACCTGCAAATTCGTTAGAATATCATAAATGAATTCTACATCTTAGTTTTTATAGGTTGACAAGAATTATGACAAAAAATGCAACAATGAAAAATTTCTCTTCAAGATCTCTTTAATCATTCTTCAACCTGTAGCCTACACATACACAAAGAGGGAAAATGTTTATTCCATGTAGGGGAGCTTTCCTTAGTCAAACCTCATGAATATTGTTCCCATTTTCACAATGGTAATGTTAATGATAAAAACCTTAATGGAAAGGAAGGAAATTATGAATGAAAAATTGTGGGAACTCACCACCCTTCAATGGATTCCTTGAAGGACTGAAGTCATACACATCACTTAAAGGAAATTGGGTCTTGCTTGATAGATTTGCTTGAATGCATGAAGACATACAACACTTGTTAGCCTTCACAAAATAACATGAACACACATTAAATTTGATATGATGTAAGAATCTTGATTGTTACTACAAATGAATGATAATTCTACTCTTGAATTCTCTTGACAATAATATTTACTCTTCAAAATTTGGTCCTTAAGTGTTAGATTTAAAATGATCAAAATAATGTGTAGTTACAGGTGTTTATCCAATTTCGCAAAAGTTAGATCCCAAAAGCCGACACTTACAATTTGAATTTTGATAATTAAAATGCCACCAAAAGCATAATTTTAATTTAGGTCCTAGCTCATAAAGGGGACCCATTTTCCCATGGTAAAATGGGTCTTGACCTAAACTTCCAAAACACACATGATCCAAGGCAATTTAATTATTAAATGCATTTATTTAATGTTGGTTCCCCTTTCAGAAAATAGTAAGAATAAGGCTTTGGAATGCATAATTTAGAAAATGAGAATCTTAATTAAGTCCAATAAATTAAAGGACCCAAACATAGTGTGAATCTATAAAGGTATATAATATTCTACACTATATTTATCCCCCACTTTAGTGAGAGTGTGAACTTATGCTCAAATTCACACTAAAGTAGAGAAATATATATGCCAAGGGAGACTGCCCAATTTCACAATTGTTGGAAAGATAAGATTACAAAGGATCAAGGAGAGTGATTAAGCCCCCAAGATCCATGATCTCATGGTAAACCAACATAGCCATAAAATAACACACACATGTGTAGTAGCGATACAAGGTACACAAACATTGAATATCAAAATAAATACAAAAGGGGCATCGGCTAACAGGTTGTATTATGCTAACAACCATACAAATAGATTCCACATTTCTAGAAAGTTGTATTATTCTAACAACCTTACAAATATAATAGATTCCACATGGCTAGCAAGTTGTATTATTCTAGGCGACCATTTTATGCCAATTCCATAGTAGGTTCAACATTCATGAACAAAGTGAAGCAGAAATGTCAAACTCAACTTAGGGGATGCAAACAAAACTCACCTTAGGGGGTGAAAACAAAACTCACCTCAAGGTGTGAAAACAAACTCACCTCAGGGGGTGCATAAATGGAATTGGGATAAGGTTAAGAAGTTAACTTTATCAAAAAAATTCAAAGGGGATTTTTGTAATTCATGAAAGGTCACACCTTATGGAACATCACACTTGACATCACCACCAAGAGAGGACTATTCAAGGAATAGAAGATCACACCTTAGGGAGTGAAAACCATAGCATTACCACCAAGAGGAATATCATATGCCAAGAAGGGTCACACTCTTACGGTATATTAAGCCTAATATTACCACAAAAGTGATACTTCACATAGATTGAGAAATCCACACTTTGATTAATATGGTCACACTTCCTAGGAGATGTACACCATCACCACTAAGAAGGGAACAAGAAAACAATAATCAAGGGACTCTATGCCCCCCTTAGAATGTTAGTGTACTTGAGAATCCAATGTTTTAAGGAGATAGATAGGGATCTCAATAAGAAATACACCTAAGACAAGGCTACCTAACCCCTTCCCCCCCAAGTGTAAGGAAAAAAGGTGAGTCCACTGGATCATGATATTCTACTCCTTGCAAAATAAAGTATGATTGTAACCAAGCGATCCTAGGTCCTAAATTCAAAGAACCTAGGATGCAAAGTTGGTCTTTTTCCAAATTCCATTAGGATGTAGATCACAAGGGGAAAAGATTGATTTTCAACCCTAGTGATGATCCAGTCAGACTTGAATCTACACCTAATGGGGGATTGGAATAGATTGGAAGTATTTTAGAATGATTAAACTAATGATCTTATATGCCCTAATACATAAAATGCAAGATCCCGACAACTGATAGATAAACAACAATTTGCATCTAGGAAGTGCAGAGGACATCAAACATACTCAAAAAAATTGGTTTTGATGCACCTACAAGAATGCATTCACACAATCATGAATGGGTATTTTAAAGGGGGTCCTAATCATCTTTCTAGTTCCTTTGGTATCAGATTTGAGCTTCTATTAAATTCCACTTACAAATTTTCCAAAATATCGGAAATGAATTCTACAACTTGGTTTCCATAGGTTGACAAGAATGATGACAAAAAATACAACAATGCAAAAAAATTCTTGAGGATCCTTTTAATCCTTCTTAAACCTGTAACCTACACATACACCAAGAGAGAAAAATATATGTGCCATATAGGGGGTTGTCTTAGTCAAACCCCATGAATAGTATTCCCACTTTCACAATGGAAATATCAATGATAAAAACCTTAATAGAAAGGAAGGAAATGATCAATGAATTTTTTTTGCAACCCACCACCCTTCAATGGCTTCCTTGAAGGACTGAATTCATACAAATCACTTCAAGGGAATCATATCTTTCTTGATAGATTTGCTAGAATGTTTGAATGTATGAAGACCTAAAACATTACTCAGCCTTCACAAGATAACTTGAACACACATAAACTTTGACATGATCTTAGGATCTTGATTGCTGCTACAAATGACTAATAATGTTTCTCTTGAATGATCTTGACAATAATATTTTCTCTTCAAAATTTGTTCCTTAAGTGTTAGATTTTGAATGATCAAAATACTATATTTATATGTGTTTATCTAATTTCTCAAAAATTAGATTCCAAACGTTCACACTTACAATTTAAATTTTGATTATTAAGATATTGCCAAAACCATATTTTAATTTAGGTATTGGCTCATAAAGGGGACTCATTCGCCTATGGGAAAATGGGTCCTGACCTAAAGTTCTAGGACACATGATCCAAGACAATTTAATTATTAAATGCATTTACCTAATTTTCATTTCCCTTTTGGAAAATGATAAGAATAAGGATTTGGAATGCATAATTTAGAAAATTAGAATCTTAATTAAGTCCAATAAATTAAGTGTTAGGATATGGTTTTGTACACCATTACATAAAATGATTTATTATAATGTTTTAATTAAATAATTATTTAGTTGTGATGCACCTTGGTGGTGTGGTTAATCAAACTAGATAAGTATTTGGGGGACCACTTAAATTGTTGTATTATAATATTGTATTATTATTTAATGTGTGGGAGACATGTGATAATAATTTAATATTGGAGAAATATAAATAAATTTATTTCTTAGTACCCAATATTAAATACGGGGTTAGTGGGTTTTTATTCACATGGTTTTGTGATGTGTGGTTTTACCTTACCACTAGTTGTATTTGTGTGAGCTTGTGTCTATAAAAGAAAACACATGTGTAGTGGTTTAGGTTGGTTGGGTGGGTTGGTTGTCATTATTAAGTCTTTCTAAGGAGTGCATATGTGAAGCATGGCATGGGATGTGTGGATTCATGATTGGACACATGAAGATGCATTGGAGGGGTCGATGCTTCAGAGGTATTCATTGTAACTCTTGTATTGCTTTGTTGTTGAATAATATGATGGAGTATGGATGCTTTTGGAGGCTGGGTTTTTCCCTCTTGAGGGGTTTCCCAGGGTATATCTTGTGTTATATTGTGGCTTCTCTATTTGATCTATGCATTATGGTCACTTGTATGCATATTTATCTCTCATGGGTTAAATACAATATTTTTTTAACATTAAGGGACCCAAACGTAGTGTGAAATTGTAAAGGTATGCAATTTTCTACACTGCATATATGTAGTATAGAAAAATGTAATCCTTTACATTTTCACACTTTATTTTGGTCCCCTCAATTAAATTGGAATTAATTATGCCTTAATAAGCCCTATTTTACATCTACAAACCTAATAATTATTGTTTCCAAAGGGGAAACCTGATCATAATTAATGCCAACACATAAGTAATTACCTTGAGCAATGTATGTTCTAGGAATAGGGACCTAAGACCCATTTTCCCATGGGTGAATGGGTCCTCCCTAGGCCTTTGAAACCAAATTTAAAATATGTTTTTGGTAGTATTTTAATATCCCCAAATTCAAATTTCAATGTCATCTTGTAATGTTTAATTTTCAAGAAATTAAGGATAGATATCTATAAATACAAGGTCAAGATCTTTTTATCAATCCAAGTCTAAGAAGTCTAAGTTGCATAATTAAAATTTCACAAGAGAAAAGATTATGATCCAGGGAATTCAAGAACAAATCTATCAGTGATTTATTGCAGCAATCAAGATCTCAAACATCAAGTCAAAGTATTTTGCAATCATCAATTTCTTTGGAGCTAACATTGTGATGTAGGTTTCAAAGATCTAAGTCAAGCATTAAAATCAAGATTCAAGGATCAAGATCCACACCCATTGAAGCCATTTCATGCAAGATCAATATAAATATTTCACTCCTCCAAAGGATTATTCAAAGGTTTGGTCAGTTGCAACATAGAACTCGTTCATTCATCATTCCTTTCATGTTTCATTATTTCAATTCAATGTTTAGCTACCCAAACATGGTTTGACCAAGGCAAACCCTCATTCACCAAAAAAAATAAAAATCCCTCTTGTGTTTATGTTATAGATCTTAGATTGAAGAAGGATTGAAGATCTCTTGAAGAGAAAAATTGGAAAAGTTGTCAAAGTTATAAAAGGTTGTCAAAATTGTTGTCAATTAAGGGAATCTCACCTACATACTTTATTTCCAACTTTTCAAAATTGGAACCTAGATCAAACAAAAGCTACAAACTCACACTTGAGGATCCCAAGAGCTGAGTAAAACCTCTACACATAGACCCATTCGCCTATTGGTGAATGAGTCCTAGGTAGCCTCTTGAATCTATATTTTGGTGAAAGGTAGACATCACTCTGCCATTTTTAGATCTGTCAGAACTTTGTGGTTTCTAACTTTATTATGAGTTAAACTGATTATTCAAGTTTGAATGAGAGTAATTGAGTTGATTTATTATTTATTATTTTTTCCTCGAAAAGCGTTGTTTTGGCTAATATCCATGTCCTCAATGATAAGGAAATCAGTAGATTCCCTCATTGAGTTGACTCACCTAAGGATTGTAAGTCAATTATTTGTGTCAATCTCATTTCCTAATGAAATAAGGGAAAATAGGTCCACTATATCATCCACATTCGATAATCCACCCTTTATTTTTCACTTTATTTCAATGTATAATGTCAAGTGGGAGAATGTTAAGATAGGTGACATTACAATTGTTATTATAAGTTGATATTATGTGTCTCCATGTTCTTTGGAAAGTGTCCTAGAGGACATGAGAGGTAAAATATTTTTTATTTATTTCCCTATGACAAATTGTAATTGCACTCATAGAGGTGGACCCGCTATAGTGATGGTTACAAAGCATCCTGGGAAAATATTTCATCTAGGCATCCACTTTTTGGGTGGGGACTACCTAAAAGTGCATGAACTTGCATGTTCATTCACATTTTTTACATGTTTTGCATGTTATCCAAGGTTGGGCACCCAAGTTTTCATGTTTTGGGTATGAGCTATTAGAGCCATCGAAGAGTAATGGAGCACTCTGGTTTGACCAATTATGATTGGCTATAAGTTTGACACCTATGTGAAGGCCATGTGATTGTTTAATATTTTTCACTATGTTTATGGGTTGTCCACTAAGAGGGGTGTGGTTTTTACCACATGGTTTTACTTGTTTTGAAATACCAAAAGTGATATTATCTCCAACAAATCTCTATATATTGGATGCTTGAGATGGAACGGTTTCATAAGTTTGTTTGTAGGTTGACAGAGCACTATAAAAATTCAGAGAGGAGTGTCAGGTATTGATGCATTCTTCATTTGAAGGTTAATACAAATATTGCATCTCTTTGGGTGTGGAGTTTTCTCCCACAATGGTTTCTCCAAATCTATCTTGTGCCACTTATGGTTCTCAACTTATGGTATTATTGTTTTTCTTTTATTCTTGGATATTCTAATCACATAATTACATAATTGGTAATCTTGAATACATAATTTTAGATTTGTATTCACATTATTGAGTTCATATTTCTACAAGTTTCACCTTGATATCCAATAACATGGTGTTTGTATAATTTTATTCACCCATTAATATATAACATTTTTGGTTACCAATTTGTATTCTCCATGGTGGAGCCTTTAAATTTTGAAATTTTGTGTTGGTTTCTTGCCTTGTCATTATCCATTATAGCTATGCCTTAGGGTTGGGTTTAGGGTTTTGGTTCAAAATTCCTCACTTCAAATTTCATGTCTTTTTTCCTTAGTATTATATTCCTTCATTGACTTTCTATACTTGGTTGCAGGTCTTTTTAGTTACGACTTAAGTCATCTGAAATGTATTGTCAACGACCCCTTGGTCTAGGTTTGTCGGTCATCAAGTGTTATATCATTGCATTAATATTTCCTAAGTCGGGTGCAATATTTCCCTTAAAATGACTTAAGTCTTTAAGTTCTTAATCCCAAGATTCTTGCTCCCATTGACCTAGTCGGGTCCCCTTTTTCTGACTAACCTTTTTGCATGTGTAGAAATGATGACAGTTGGATTTGAAGATTTGATCCTAGTCATTCCCTTCCAACCCCACATGAATAAAATGTTACTTTCTAGAAAGCAACGGGGTTAGCGTGCTGAAGACACGTGTACTTTGGCAGGCATGGACCCGATCTCCACTTATGTATTTGACATCATAAGCTTTTAAGTCGATGGTCAAGATGCATTGTTGAGATTTAATCTCAGCCATTCCCCTCCAGCCCTGCATGAATAAAATAATGCTTTATGAAAAGCAGTGGGGCTAGCGAGTGAATGACACATGGATTTTCTCCTGTTGCTTGGAAAGAAGGTGGGGCCTGCAAAATCAATGAGTCAACACTCCAAGCGACAAAATATTACCAACACGAGATGAGTTGTCGAAAGCGACAAAAATTCAAGCTTTGTTTACTCAATCTGAGTCATCCAACATGCCATCTCACAAGGTGATCAACGAATGATATTCAAAACTGAAGAAGTAGCTATGGGAGTCATTATGCTTCACACGAGTGAGCAGTAGTGGTGGAAATGACATGCAGAGCTACCCAAGTCCAATCCTAAAGCACATAAAAGACTATTTTTTCACATAATTGAAGATTGTACACAAGTTTTCAAGCATCTAGGAGATCAAAGTGAACGTTCCAGACTACAAGGAAACCATAATTAGGGTTTTCTTCAATAAAAAAATATGTAAGTAAAAAAAAAACACTCCTCTCCATGTTTTCTTTAAATTGCCTTAGACTAGGGTAGAGGTTCACTGTATCCTGCTATCAATTTTTTTTGTATACTATTGAATTGTTATTTGGTAGTTTGAGCTTCCTTTAGGGTTCAAGGTTCTATCAAACCTATTGAAATTTTTATTCTCAAGTCATGCCCTAGGTTTTTAAGAAGAGGACTAGGTTTTTAACCTCCCCGGTGTCGAAACCCTAGATTAGTTTGAACCTATATGTTGCCAATTTCTCCCAAGGTTCAAGTTTCTAGTTCTAGAACCACATCAAGACCTCTTTCCCAAGATATTATTGACACATTGAAACCATCAACCAACAAAAATGCTGAGGGAACAACTTTATTTTATGGCCCTAGAATTAAGGAGTGGTTACTAGATAAACTACACTTTAGCAAGGATGATGATGTTCCATACACAAGGTGACAGATGTTCCAAAACTGGTTTGGGAATAGAAATTGTGGAGTTCCTATATACAACACCTGGAGATTAGACATGGGAAATTTAGTTGTCCCCTATGTATACCTAGATGTGGATCTGTTGAAAGATATAGTTACAAGGTATGACCCTGTTTCCAGAGTGGTCAGGGCATATGATGGTGTTAAAATGAATAAGATAACTAGAGAAGAGGTTGTAGAAATCTTTAAGTTGCATGAATGGAGACAAGATATGATTACCATTGACCTTGATACCTTTAGAAAAGAATATGAAAACACAAAGGCTCTTTTCAGGTTAACAATGTTTCCCATGCATAGTGCAAGTACTATGGTTGGGAAATCTAGGAGATGGATAAAAATTGGAAAAGATGAATTGGATCCTTTCCCCATGAAGTATTTTGATCATTAATTCAAGAAAATAGTTTATTCCTTGTGATAGATTATTGGTTTTGACCCACCATATATGATGCCACAGGGTTTCATGTATATGGTAGCACACCCAACTTACAATGTAGTTTATGACTATGCCACATATCTGGCAGAGCACATTCACCAACGTTTGGTTGCACTAAAGGCAAGAAAGGATTGGGTAAATTTTTGGTGGTATTCCCTCTTGGTTCACATGTTCCTATACAATGGAGTGAAGAGATTTGGAAAAGACATGACACTGAAGAAAATGGAGGGAGATGTTGAGTTGCCATTCCAATGTTGGACCCAGATTTTGGACAAGGATGATATGAAGTTTTATTATGTTGTTTTCCACAATGTCTTTGCCTCCAAATTCATAAGGTTTATGGTTTATGATCCACCAAGAATTCCTAAGGAAATACATGATTTTTTGAGGCCCTTGGAAAGGAGGACTGATTTGAAATTGACTCACAATTGGGGGGACATAATTCCATACCCCATTACAGCAATTTTCAAGGTCTATGGCACTAATGTGAATCCATGTATGAATTACCAAGAGATGTACCACTGAGGATTGGATTCATTTATATTATGAGGCAATTGGGAGGAGCACAAATGGTACATTTACCAGAGCAATTGAAGAAGGGCTCATTCTTTCCAGAGTGTACTATGTTTGCAGATTTTGTGATGGAAAAAGGAGGATGGAAATACTTGGATAAAATTCTTGAACCTTACAAACTAAATACTGTGCGTCCAAGGAACCATGACCCTGAGGGTTTCATTCCAGCTTGGAAAGAAAAGAATAGAAGTGGCTCCTTTGTCCATAATTTTTATTATCCTGAAGATGTAATCAAGAATGTTTTTTATTTTCAAATATAGGAGGAAAGGAAAGCAATGTACCTAGTTTCAAAAGATGGTGGAAAAGGTCACAAAATCATATCCCAACTATGACCCTCTACCCAACATTAAGGGTGATTTCAATAGGATCATGTATGTTCTTGACAATTTTGAGAATATAGTGGGTGTTTTGAATGAGGAATGCACAATAACTGATAAGGGGAAGGAAATGGCTATGGAAGAAGAGCCAATAGGAGTATTGGAGGAAAAACCTTCTTATCAACCACCAAAAAAGGTCATTGTACTCTTGGAAGGAGGTAATAAAGAAGAAACAAACACTTCCAACCCCTAATACATCAGAGGGGTCAAGAGCATCTTCTCCTGTGAGGTTTGTATTATCTCCTTCTAGACAAGTTCCCCCTACCATAATTGATATTGATTCAACTCCAAGAGTTCCATCTCCATCAGAGCAGCCACTAGCCAAGAGGCAGAGGATTGAGGTAAGCAGGGTAGTTGACTACCCTGATACAGAAGGAGATGACATCCTGGTCACACCAAAAGAGATATAATAGGGAATGCCTTCTCCCTCAGGGGAGGTTGGGCCAAGCACAGGAGAAAGTAGCCTGAGATTAGGCAAGACAAATGTTAGTGGCTTAAGTAATGTTGATGATCTAAGGAAAGAGGCTTGCAAGAAATTTTAGGAGGACAATTTTTTTTGGAAACCAAGGCATTTAAATATTTTGTATGGAGAGCTAAGGCTCAAGAATATTCTGAAAATGAAGCAAAAGCGAAGAGCTTGCACCCAAAACTTCCTAAAGAATTTGTGCAAGAAAATATAAGGAAAATTATGTGGAAGGAATTCCAAAATATCACACCTAAAGAGGGTGGAGCACTAGTGCATAAAAGTGGGATATTATTGAGCTTCCAGAATGGGATATGTAGATGCAATTATTTTGGATACAATAAAGAGGTCTAAAAGACTCATGTTTCAAATAGAGGAAGAAGCCAAATTGACATTGCAGGGGTCATCTTTTAGTGAGGAATGGGATGCCTTGGCCCTTTGGTCACTATCTCCAGGGTCTAGATAGCCAAAAGTTGTAGAACCGAATAACTTCAAGGGGTAGTTGATTATGAAAAGAGTCTATGCAACTCTAGCATTGGAAGCAAAAAAAATGATAATTATTGTTTCTAAGTTCACTAAGGCAACAACGGAGAGTGTCACTGTAGAGATAGACTTGTTTAAGAAATAAGGTTGGCACTATTTAATAAACAAAGGGAAACATTGAAGACCCAAGGCCCCTCAGCCTCAACTTATGCAACACCCATCATAATATTGTTCAATTTTAGCTGAAATTTGATGGTTGGTTGAAGGCTATTGTGGTAACCTACTTGAGCAATTAATATTACTCTAATTTAAATGATCCTAACTTTGCATAGGTTAATGCAAGGTATTATTTTAGGCCTATATTTAATGGTTTTTCACTTTTCACAATTGTGGTTTCTCAATGTAGAGGTCAACATAAACATATTTAAGACAATATTCATTCTTGAAGGATTCCATGAGTTTTTGCTAAGTTGGCTCAAATTTTCCTTTTATTTGTTCTTCCTTCCAAATTTAACTAGACTTATAACACTTCTTTATAGGTGAATAAATTAGTAAGAGGTTGATCTTAATCTTATTTTCATTAGATAAGTTAGTCATGGAATGCAAGATTCTAACTAATCTATCTAGTTATATGTACAAATTCAATATTGATCTTACCCTAAAATAAAATAATTCTTAGATTAACTTCAATATCTTGATTTGAACTAAGATATCTACTTGATCATGAGGTTGATAGAACTACCTATTTGATATCTTGTGCAAATTAGTTAAATGGGTATTTTTGAATTCACAAGTGCTTCTTAAATTTCACTTTGAATTATTATATGTTTTTCCTCCTACATTGGCTTAGTCATCCTAAAATAAAGCTACTAGACAATGTAATGGTTCTCATGGATTATTTTCAAGACCTAGGTATTTTAACTATATTTGATATGACATATGTACAATGACATAAAAAGGACTCCTTAACATGGCCTTGGTTTAGTGTTGTAGTATGTCAAGCATATTCACATTAGTTCTTGGGCCCTTGTGAACTAAATGAGCTTATTGGTAACTTATTTTAAGTGTTGTAAAGTGTTGTATTACACTTTCACACTTTTCTATGGTTTTATTAAATAATTGGGCTTTCCTATGCTTTAATTGGCCTTATTTTACATCCACAAGCCTCATTTAATGCATCTTTTCAAGGAGAATCCTAACACAAATCAACATCCAATCACAATTCAGGTGTTTTCAAGTTGTGTGGCCTAGATTTAGTGATCTATAACTCATACACCACCATGGGTGTATGGGTCCCACCTGGGGTTTGGGTCTCGATACTGATGTTACACCTTTCAAAGATTTTTTTAATTTAGTCCCATAAATTATGCCTAATATGACTCATACACCAGCTTGGGTGTATGAGTCCTTTGTGGCTCAAAATTAAAATTAATTCAAATTCTTGGTAGGATTTTATCGTCCTAGATCTAATGTCATCTTGTAGTGTTGTAATTTTGAGAATTCTTGCATAATTAAGTATAAATACAAGGTTCTTTCACTCATTTTCACCTAAGACTTTTGTGAGAGCATTGACACTAGCATAATTGAGTTCACAAGAGAATTAAAGTGTTTACAAGAGAATTCAAGGGTAGATTATCAAGTGTTTTAGAGTATTTTTCAAGCATCAAGAATCATGTCAAAGTCTTTATGAATCATGTTTGTTTTGGAGTTAACAATTGTGATGTAGGGTCTCATGATTCAAGATAGCATTTCATTCAAGATATATCCTATTAAAGAAATATTAAAGATCTACATCCATTGGAGCCACTTCATGCATGTTTACAACACTTCATTTCTAGGTTTTGATGATTTGCAACATTGTATTTTGTTCATTCATCATTCTCCATTCCTATTTCATTTCGTTTCAAGGTTTGACCAAAGCAAACCCTTATCCACTAACAAAACAACAGTTTCCCTCTCTTTAGTGTGTGTTTGTAGATCTAGGTTGAATACCTTCTAATGAGCAAGTTGGAAAAAATTGTGAAAGCATTTAAAGTTATCAAAGTTGTCACCTTGCATTGGAGATACTTAGAAGGATTCTACAAGTGGAAAATCAAGATTTCAGATTCAAATAATCAATTAAGAAGCATAGAGTGGAACTTGGAGATCAGTTTCAAAATTTAAATTTTTAAAAAACCCTAACTAGATTGATATTCCAGTTCTAGTATACGAGTCCTAGTTTATGTCATTTTTTAGGTTTGTGCAGTTTTAGACACCCATTTGCTAGGTTCTAGTATTTGCACAGAAACCCAAATCTAGGACCGATTCACCCAACCTAGCATATGAGTCCCAGTTAGCATTAAATTCACTATTTTTAGCATTTCAGAGCCTCATTCAGTCATCTCCAGATTTCAAGGTGCACACATTCCATCTTGCAAATTTTTGTTTTAATTTTCATGCACTTTTAGGTCATTTAGTGAAAGATTGCATCATATTAAGGTTAGGTATTGCATCTTGCATTGTATTTTTCTTTCGAAGTCCTAACTTGGTGGCGAACCCCTCTTTAGTTCACAATCTGACTCTATGAAAATCCCACTATAATATCTCTTTCTCTTTTACATATCTTAGGTTGAGATCTTTAGGGTTACCCTTGGATGAAATAATTGGAAAGTGGTTTTCTCTATTTCCTAAACCATACGAAAGAATCTCCCCCTTTTTAGGCTATTTCCTTTTGGTGAACCTACATTTAGAGAATCATAATTCTGATTTGGAGTGCATTATCATCCTATATCTTTCTTGCATTAACATTTCATTAGGGATTGCATTAGTTAATTGGCATTCTAGGGTTTCCAAATTTTGCATTAGTGAAAGTGCATATAGCCTAGATTTTTACATCTTAAATCATTGAAAATCATACAAAATCTATATTTTCAATTAGGTTACATATCGTACAACATAAAAATCAATTGAAATTTCTAAAAAAATTGAAAAAAAACCCCCACTGGGACTCATACACCCCTTGGGTGAGTCAGTCCTAGTGCAGATTTTGCACTGCATTTTATAGAATTTAAAACATTGCTTTGTGCTCATGTTTGTTGTTGTTACCTTTTTTTTTCAGTTTACAGGAATTTTGTTTCACTCAATTCATTACATCTAGTTTACATTAGTTCATCTTGTGCATTGCTTAAATTCAAAATTATATATATATAGCCTTTCATATTATATTGTTGCATAGTTTATAATCTGAAATTTATATTATTTTTCATCATTGAGATGTGCTTTGGTAAGCTTTGGATGTCATTGAAATCCTTAGTGGATATGTCAAGTTATAATTTTGGAAATGACCCTAATAAAATGAGACTTACTCATGCTCACTCAAATCCTAATGCATGTCCTCGCGATGTTGACATCATTGGAGAAGATGATGATAGCATGAATAAATTCCTAAATGATTTCCTTAATGACCTTGAAGCTAATGCATCCTTTTATCCATCCATGAAACAACCAACACCACCTATAATCCCACCATTAGATATGTTTGTCTAGTAACATCTTGAAACTGAAACACAAGTTGAACCTAAGTTCTCTATAGTAGGTGAACCTAGTTCCTCTAAGAAAGAAAACAAACAACCATTCTATTTTAACCAAGTGCAAAACACTACTATCAACCTAGAAGAGACATATGGAAAAGGATTCACAATCTTGAGTAAACAAGGATGTGATACAACAAGTGAACATGAAATCCATCAACTCTTAGAACAAAAACCAAATGAAGATACTAAAGGGTTGGGATATCAAGATCCTCTCCATGATATGAATATACTCCTTCCTAAAGAACAACTGATGCCTCATGAAAATGAAAAAAATGTAAGGAGGTTATAGCTCCTCCTACCTTGATCCCAACTAGATAAATTGGCGAATCTAGTAAGTGAAGAAGACCTTACAAACCAAAGAAACTTCAATTCCCTTATCCACCAATTGACATTGAAAGGAATTTGTAGATACTCTTACATAAAGGATTGGTTACATTACCTCCCATAAGAGAAGAACGAAAACCAAATCCTAAGAACATAAACACATCACATTGTTGATACCATAGAGTGCTCAGGCATAGTACTGATGAGTGTTGTTCTTTACAAAAAATATTCAAAAGGCTTGATATTATAGAAATAGTCTCTTAAAGTGAGACCCCTTCACCCCTTGTCATGTAATAGTTGTATAATATGGTATTCTCACCATTACACGATCTTTCCCATCACTTACCTCAACTCATTCTTGTCTTGCACTCAATGGAGACAAGAATTAGTTAGCCTTGTCATAGTAATGCATTTGTCATTGTCCCTTTAGCTAGTTGTCCACCTTCGATATACGATGACCAAGACTGGGATGTAGAGAACTTGCTAGATGGTTGACTCGCATGTGACTTACTAGTTTCTTGCATTATTCCTTTTTCATTTTTCTTTATTGCATGTGTGTATTGTGATCCCCCATGCTGTTTTGTTTGATCCATCCCTCTTTATGTGGAATTCGTCTATTTGTACCTTCATTCTTCTATATGTCATAAATCTTTTACTTTTCACCTTTTATCTTTTCTTTGTCTTATATTTTCCTTTTTGGGATGATGCAAGGTGTCGAGACATTCATGTCTCTTCCATGTTGACCCAAAAAGTTTTTCTGAATTATCTTTTCTTTGTCTTGTTGTTTCCTTTTGGGGATGACGTAAGGCATCGAGACATTCATTTCTCTTCCATGTTGACCCAAAATTTATTTCTTTTATCTTTAATCTTTGTTTTGTGTTTTCATTTTGGGGATGACATAAGGCATCAATACATTCATCTCTCTTCCATGCTGACCTGAAAGGTTTTTTCTTTTGTTGTGTCATTCTTCCAGTTCTATGTGTATTTTTTCAAGGAATGATGATAGTTCTGAGCTCTCTAAAAACATTGTAGCAAGAACATACTAACCCTAAATCCATAGATCCCTCATGTTTTTGGAGTTTCATTTTTGGGTGCAATCCCTCTCTTTTATTTACATGATGTAGCTTCATTTGGAAACATATGACCTGAAATAGGGATTTCCAAGTTAGCTCTCATGTCCTCTTTATTGTTAGCATTTATCATTTTCTACTTTAAAGCAATTTCTCACAACATCACATGGTGTTTAGCCATTTCTTTAAAGTGGGCGCATACATTTGGCATTATTATTAATTGCATTTTTCTTTTTCATGTTTCATGATGTTGTTTTCTTAGTTCATGCGATGCATTTTTTCTTTATGGTTGACATTTGATGTGATGTCTGGGGCAAACCCACAAAAGTGGTTTACAATTCTAGTGAGGAAGGAAAAGTTACAGAAAATGACCCCATGCAAAAAAACTTGGTTTTTGGGGGTTTGAATGAACTTTTGGTTTGAGTAGACCAAAACGGGGTTCGATAGAACCCCTCTTCAAGCGAACCCATTTAATGTCTGGTCCCACATTTCCTGTAAAAATAAGTAAAAAAAATGCTTCTGGAAAGGCGATTCGAATGAACTAGGGTTCAAATGAACCCTAGTTTGAGCGAACCCCTAGGGGTTCGCTCAAACCCCCATTCTCCCCCTCTGGCACCAAAAAACTCCAGAATTTTTCCCTTTGAAGCTCGGGTTGAGGATGAAAATGGAGGAGACTTCGCAGACCCAACTAGATGATGGTAGTCCTCAGAATGAGCTATCCAACGAATATAATTTTAATATGTTTTGGTTTTATTAAATTTATTTGTATTTTTAGTTTGATTAAACATAGGTTTTTTACAAAAAATCAAGCTCTTTGTTTTGCACATGTGAAAAAATAGCAGATTGTCAAAATAAAATTCTGAAAATTATGTGTGGGATAGGTATTGATGTCCTTGATCTAGTAAATAAACAAAATTTAATTTCGATACATAAAAAAAAAGTTATGATGTATAGGGTCCACCTATGTTTGAATTGTAAATGGTTTGACTTCAAAACTTGATTAAGGAAAAAATATTCAATAAAACACTATGAAACCAAATGAAAGGGCTGGATATTGTATTTACAAATCTAAATTCGAAAAAAATAGATTTTTATCCTTCATGGAAAAAAAATTATGTTGTATACGGTGAGTGTCACTCCTTAAAAATATTGTTTACTGAAAAAAACTAGTTTTTGAAGGAGATGGAAAAATAAGTGCAATTTGATTCCAAATTTTTTGAAAAAAAATATATTTAGAATCTACAGAAAAAATGTCACAAATTACTAGTTTGCACCATCTTCAAATTCCTCACGGTTTAGACGCTATAGGTGCCCGAAAGTGAAGATTTAGTTAGAAAAAATTATTTCAGTGTCCAATTTGGCCAAAAATTATAAACCAGTATTGTGGGATCACCCTTCATCAAGAGCATGATCTCTCTTAGCATATTCCATTCCTCTTAGTGGCTTGATGCGACACACTGCATCCCCTAAGTTGTGAATCTTTTATTCTTTGATTGGTCCTCTCTTGGTGACATTACACACAATTTCCCCTAAGTTAAGACCTTGTATGAATTAAGCAAGACTCCTTTGAATTTTTCTTATTGTTGCATTTGCATTTCCAGTTATATGGCCACCTTGCATAATGAACATTGCATGCATGTGGAGCCATATTGTTTTTTCATGATTTCCAAGCATACGAAACTTTGCTTACCTCATGAAGCTCAAAGTTCATTCTTGTGTGTCGCCTTATCAAAGTTTTCAAGAGATATAAATTTAGTATGGTTTGTTGGGAAGCCCAATCGATGCATGACTTTCCCTTAGCCACACGTGTGTGTGTGAGTGCATATTGG
The DNA here is from genome assembly GCA_007115665.2 of Sequoiadendron giganteum. Lineage (NCBI taxonomy): Eukaryota > Viridiplantae > Streptophyta > Pinopsida > Cupressales > Cupressaceae > Sequoiadendron > Sequoiadendron giganteum. The sequence goes on from CM021109.1 coordinate 94,387,227, forward strand.
CCATGTGTGTATGTGTCTCACCTCTCTTGGATCCTCACCCAACAGACAGTTGAAGTTTTGTTGCCTTAGAGTGAGCATGCATTTTTCGGATAAACAACCTAGATCTAATCCACATCATGATGGAAAAATGATCGACGCTTGATCCGCCCCTTTTTCATATTTTTTTTGTTATGTCTTCATTAGTGTATGCTTGTGCCTTAATTTTTGCTCTTATATTTCTAGTGTAGGAAAATGGATACCTTTACATTTTCATACATGATATGGGAATAATTAATGATAAGTTGGACTTAATGATACCTTGGTCCAGTGTTGTGAGGTGTTTTACACATCCAAATTAGGTCTTGGGCCCCTTTTAAGATGAATTAACTTAACTTTTCCCAAATTTAATGTTGTGAAATGTGTTTATTCACATATTCACATTGAATTTAGGATTCTTGTAAACTAAAGTGGACCTAATCTAGTTTTATAATGTGTTTTACACATTCACATGGGATTTAGGGCCCTTCTAAGCTAAATAGACTCAATTTTTCCCTAATTTAGTGTTGTAAAGTGTATTTATTTACAATTTCACATTGTATTTTGGGTCCTATTGCATGTATGGACTTTATATCATCATTAATAGGCCCCCATGACCCTATATTGTGCATTCCAAGGTAGATTTTGATCAAAAACCTGACAAGATCAACATATAAGCTTAATTTCTTCACTCCCCAACATTCTAGAAATAAAAATAGCCCCAATGGGACCCATTTACCACCTTTGTCGAATGAGTCCCATCCAGGTGGGACTCATTCACCCAAGATGGTGAATGAGTCCAATTTGAGCTATTTTCAAGGTTTGAGCAGGAAAAACTAGGTTTTAAGTTCAAATTTCTTCCATGTCAGCCTTGGGGATCAAATTAATGGTCATTTGAGTGGATTGTCTATATAAACAAGATTTCGAATAATTATTTCATCCAAGAAACATAATCCTACATGTTATCAAGTCAATCAAGTAAGGGTTAAGCATTCTAAGATCATCAAGATAATATTCAAGATCAATTCTAAGGCATTCAAGGGTAGATTCTTCATCAATTATTGAAGAAATTCAAGATTCATCATCATGTCAAGCATATCAATAATAAAGCATGTTATTGAGCCATTGTTGTGATGTAGCATTGAAGATCCAAGATCAAGCATTGTTCTACTCCTATTGTCAAGGTGAAGATCTACATCCTTCATGGCCATTTCATGTTGAGTTGCAGATTTACAAAGCATCATTTACAAGACATAATTAAAGGTATCATTATTCATGTTTCATATCTTATGTTTCCTATTACATTTCCTTGTTTCATTTCCTTTTTTCATTGTTTCATCATTTTGTTTAATTGCCTAAAAGGGTTTTGACCAAGGCAAACCCCTATTCCCTAACAATCAACACTTTTTCTCTCTTTCTTTGTGTAATTGCAGATCTATGTGCTGTGAAGGCTTGAATATCATTCAAGATTAGGTTACATGCTTTTTGGAGTTGTATCCCTATTTGAAAGGTCGTAATCTTCAGTAAAAGGTCATCTATAACCCCAAAATCAGGGTTTTAGATCTAGAAACTTGGAGAAGCAGAAAGAGCAGATTGAGAGGTGTAGATCAGAACTTTGAATTTCTAGAAGAGCCAAACTAGACTCATTCAACACAAGTGTCGAATGAGTCCCACTATAGGTCTTTTTTAGAGATCTTTGTAGATTTGGATACTCATTTGCCTGAAACTTGTTCCTGTGCAGATATGGGATTGATTCACCCAGAATGGTGAATGAGTCCCAATAGGCCAAAATTTTAGGATCAACAACATTGCTAGCCTTCATTCAACCCTCTACAATTTTTGAGGTGCACACTTCTAGTTTTATTGCTTTTTGTTCTGATTTATATGCATTTCTAGGTCATTTAGTTCAAGTTTGCATCATATTAAGGTTTTGCATTACATCTTGCATTTCATTGTCTTTTCCAAGTATTAACTTGGTGGTGAAACCCTTAGCAATATAAATTCAGCCCCTAGGACAATCCCTTTGGAATATTTTAATCTCCTTTGCATTGAAATCTCAAGGGTTTGTTCTTGAGTGAAGAGTGTGAAGATTGTTTCTCCTTTTAGCTCCTAAAACCTAAATATGAAACAAAGCCCTAAATCCAATTTTCCCCTTTTCATTTTGGTGAACCCAAATTTAGAATACCTTATTTTATGATTTGGAGTCCATCATCATCCTCTAAATTTAGCTTGCACTAACATTGTATTGCATTTTGCATTAGATAATTGGCATTTTAGGGTTTCAAATTTTGCATTAGTGAAAGCTCATATAGCTTGCATTTTTTATTTTAATTTCATTGAAAATAATTCAAAATATACATTTTCATGTATTATTCAAGTCATACAACATAAAAAGCATAAAAAACAATTGAAAATTTCTTTTTTTTTGGAAAAAACCTTGACTGGGATTCATTTGCCACCCTAGGTGAATTAGTCCCAGTGAACCCCTAAAACTATCTTTTACAACACTGAAAATGTTGTTTTTGTATTTTTGTTTGTTGTCATTAACTATATGTTTCAATTGGTTGATTTTTTGTTACAAGTATTTCACTAAATCTAGCTTAAATTGGTCCATTTCATGCATTCCTCAATTCAAAATTTTGCATTTACTATATTTCACTTTCAAATTTTTGCATAGTGTAACTAGCAAATTACCTTGTTTCAAATCTAAAAATTGAATTTCACTTTAGGTCATAGAATCACACTTTATTTACTTTTCCATAATAGCATGTTTTCTTTCAAGAGATGTGGCTTTGATATGGTTAAAAATGGATTGCATAAGTACAACATCCCCTCTTATGAGTTCAATTTAGATTACAACAATGAGGTCATTAAGAAACATGTTAGTTATCCTTCTCCTATCTTTCATAATTATGAGAACATCCTAGAGAAAGAGGATCAAACCATTGACACAATCCTTAATATTACATTGCCCATTGGCGAGTATGGTAGTGTAGACAATCATAACAATCACACTTGTTCTTCTCCCGATACCTCTCCTCTTAGTCACAAAGGTATCTTGGTGAAAGAAGATACAAACATGGAGAGTCTCGATTGTCCCTCTTCTCCTCCCCCTTTGGAATATATTAGAAAACAATAAGATGAGATCATTGCCACCACTTGTCTTATCCCAAATCCATCTCTCAACACCTCCCCTAATTGTAAGAAGGCTTTAGTAAAAGAGGATACAATCATGAACGATCATGAAAATCACACTTGTCGGGAAGACATGTGGATTTTAAGTGATAATCTTATCTCCCTCCTTCCTAATGTCCATAACATTTGGAAAGACCTATTTGAACAAAAGCATGAAAATCATAGTTGTCCTTCTCATGATTCTCCCCTACTTTTGATGAAGCTACTTTATAAAAATTAACCATGGAATTTGATTAATATATTATAAGCTCTCGTACTTGGGTAGATAAAATGGTAGAAGAGAATGGGACCTTCGAGAAAAGGGACGATAAAATAGAGCCTTCTCCTAGTACCCCCACTCAAACCATTGATAACTCCCTTACTTGCAATGAAGTCATTTTGCGAGAACCAATCATTGAATTTCAAGAACATTTGGTTTGTAGTTCTCCTAAAAACTCTCCTCCTAGGGAGAATATCATGGTGCAAGAAAAGGAAAACATTGACAATAATGATATTATGCCCTTAGATGAAGATGACGAAGTACTATTAGACTCTTACTCACTAAGGGATGGGGTCAACCCACATAAGTGGTGAACACTTTTGTGGAGGAAGGGAAAATTCGTTTTTTCCCTCTACACAAAGTGAAGGGGTTCGGCCGAACCAAATTGTTTGCTCGAACCCCTTTGAGATGTGAGCGGAAATATTAAAATAAAGGGGTTCGAGCGAACTAGGGTTCGGTCGAACCCCCTTTAATAAGGATTTTTTAGAAAAAAACCCCATCATTTTCCCGGACCCTGTGAATTTTTTTTATTATTTTAGTGTAAATAGGTTCGACCGAACCCCCTTAGAGGAGGTAGGTTCGGCTGAACACTCTTTTTCCCCTATCTCCTAAAAAAAATGATTTTTTTTGTCAAAAATTGTTGTTCGAAGCTCAATTTGAAAATGAAAATGCAGAAAAATTCAGAAACCCAACTAGCTAATGATAGTCCTCGGAATGAGCTATCCGTCGAATATAATTTTAATATGATTTGCTTTTATTATGTATTTTATTTTTTAGTTTTATTAAACATAGGTTTTTCACTGAAAATCAAAATCTCTCGTCTGCACATGTGGAAAAATAGCAGATTATCAAAATAATTTTTTTAAAAATATGTTGAGGCTGGGTATTGATGTCCTTGATCCATTAAAAAAAAAAAATTGAATTTTGATTCATACAGAAAAAGTTATGTTGTATACAGTCCGCCTATGTCTGAATTGCAATTGGTTTGAATTTGAAACTTGATTAAGGAAAAAATATTCAATAAAAAACTATGAGACCAAATGAAAGTGCTAGATACCATAGTTACAAATCTAAATTCTAAAAAATTAGAATTTTATCCTTCATACAAAAAAAGTTATGTTGTATACGGTGAGCGTCACTTTTTAAAAATGTTGTTTTATGAAAAAAACTAGTTTTCGTGGGAGATGGAAAAAAAAGTGCAATCTGATTCAAAAAATTTTGAAAAAAATATTTTTAGAATCTAGAGACAAAATGTGATGAGACTCTAGTTTGCATCATTTTCAAATTCCTCACGGTTTAGCCACTACAAGAGCTTGAAAGTGAAGATTTAGTTAAAAATAATAATTGTAGTGTCCAGTTTGCCCAAAAATTGTAAACCACTATTGTGGGATCACCCGATGTTAATATTATTCAACCTCAACTCATCCTTTACCCCCCTTCACACAAACCACAAACTCAAAACAAACCCAAATTCATCCTCTGCCCACCTAAGAATAATCTGTCACAACAACCGGGTCATAATACAATTGCTCATACATATAACACTAGAAATAATCCACAACCAAAACAAACAACCCCAACAACCTTACCTTATCCTAATCCTATCCTACCTATCCCTATCTTACCGAGTCCTCCTAGTGGGAAGGAGTATGATCTTGTTGAAAAACTTAAGAATACTCTTGCAAAGATATCCCTATAGGACCTAATTCAAAATTCACTTAATCATCACACTATGCTTCAAATAGCTTTACAACAGGTTCCTATCCCTTCTAATGTGCAACCAAATGACATAGTAGCCATGATTCAAGGAATAAATGTTGACATTGTTTTCCACCAAAGTGAACTCCCTCATTTGAAAGTGCAAAAAAAAAATGAAGCTTTCATAATAATATATCAATACAAAAGAAAAGGGATAAAGAGAACCCTTGTGGATAATGGCTCTACCCTTAATGTGTGTAGTGTGACACTTTTGGATAGGCTTGGCGTCAATAAATCAAACATTCAACCTGATTCTTTATCTATTACGCGATTTGACAATGTAGGAAAATAACTGCTTGTTGTGATCACTTTACCTATTACAGCTAGAAAGGCCACATTAGAAACACTAATCCATGTTATGCCTCACAATCTTTCATATATCTCCTTCTAGGCAGGTTGTGGATTCATGCAATGAATTGGGTGCCTTCTACTCTTCATCACAAAATGAAGTATATTTACAAAAACAAAGTGTACACACTTGAAGTTGACCTGGACCCAAACAGTTGTTTGACCATTGAGAAAGGAAAGGATAATCCTTTGGAAAAATTAACACCAACTACACAAGTGGAACCCATGCAAGAAAAAGACAAAGAAAAACATATCGAGAAAATCACAAAGCTATTAGAAGATGATTGGGGTTCCTTATAATTCAAACCAACGTTCATGGGAGAATACAAGATCATACACAAAGACTCTGAAAAGGAAAAAAAAAAGTGATAATGTCAACACAAAATTTGAAGACCCTTCGAAAGCATCCACTTCAACCACTAAAGACAAAGAATAAAATTAAACAACTAACTTTGATGACACTAAGTATCAACAACCCCCAAATCATAAAGAAATGAAAAAACTTTATGGAAAAGGTTATGAGCTTATGAAACAACTTGGATACAGTGGAAAAGGATATGGTGCTAGAGAACAAGGCATTTGTGTCCCTATAGAGCCTAAAATGTGAGAAATGACTCGAGGTCTTGGCTATAGTCCTTTCATAGAAATCAAACCATCAAACAAACCTTCACTCAATATCAACACTCTTACAAAAGATTCTTCTATGCCGACTTTAACAGTAGTGCATCCTAAACTGATAGACACTAGTGGTCTTGATTATTATCTTTTGCAAGAAATTAAATAAACAAATAAATCTTCACTTAATGTAAATATCATCTCACAAAATACTAATGATTTGAATTTGTTAGATTTTACATCCTCCTTTCAAGGAGAGAACAAAATCTCGCAATCTAAAGAGTCTTGCGCAAGTATAATAACTAATACTAAGCAAGAGATATCTTTGTCGCAAAATAAAGGAACATCCTCTACTTTGCATCAAGAAGGTATCTTGTTGAAAATCCTCCAAGAATTTTTGATATCGCTCCCTCCAAGAATAGGAAAGAAATTCTACTACAAGAATTCATTTTGTGCATATCATAGAGTTCATGGTCATGTCACTAATGAATGTAAGGCTTTGAGTAATCGAATTCAACATCTCAAGGAGTGTGGTTCTCTTCCTTGTGTTGAAGCACCTAACTCCTCTAATTGATACTTATTCTCATCCTATTAGGCTCACCCTTGTCTTGCACTAAGTGGGGGAAAGAGGTTAGGTAGCCTTGTCCTCATATGTCATTTGTCATTGTCTCTTTTGGATAGTTGATCACCTTTCATGAACATATAAGATAAAGCTTTGGATGTGGAGGACATGCCTTAAGTTGAATCACATTTTACGTACTTATTCATGTCATATCTTATAAAAAACATATGACTTGGCATAGGGATTTCCATGTAAGCTCTCATATCTTCTTCTACTTTAAAGCAATTTTTCACAACAATGGTGTTACAAACTGCTTTAAAGTGGGAGCATACATTGACACTCATGTTTCACTATGTGATCTTTCTTTTTTCTTGCAATGTGTCCTTTCTTTGGTGGTGTCATTGGGCTTGATTTCCTACAAGAGTGTAATATTTCTTTGACTTATTATCTCTTGGAAACATTAAGCACGATGTTCCCTAAGAAGAGACCTCACATAAACTAAGAAAAATACCTTTGAACATTTCTTACACTATTTCACATTTACAATTTTGATTATATGGCCACCCTGCATAACATATATTTGCATGCTTGTGGAGCCATCTTGTTTGTTCATGAGCTCTAAGAATATGAAGTTTTGCTTGTCTCATGAAGCTCGAATATCATTTTTGTGTGCTGCCTTATTAAATTTATCAGGAGTTATAGTTCTTTGGTATGGTTTGAGTGGGAAGCCCAATCTGAGGCATGAATTTCCCCATAGCAACTTGCATGTGTGTGGGTGCATACCAGCCATGAGTGTGTGTTTCTCACCTTTTTGGATTAATCACCTTGCAAATGACTTAAAGTTTCGTGGCCCTAGAGTGAACTCATTTTAATCAAAGAACCCATCTTATTATTTTCTTCTTTATATCTCTTACACTATATGCTTGTGTATCATGTTTTTTTCAATATCATACCCTTCTGTGTGTCCTTTCGTGCTTATGTCAGTTTGAATTAGGATCTTGGATCCTGGGGGATTGACCACTTCCTCGATCTTTGTTATCCTAGACCATCTGCACTGGTATGATTGGACCCCTCTTGAATGTCTAATTTAGTGTGAGTTTGAACCAAGTTCATCCTCTCACTAAAGTGGGGCATAAATGTAGTGTAAGAAAATGGATCTCTTTACATTTTAATACTTGATATGGGAATAATTAATGATAAGTTGGACTTAATGATACCTTGGTCTAGTGTTGTGAGGTGTTTTACATATCCACATTAGGTCTTGGGCCCCTTTTAAGTTGAATTAAGTTAACTTTTCCCTAAGTTAATGTTGTAAAATGTGTTTATTAACATCTTCAGATTGAATTTAGGATTCTTGTAAACTAAAGTGGACCTAATATAGTGTTATAATGTGTTTTACACATTCACATGGGATTTAGGGGCCTTCTAAGCCAAATAGACTCAATTTCTCCTTAATTTAGTGTTGTAAAGAGTATTTATTTACACTTTCACATTGGATTTTGGGCCCTATTGCATTTATCACCTTCATATAATCATTAATAGGCCCCTATGACCCTATATTGTGCATCCCAAGGCATATTTCGATCATAAACTCAACAAGATCAACATATAAGTTTAATTTCTTCACTCCTCAATATTCTAGCATGCAAAATAGCCATTGTGGGACCCATTCCCCACCTTAGGAAAATGAGTCCCATCGAGGTGGGAATCATTCACCCAAGATGACGAATGAGTCCCATTTGAGCTATTTTAGAGGTTTGAGCGGGAAAAACTAGGTATTAAGTTCAAATTTCTTCCATGTCGGCCTTGGGGATCAATTAACAGTCATTTAGTCCAGATTGCCTATATAAAAAAGATTTCAAATAATTATTTCATCTAAGCAACATAAGCCTACATGTTATCAAGTCAAGCAAGCAAGGGCTAAGCATTCCAAGATCATCAAGACGACATTCAATATCAATTCTAAGGCATTCAAGGGTAGATTCTTCATCAATTGTTGCAGCAATTGAAGATCCATAATCATGCCAAGAATATCAATCATAAAGCATGTTATTGAACCATTTTTTTGATGTATCATTGAAGATCCAAGATCAAGAATTGTTCTACTCCTATTGTCAAGGTCAAGATCTACATCCTTCATGGCCATTGCATGTTGAGTTGCAGATTTACAAAGAATCATTTTCAAGAAATCATTCAAGGTATCATTGTTCATGTTTCATATCTTATGTTTCATGTTTCATGTCCTTGTTTCATTGTTTCATTATTTGGTTTAATTACCTAAAAGAGGTTTGACCAAGGCAAACCCCTATTCCCTAACAATCAACACTTTTTCTCTCTTTCTTTGTGTAATTGCAGATCTAGGTGCTTTGAAGACTTGAATATCATTGGAGATTATGTTACAATATTCCTGGAGTTGTCTCTCCATTTGCAAGGTCATAATCTTCACTAAAAGGTCATCTATAGCCCGAAAATCAAGGTTTCGAATTTAGAAACTTGGAGAAGTAGAAAGAGTAGACTAAGAGGTGCAAATCAAATCTTTCAATTTCTAGAAGAGCCAAACTAGACTCATTTTGCACAAGTGGAAAATGAGTCCCACTATAGGTTTTTTCAGAGATCTTTGCAGATTTGGATACCCATTTTCTTAAAACCTGTTCTTGTGCAGAAATCTAGATCTGGGACTGATTCGTCCAAAATGGCGAATGAGTCCTAGTAGGCCAAAATTTTAGGATCAATAAAATTTCCAACATTCATTCAAGCCTCTGCAAGTTTTTAGGTGCACACTTCTGGTTTTATAGCTTTATGTTATGATTTATATGCATTTCTAGGTCATTTAGTTCAAGTTTGAATCATATTAGGGTTTTGCATTACATCTTGCATTTCATTGTCTTTTCCAAGTCTTAACTTGGTGGTGAACCCCTTAGTAGTTTACATTCAGCCCTTAGGACAATCCCTTCACAAGATTTTAATCTCCTTTGCATTAAAATATCAAGGGTTTGTTCTTGAGTGAAGAGTGTGAAGATTCTTTCTCTCCTTTTAGGTCCTAAACCCTAAAGGTGAAAGAGAGCCCTAAACCCAATTTTCCCCTTTTCAATATCATTTTCATGTGTGTTATTTTGTACCTATGTTGGTTTGTCGTAGGACCTTGGTCCTAGGGGCTTGTGTAACCCTCTTGATCATGGTCATCTTGTCTTACTAGCATTGGTACATTTGGACCCCTCTTGATGTGTGTTGGTCTACTTTAGTGTGAGTTGGAAGCAAGTTCCTCCTCTCACTAAAGTGGCGACTAGATGTAATGACATAGAAAGGACTCCCTAACATGGCCTTGGTTTAGTGTTGTATTATGTCCAACATATTCACATTAGGTCTTGGTCCCTTGTGAAGTAAACGAGCTTATTGATACCTTATTTGAAGTGTTGTAAAATGTTGTAGCACACTTTCACACATTTATAGGGTTTTATTAAATAATTGGGATTTCTTATGCTTTAATTGGCCTTATTTTACATCCATAAGCCTCATTTAATGCATATTTTTGAGGATAATCCCAACACAAATCAACATCCAATGAAAATTTAGGTGTTTTCAGGTTGTGTGGTCCCGATGTAGTGATCTGGGACTCATACGCCACCTTGGGTGTATGGGTCTCACCTAGGGTTTTGGGTCTCGATCCTGATTTTACACATTTCTAAGCATTTTTGAATTTGGTCCCATAAATTATGCCTAATGGGACTCATATGCCACCTTGGGCGTATGAGTCATGTGTGCCCCAGAATTAAAATTAATTCAAATTCTTGGTGGGATTTTATCCTCCTAGATTTGATGTCGGCTTTTAGTGTTGTAATTTTGAGAATTTTTGCATAATTAAGTATAAATACAAGGTTATTTCACTCATTTTTACCTAATACTTTTGTGAGAACATCCATACTAGCATAATTGAGTTCACAAGAGCATTCAAGTGTTTACAAGAGCATTCAAGGGCAGATTATCAAGTGTTTTAGAGCATTTTTCAAGCATCAAGCATCATGTCAAAGTCTTTATGCATCATGTTTATTTTGGAGCTAACAATTGTGATGTAAGGTTTCATGATTCAAGCTAGCATTTCATTCAAGATCTACATCCATTATAGCCACTTCATACATGTTTGTAGTACTTCATTGGTAGGGTTTGGTGAGTTGCAACATTGCATTTTGTTCATTCATCATTATCCATTCCTATTTCATTTAATTTCAAGGTTTGATTTCCAAAATAGGGTTTGACCAAGGCAAACCCCTATCCACTAACAAAACAACATTTTTCTCTCTTTTTAGTTTGTGTTTCATAGATCTAGGTTGAACAACTTCTAAGGAGAAAGTTGGAAGAAGTTGTGAAAGTGTTTAAAGTTGTCAAAGTTGTCACCTTGCATTGGAGATACTTAGAAGACTTCTACAGGTGGAAAATCAGGGTTTTGGATTTGGAAATCAATTGGGAAGCACAAAGAAGACCTTGGAGACCAGATTTAGAATTTGAAAATTTAGAAAACCGTACTTGGAGTGATATGCCAGGTCTGGCATATTAATCCCAATTTAGGTCAATTTTTAGGTTTTTGTAGTTTCAGACACCCATTTGCTAGATTCTAGTTTCTGCACAGAAACCTAGATCTGAGACCAATTCACCCAACCTAGCGTATGAATCCCAATCAACATTAAATTCACTTTTTTTTGCATTTCAGAACCTCATTTAGTCATCTCTAGATTTTCAGGTGCACACATTACATCTTGCAACTTTCTATTTTAATTTTCATGCACTTTTAGGTTATTTAGTGAAATATTGCATCATATTAAGGTTAGGTATTGCTTCTTGCATTGTATTTTTCTTTCTAATTCCTAACTTGTTGGTGACCACCTCATTAGTTTACAATCAGACCCTAGGACAAGCCAACTATAAGATCTCTTTCTCTTTTGCATATCCTAGGTTGCGATCTTTAGGGCTGCCCTTTAATGAAATAATTGGAAAGTGGGGTTGCTCTATGTCCTAAAACATATGAAAGCATCTCCCCCTTTTTAGGCTATTTCAATATGCAAGATGCAGATAAACTATTTAGATACCAATAGGATAAAACATAATAGCCAATTCTTTATGGGTGATCCCACAATGTTGGTTTACAATTTCTGGGAGATTCTGATTTTTTCTGAAAACACATATTTTTAGAAAATATAATGATTTAAGACTTAAAAATTTCCATTTTAAGGATTACAATTGAAGAGGATTTGATCAAACCACCTTAGTTCAAACCCCCTTGGATAGAACCCCACTAGTTTTAAACCATGCCTATAACAGAGTCTCCTTTACACTTATCAAAATGTTGATAAAAAGATTTTAATTTACCTTTTGGGAGATCAAATGAATTCATTTAATTTTTATTTTCTAAAGTATGTATTCCTTATTATAAGCTTCCCAAAAAGTATAATTTTAAATAAATTTAATTTAATTATTATATTTATTTTTTATTTCTTGTGAATGTAGGTTTTTCACTGAAAATCAATCTCTTTGTTTTGCACATGTGGAAAAATAGAAGATTATCAAAAAGAAGAAAATTAAAATTATGATTGCACCAGATATTGAAGTTCTTGATATAGCAAAAAAAATAAAATTGAATTTCGATACATACAAAAAAATTTGTGTTATACGGTTCGTCTATGTCAGAATTGTAATTGGTTTGACTTCAAAAATTGATTAAGGAAAAAATATTCAATAAAACACTATGAAACCAATTGGAAGCACTAGATATCATAGTTAAAAATCTAAATTCGAAAAAAATAGATATTTATCCTTCATGGAAAAAAATTTGTGTTATACGGTGAGCATCACTCTTTAAAAATGTTGTTTAGTGAAAAAATTAGTTTTCGAAGGAGATGGAAAAAGAAGTGTAATTTTATTCCAATTTTTTTGAAAAAAATATATTTCAAATCTATAGACAAAATTCTGCAAATCACTATTTTGCATCATCTTCAAATTCCTCACGGTTTAGCCACTATAGGTGTTTGAAAGTGATGATTAAGTTAGAAAAAATGAGTTCAGTGTCCAGTTTGGCCAAAAATTGTAAACTAGTATTGTGGGATCACCCTTATATTAGAATCTAGATGATGTTTTAGGCATATTTGGAAGCTTAAGTGAGATGAAATAGTGTAAGACATATGGAGATACATAAATACAAAGTAATTATAATTTTATTCTATACATGATATACCCTTGAGAAAGATGTATCAAGATTTTATCTTCTATATGCATATCTATCTAATTATTCAATTACATGATTGATTGATATGTCATAGCTAGGTTAATATAGATTATAAGGATTAATGCTATCAAGGCCAAGATTTAGTAGGATTTTGAATTGAATGAATTTTCATCTATTTTAAATTTCATAGAGTGTGCTCATTTTCATGTAGGTTTTTAATGAGTTGGTAGGTGGATTGAAATAAAATAAACCTCAAGAGTGCCACCATACTTGTCATATTGATGATACTATATAAAGCATTTCGCTTGAATTTTGGAATCACATTTTCAGCTTCAATATGAATTAAACTTTATAATTGGTCCTCAAGTGTATTGTTACCTAGACTAAAGTCATGATTGAAACTAGTGTTTTGATGAGGTATGTTTACTTTAGGAATGTTTAATTCTATAGAAATTGTTCTATTCTATTTTTTTATGATGTGTGACACTTGGAGTTTGGTTGATGATATTTATGTTCATATGGGAATTTTTGAGGTTCTCTTGTGTATTACGTATCAATTTTGTGTTCCAATAGTTGTCACAAGTCATGATAATAGTCTTGGCATCACCACTAGTACTAGTATTAGTGAAAATTCCTAAATCATCCCTTTAAATGGTTGTTAAATAATAATTGTAGAAGATAAGGTAATATGACATAGAGGAGAGTTCAATTCATAACACATAAAATAATAATATTTGTCATCGAGTCATCTATGATCTATCTTTTTCATCTCTAGCCTAATGAGCCTCAAGCTATTTATTTAAAGCACCAACCATAGAGAACATACAATTGAAACAAATACCTAAAGCCTATAATATAATAAAGATAAATGTTTAACTATATATAAAAGATCACTCAATGTGATCACGAAGTTTTGATAGTTGGGCCAACCAACATACTAAACAATATACACATGTTCACTTTTACCCTTTCTCTCTCATGCCATTACTTTTAATTAATATATAGTATATTATATTTATAGATGATACACTATAATATTGCATTGGCTTCATTTCTAAAAATTCCATACTTGTATATTACACGTTTCACCATAAAAAACATGGAGCTATGCAATAGGGTTTATCCTTAAATTAATAGTTAACATTTCAATTATTTAGTACAAACTGTGCAAAAGGAAGGCATGGCAAGCCTACCTATAGGGCCTTCGTTCGAACCTACTTTCAATCCCTTCATTCAAAGTTGTCAATGGTGGCTCCTTTGCCAATGAAAACTTCTCTAGACCTTGTAGTGAGCATTCACTTCCACTAAAATGAACCGAAAACTATGTCGGTTCATATAATTTTTTAAAAATAAAAAATAATACCTTCAAGTGAAGGTAATATTTCCTTGAATGTCTTATTTTATATCCTTTTCAAATTAGCTAGAATCTTCAAACGAATATGACCTTCAATTGAAGGTCTATCTTCGATCAAAGGTTTTTGTGTAAAGACCTTCGAGTGAAGGATCTTCATTCAAAGAAATACCTTCAAGCAATGGTATTTCATGAAATATGTGCCACTCCCTCCCAAAATTTTCATATCTCAAGTTTGGGATCACCCATGATTGAAATGAAGAACAAATAAAACAAATACATGTGTATTTTCTATAAATGTATATATGTTATCTCTATATATCACTGAATACACCACCATAGGAGTGAAATGGCTTGGACATTGAGACAAGACAAATTAAGGGTAATTGTTAGACTGAAGACCAAGAAGACTACACAATCAATATTGGTGAAATACATAAGTACACAATCAATATTTGTGCAATAAAGATCAAAATAATAGAAATGCAAGCTAGAAAAATGTGAAAATGAATACAAATGAAAGCCCAATATCTAATTTTAATAATATCAAAACCCCACTATTAAACCAAATAAAAAACCAATTTCAAGATTGGAAACCCATAATAAAAGTCATAGTGATGCTTGAACAAAATGTCATTTTCTTTGCTAAATTAACCGTGTTAAAGAACACATAATCTAGGAGCACCTAAAAGCCAACATAACCTTATCAAACCCTTCAACTATGCAAGAACATGCAATAACATATTCATTTCATAGTAGGAATAACAAGAGAAGATTAAAAATTCACTTCACATGCACCCAAATTTTATCAAACCCTTTGGCTTAACAAAGACATGCAATAACATGCAAAGTAATTGAAGATGAACGAAGTTTTGGAGCATTGAATGATCTAAGGCCTTTGAATTGCATGCCATTCAAGCCAAGTAAATGGGAAGGGATGCATAGTACATGTTGTTGGATGGAAGGGATTGAGGGGGAAACATGCAATAAATGCGACGAATTGGATGTTGAGGGTGGCAAAGTGTTTGATTGCCACATGTCTATCTAATCCATTGGCAGGTCCCCACCACACACCGTTTGAAGGTGGACTCAACTGATGATTGATCAACCCTCCAAATGGGCAAGTCATGAACATGTTGGACCAATTAGAACATAATACATGACAAATTAATCAAATTCACAAATTTTTTTTTTGATGGGTCCACTAATAAATGTTTGACGTGGTCTCATTTTTTATTTTATTTTTAATCCAAGTGATACTCCATATGAACCTCCAAAAATAAAATGCTCCGCTATGAACCCCTCCCCCTAATCACCTCTACAAGAACTTCTCCCTTTATTTAAATAACTGACAAGAATACGGAAAACACAGATATCAGCAATAGCTGTAAGAATCGCCTACGTTTTGCAAATTTCCTACCAGAAATAGGTACGGGATGGCATGCATGAATCTCGAGCTCTATGGAATGCATTCCAAGCTCTGTATTGAATCTGCAGCTTTCAAATTTGGAGTTTTTAGCAACTTTATCGAGCAAGCTATATGTATGACTTTTCGTTTGACGACAATAATACTATCTGGCTTTCTTACCTCTTTCCCACTTTAACCCTCGACACAGATTTCGACAAAATTAAAAGACATGCCACTTTTGTGTTCCCCAAAGTTAAAATCCGTCATTACAAAAGGCAACGTCTACTCAGCCCCAGGAATGCACCGGGGCATGGATATGCCTCATCATGCATATACATCAAAACAATTAGAAAAGTACGAATGACAGTTTCCGTTGACAGCTTCCGTTTTATTTTTATTTCGTTGTCAATTCTTCCCGTAAGCAGCATAACCGTGCAATGCAAAGTAACTCACAAAATTTACTATTTTAAATTATTTTATTATTTTTACTTATGAATAGTTAAAAAAAAAATTGTCTATCTTTAAATTTAGTTTTTATAAATTTTTTTTAAATGGTTAGATTTAAATCAAGTATAATTTGTTTATTATTTAACACATTCTATTATAAATATTATTAAATATAAATTAAAATTTGTTTATATTTTTATTGTTTACAGTTAAAATTTATTTGAAAATAGGTAGGGTTTCCAAATTCCGAGGAAAAACAAAAATGCAGAAAAGTGAGCTGGCAATCGACATAAATACATGACAATGAAACGTGTGGCCCAAGGACGGATGAGAAATAGATGAATGGTAAGGAAATGTAGAAAAAATGGGTATTGTCTATCCAGGTGACAATTTGCACCCACGCCATCGATGGGAATCCGATCCCTGTGCCCGTGCTAACCCCCTACTAATGATTTCCCTAAATGTAATATTTATATTTAATATTTTTTATTAGAGAATATAATATATAATAATAATAATAATAATAATATAATCTTAATATACTATTATATAATAGTAAATATAATTATATTATATAATTTAATTTGTATATATAAAAAATATATAATATATAATAATATTTTGTATTATATTAAAATATAATAATTATTAATTATTAATTATTAATTATATGTATTTAATAGTGTTGTTAAAGAATATAATATATAATAATAAATAATATAACTATATTTTTTTAAAATATTTTTATTATCTTAATATTTACTTAACTATGTAGATAAACGATTCTCTAATCTTAAAAACCTAAATGTGTTCATTATTAGGATCTTGGTCGTAATTTAAAAAAAACAAGAACCATAGAAAAAAGCAATTACAAATAGTTTAAAAAGAAATAGAAAGTACTCAGAGATCCCTCTAAACATTCTCCCTCTTTTTAAAAAAACATTAAAAAAATACAATTTACTAACCCAAAACCAAGCACTGATAGTCCACCATTTTAGCCTAATTATATACTAAAATAATTAAGAAACCCTGAGATAATTAATATGCCCAGACACTAAAGTTTTCATTCACTTTATTAACAAGTTTATTATAAATGATAAATGATTTCAAAACTTAAAAAATTGGCCTTTGACTCGTTCTCTCATCAAAAAAGAGCCAAAATTTAAGGTGAAAGTGAACAGTAAATTGTAGAAACGTGCCACGAAAAATGATGAACGGTTGATATTATTTTTACCTTCTTGCATACCCTATCCAATAATCCTCTTCACGTGCATGGACAAAAGTTGCTCCGCAAACTTCAAATATAATTTAATTACTTGCCGAGGGAAGTACGTGGAGGTGATGGGACAGTCGTAGAAGGACGGCAGGACCTGCAGACAGCAACAGGTGGACGACATAGCAGGGAAACTGTTAGCAGGGTGTCAGATGCTATGCTCGTTCTCATGCCGGTCCAACAACCAAATCGGAATGTAGATATGGATAGGGGACCACGTAAGGGCATTATTCTACGTACAATAATGGCGTGTTTGACTGTAGTTATTAATTAATTGACAGAATTATTTAGCTGATAGACTATATTATGCATGAGCTTCCGGCCGGGAAGTTGTCTCACGCCGGCAATCTTTGTCCGGGAATTGTCAACGCGGGCAAACTGACCGCCAACGATTGAAAAACGAACTTTTTTTTGTGAACGGCAGGTTTCAATTGTTGCTGGCGCAGCTCTGTATAGACACCTATGCGCCCTGACCTATAGACACCTCATGCACCCTGACCCCGCTACGCAGCTGCTTGCCGATCGCGTAGGAGCTGCTTCGTCACGGCCATGGTTTCGTATAAGTGTGCTTTGAACCGATTCACCGTTTATTTTCTGTTTTGCCAGTGTTTCGTCCTGTACCGTGATCTAGGCTTTGTTCTGCTTTGGTAGGGTTTCGTAAGCAGCAGGAGGCGATTTTGCAGACTCTCCAGTCATTCTCCACAGAAGGTATGCATTTTTCGCATTTTCCCTATTTCGTGTTTCACCATTGTTCATTAGAAAGGTTTTAAAATGAAATTCTCCCAAAATACAAGTAGGGATTTTTATTTGTGGCCTTTATTGCTGTCTGCTTTCCCAGTGTTCCGTCGTCTACTATGATCTAGGCTTTGTTCTACTTTGGTAGGGTTTCGTAAGCAGCAGGAGGCGATTTTTGCAGACTCTCCAGTCATTCTCCACAGAAGGTATGCATTTTTCGCATTTTCCCGCCAATGCCTCTTGTTTGTTAGTGTATATAGTTCTATAAAGATGTGAATTCATGAATTGACTGGTCAGATTAAAAAGAACTCTGTTTTGATTCTTAATTTTCCTTTGTTTTCTGGATAGCTGTTATTTTTATTTGTGGCCTCTATTGCTATCTGTTTTCATATTGTTTTCGAATGGATAAACAAGAGTGCTTCATTCTGGTCCAATGTAGGCTGACGCAAGAAAGCAGGGGCACAGGGGTTCGTTTTCGATGATTCCGTTACCAGCACAACCAAGCCTTTAAGTCGGGGCACGTCCACCAGTTGAAACATAATTGCCCTACCCACTACTAGATATAAGGGTATGCGATGGCGGGCGGTGTTAAGGAAGGTCTTTACAAACCGGATGCGCTTGCTTCCCCCTATACCAATAGTAAGCGCACCTGCCTCTTGCTTTCCATAGTAGCTAAACTGAGTCTTCCAAAGTTATTTTTCCCTCTTAGTTTCTGGTTGATGAGTGTAGCTACATGCTCACGTATGAAGACAATGGGGCTAAGGGTAGCTGACAGTGTTAGTGACCGAGATAGCGTGAACAGAAACAAATGGAAGCTAATTTCTAAGTTTAGTCAAGTCAGACTGCGAGCTCAAGTTGCCTATGTTTAGGCTTCTTTCACAAGTTTACATTGATATCAGCAGAATGACAATGCGAACTGGAAAAATTATGATTATCATTATGTAGAATACCATTTGGCAAATTTTTCCTAAGGTAACATGCACTCCAAAACCATGAGAGTGGCCAATTGTCATGGGAAGGGGACTGTGTCTGTGTCCGTCCTTGTATTTGGAAAAACCTTATCCACTATGAATCTTTAAACACCATTCAAGAAATACAATAACTCTTAATAAACTTCTGGGGTGAATTGAGAAGTTTACACATTATTTAAAAATTGAAATTGAATAAGCTTATCAAAAACACTCTGTCAGTTGAACAATAAAATTAAACTACTCACCAATTTTAAGCAATAATTAAGAAAGAAGGTAAGTGTCTAAGCAACAATAGTTAAATTTCATTCTATCCCTATCGCATCCTCTTTCTCTATCCATTCCTTTGTTTTCTTAAATTGATCTCTTTCATTCCACGGTCTCTAAGCAATCTTTAGACTAATCACATCTTGCATGCAAACAATTTATGCATTACTGGAATAAATTTTGTTCAACACCTGTCTCGTGCCTTTGCATGAAAGTTAATTTTAATGCAGCTACTGGAAATCTAACTTTGGGTCATGGCTGAACATGTTATCCACCATGTCAACAATAGGCTCCATATTTTGGGAAACCCGCCTCTTCAATGTTCCCACCCAGCATGACTCTCCTCCAAGCCTTGCAAAACGGTAATAATGATGCATATAGTACTCTTCTCAAACAGGCCTCGGCATCTCTGCTCAATTCATATGCACAAAAGAATTTTGCGTACAGTCCAGAGGATGTCAAATCAGTGGTTGGAGCAGCTCTCGCATCTCCAAAAGCCGCAGCAACACAGGCCTCTCAGTTTGCACAGGCAAATTTATCAGTTTAAATAAGATCTGTCACTCGTTGTTTCTGTTTTTGTTATTTTCAGTACCTACTATCTACACTGAGAACGTTTATGTTTAAATAAATTCTGTCTTCCTAAATATATTATATTTAAGCGTCTACATCTGAGTTTACAATATTATTGTTGTTCATGATTTTATAATTTGATTATATTCTTCAATATGGCGCACAAATTAAAGAGCACTTCGACTAAATTCCGTACTTGTTCAGGAAACAAAATTATTATTTTATACAGAAGACATATATGAACACTATTTGGATAAAAGATGGAAACCGTTAAGGACTTTCATAGCGAAAGAATTACATGATTTGGTGCAAGTATGTTTAATTTCATTTTCCTTGTAGAAAGCTACTAGTACGCTTAGGTCAGTTTTTTGAGGGATTAGCTTTACATTTATACAAAAAATCACTAGGGTGTATTGAAATGATTAACATATGATTCTAAAGTAAACGTTGTTCTTTTCAGTGTACTTTTTTAATTATCAATGTTTTAAGAATTCAAATGATTCTATGATGTCTTTGATTTCTTGGATGAATGTCTATTGAATCTCTTTAAATTCAATTATATATCAATTATCATATAAAATGGATGAGTGAGAGTTACAATTACAGCTGCCACAGGTTTTTCTTATGTCTTATGGCAATAACAGTTCGGCTATACTTCTAAGACACTGTTGTTGTGAGTAAATATAATAATATTGGTAATCAACTAGATATTGATAAGCCATGTTTTAGTTCTTCTTATATGTAGTGATGGCTAGATATTGATAAGCCATGTTTTAGTTCTTCTTATACGTAGTGATGGTTATATGTTTTAGTTGAGAGGTCATTGGTAGGCAACAAAGCAATATCCCAAGTGTTGAATTTGTGCATTTAAGATAATGTCTCCCAATTGTATGTTTCTTATAGCCTAAAATTTCATGGCAACTAGCATTTTTTGTTTTCCCAATTTTCAAAAAATTGATGAAAAATTGCAATTAGTTAGTTCAAAGAGTGCAATTTGAAAACAAATTTTCTTAGATTTACTTTTTTTTGATCCACCTCTTTATTCTGTACCCCTGTACGCCTACATTCAAGAGGAAATCTTCTACAAAAATAGGGCCAATAATGTTCAGGAAATTATATAATACTATTGTGGGTACTGGGTACCAATGGGCTGCAAAGTAGAATCCAACCATTTTTCCTTCTAGCTCTGCCACTTTGACCTCTGTTCCCTATTGCAGTATGAGAAAATTTATAGTTTCTACATCTTCCGTAGTATCTCTTTCTTCCATGACTCCCATTGCCTTAGTACCAAGTGTTCTTTCTTGGTTTGTGAGTTCAATGTCATCAATTACACTGGATCCTGCAGCAACTTGTAATGATATCTGATAACAAACTATGGATTTTTCAAGAAAGAAGATTTCCAGTAGTTCATGGACAGTATGATTAGTTAATTAAAAAAAAAAATTGGTATGGTTATCAGGTTACGAAGCCTAAATAGGATATATTTCCTATGGTATAGCCTACTCGAGCCACTACCCTGTCTCTACCTTAGGATTAAGAACAAAATGATGGATACCATTTTTGTACATTATCATTGCTTTAAAATTCCCCAAGCTTGTAGGCAAAAGTGGACAAATTTTGATACATCATGGATGCCTATAAGACGTTATCAAAACTTCTTGATAGGGCAGTAAATGAATCATTATAATCTGTAAGAGCTCATGAGCAAATTGTATGTGAGATTTGATCTGTTACTAACCAGTATTTATTTAAGTTGTTGCATGCAGGATACATCAGGATGCCTCTTGACACCACTCTGCCTCTCACCAATTCTTCTTCTTCAATATCATTGTTGAGTGTTACAGAGCAGTAACTGAGGGGACCTGGCAGTTATTAAACAAGCGAAGTCCTTTTTTAAAGAGAATCATTTTAGTCCTTGATAATCTTTGTTCTTTTATACAAAATATACCTTAAATGGTATGACACTTGCATAAAAATTGATGGTTTCACCTGATAATTTATACAGTAATTTACTGTATATCTCTTAAGATTTGAGTAATAAGGAAATGTCCAGTCGCAATGTGATGGCAACTTTCTTTTTTCATTTGTATTGCTTTATGTTTTAAATCAGTATGCAAATGTTTCATATTGAGATAATACTTAATTTCTTTAAGGAAAAAATCTAGATTTATTTATGTTTATTTCTTATCATTATTTAGCATTTATTATTAATTGTTTAATCCAGCCATTGACTAAGGTCACAAGTCACTGTCATTTGAGTTGCATTTGGACTCGTGGGAGTTGAAGCAGTTATAACACAGTTCCCAACTGTGTTTCAGCCCTGCTTCAAAGAAACTAGCTAACTGTCAATCAAAAGACTTTATAAGGAGTAGTACATGGCTTTGGCAACCATTCTTCAGAGCAGAAATAGTTCCTATTAGATCTTCATGCTTCTTTCAAGTCTATATGTTTGGAAAGCATTCTCTTCTCAGCCATATGTTGCTTGCTGCAATTCTATCGTGCTCTTATTTGTGTTTTTGCAAGCCAGATGATGAAAACAGAGTTTCTTGGCTTTAGCAATGAAAAATATTCAGAGATCCTGCCATGGCTCTGTGAAAATTTGAACAAAATGACGAAATCTATGTTTACAGGAAACATAATTTGATGGTTTTGAGTCTTTCAAGTGTAAGTGCACAGGACATACTGGGTCTGCTGTGATGATAATACGCAGATAATGATGAGTTTGCAGGAGACTATCGAGATTGGTTCTGCCTTGATGCCATTGATGGCAATGGTTTTGAATTGGAATTAAAATCTCAGGACCAGCTAGGTGACTCTACTTGCTTCTGCAGCCAATCTTGATTCTTAATATACTGTTTTGTGAAATACTGCTTTGATTCCTATGTTGGTCTGTCCTTCTGTTGCAACATTGGCCCATAAACAATTTTGGAGGTTATGACGATTCTTAATTTATCTAAACTTTAGAGATTGCATATATTTTATCCAGAAGCTTTAAAACCCTAATATTTCTAGATTTACTTTCACTGCCATAAATAGATTAAAGTAGCAGCTGCAGGAGACTCATCTGCAAACACAGGGTGGCTAATCCCTACAACGATGCAGGGTTGGGGGATTTGATGTTGTATTTATGGTCAAAGATACTTTAGTTGTATTGTAAGTGGCCCTTATGAATGTCATTTAATGATAGTTGTGATGTCCCTTATGAGAGAGATTCAGAATTTTGTGTTTTTGTTGCTATACTTATATGCCATAATAACTCAAATGGTAGGCATTAATAATGACTGCCTTTTAGAGATAGGACTGCACTTACTCCCTGTTCATAACCATATTGCACAAATGAGCTCATCAAATATCTCATAAAATGAAGGGATATATAGAGGTGGAAATAATCAGGAGTTTTACAAGCTTTCTTCCACATTTTTTATGGTATTACAGTTATTAACCATTGAAGACTTTTAGGAAGTCACTTCTAAACTTTTGTTTCTGTTTATACTCAGCTTAAATCCTCTAAGCTATTCAGCACAAACTCTCTACTTTTAACATCAACTAAGCCACTACTCTGGTTATAAATTCTATAAATGGCAGATACAACAAATGGTTTCCTAAAATGCTTAGGAGTGACATGAAGTGGGACACACGTCAATAAATTGTTGGTCACATCATATATCATTAAAGGATCATTCTCATATCATTAAGTATCTGATATGAAGTGTTATCTGTGAATGGTGTTTTCATATTCTCATTGTAATGTTTGTTTTAATTTTTTATAACTGTATAAAATACATAATTGGATTTGTCCATTGTAAGATCCAAGAATATATACATCGTTCTTTACAGCTATTTGTAATTTGTTTCTCTAATTTGTTCAATCAAAAAAACATACAGGCAACTGCAATGTTCTTGAACGATAAACAATAACTCAGCAAATTATACAAAACTATCTACACCATCAATAATACTCAGCAAATTATACAAAACTATCGGCGTATTCCTTGCAGCTCCTCTGGCTGCAAGTGCTAGTTAATAAATCCAGGGAGAAGTGATTTTGAGGAATGGACAGATACTGGTGTAAAAGACACATGCGGCACCAAATGGGAATGGAGGTGTTGACATATGCAGAGGGAAGGCAAAGAAGGGTTGGAGGCACATGCGGGAAACGAAGATAGAAAAGGGGGAGTGCATAGAGTCAGCTATGGGGCCCCCGGCGGCTTTGAATGTACCGACCTCCGCCCTAATCAAAGAAGCTCCACCAGTTAACACAGTTGACCGCTTCTGCGAACAGCCTCCACGTGGCTGTCTTTATCCATAGCATGAAGAGGGCTTAGATTGTGGTACTCACGAATGATAGATTTTTCATTTTTTTGAATAAGTATCCAGACTACTTGTAAAAAAATATTATATATTAGAAAATAATGGGTTGTTAAAATTCATTATGTTATACATTCAATCAAGATAAACCATCAAAAAATAAATTCTGAAGTTAATCACAAAAGATATTTTCGAAATTGCGCATTCAAAAATAGTGCCACCGACATGTAATAGTGATTTATTAGCGAACATTCCAGCTGTGTTTACTGCGTTTACAGAATCTTTACCATTGTAAAAATACCGATACGTCACGCATTTCCCAAAAAGTCCATGACCTCCGAAGAATAACGATAGGATTTGGTTATAAAACAGGGTATACTGCAAAAGCAAAGAAAATAATGATCTCCTTGTTTACAGTTAATATGGATATTCCACCGCTTTCTTGGTATTCTGTGCTCTTTACTGCTGCTTCATTTATAGTCTTCTGTCTATGGAGGACGAGGACGAGGACGAGGCTTCCTCTGCCCCCAGGACCTCCTGCCTGGCCTATCGTTGGAAACCTCTTTCAGCTGGGAAAAAGGCCTCACGAGTCTCTATATGCCCTCTCTCTGCAGTACGGCCCACTCATGTCTCTCCGTCTGGGCATGAAAACAACAGTGGTCGTCTCCTCTCCGGCTATGGCCAAGGAGGTCCTTAAAACACAGGACCACATCTTCGCGGGGCGGACGGTGATAGATGCCGCCAACGCTCTTAACTATCACAAGTCCTCCCTAATTTGGGGCGAATACGGAGCTCACTGGCGCCATCTCCGACGTATTTCAACTGTTGAGCTTTTCAGCAACAAAAGACGCGAAGCTCTGCAACATCTCAGAAGAGATCAGGTATTTCACACAATTCAATTACTTTATGAGGACAAGGGAAAGGTTGTAGATATCGGGCGGACGATGTTCTGCACGACTCTAAATATGTTAGGCAACATGATTTTCAGCACAACCGTCTTCGATCCGCACAATCCAGCGTCTGCGGGGCTCAAAGATACCATCTGGGAGATGATGATACTCGGCGCGACGCCTAATTTGTCTGACTTGTTTCCATTTCTCCGATTCCTCGATCTGCAGGGCGTGCGCCGTCAGGCGGTGAAGCACTGGCAGGGTATGTTTGACTTTGTGGATTTGTTCATACAGAAAAGACTCGGCTCCGCAAGAGAAAGCCTTAGGCAGAATGACTCCATGAAGGACTTTCTTGATGTTCTGCTGGATTCCAGAAGCCAAGATTTCACTCTCGTTGATGTTCGAGCCTTGATAGCTGTAAGTATCGAAATGATTGAAAATAAACTTTTTGTAGAAATTTGTGTGAGTTTTCATATTAAAGAATCAGAAATTTTATGTATTGCTGATACATGATTTTTTTTTTCCTTCTCTTCCTAATAATGAATTGCAGACTGTGATTTAAAATACTTATGTAAATAATTTTACTCAAGTTTCCAAAAGAAAACCATTGTAACACAATTTCGTACACTGTGGGAAATATATGGCTCTAAAATTTAAAAATAACTTTTAATTGTTGACCTGTGTTGTCCTTTTTCAGGAATTATTTGTTGCCGGTACTGAAACGACAACTACAACAGTGGAATGGGCCATGGCAGAATTCATTCAAAATCCGCAGAAATTAAGCCGAGTCCGACAAGAATTGGATGCAGTAGTTGGTTGCAATAGAAGAGTGGAAGAATCTGATTTAGATCGTCTGCCTTATCTCCATGCAGCCGTTAAAGAAATATTCCGATTGCACACACCGGCTCCTCTGCTGCTTCCCCACAAAGCTGAAAGCTCCTGTGTGATCGGGGGATTTGTGATACCCAAAGACACCCAGGTGATAGTGAACGCGTGGGGCATTGGGAGGGATCCTGCAATCTGGAAGAGGCCCTCAGAATTTGTGCCCGAGAGATTTCTGGAGGGTGAGAATAGCGAGATAGATTACAGGGGACAAAACTTTGAGCTAATTCCGTTCGGAGCGGGAAGAAGAATTTGTCCTGGGCTTTCATTGGCAAGTCGTATGGTTCATTTCATTTTGGCTTCGTTACTTCATTCATTTGAGTGGAAACTTCCGGACGGCATGAGCTGTGAAGAGATGGACATGACCGACAAGCTCGGAATTACTCTAAAGAAGTACGCGGAGTTAACTGCAATTCCCATACCACGTCTCCCACATCATACATACGAGGAGTAGCCTGGGTTCCGACCTGTATTGAATGTTTATCATACATATTAAATCAATAAATCGGATACGAAATCTAGAAAAGACTTACGCCATGCATAGTATACACTTTATTTTCGAGGTTGCCTATGCTTCATGTTTACAATGTATAAGGGATTATTAGTAGCTGCTCTAGTATAGTACCATAAATAATTTGATAGGAAGTTTTTTAAATATTGTCTTTTAATTATAATTTTATGACTGGTTTAAGTTATCGTATAATATTTTTGATATAATGTAAAGTTTTATTTTCATCTTAAAAAAGGTTTATTATAGATGTAGTTTTATTGTATAGTAATTGATAAAAGTTTGGAGATAGTTTTTTCATTCTTTATATGATTTTTAATTATAATTTTATATTTCGTTTAAAACTATTTTATAATATTTTTTATGTAATTTAATTTTTTTATTTTCTCTTTTTATTTTAATATTGTATTTTCATTAAAATTATATATTACTAAAATAATGTATTATTGTTTTAATTTTATTTAAATATAATAATTCTTAAATTTAGTTGTTGAGGTGATGTAATGGAAGTATACATTTATCAAACACATGAATTGATGTTTCTAGAAGGAATGAGATGTCACTCAATTTCACCTATTTCCTCTTTTAAAATATCTACTATTACTTTTTTTCTTGTTAATCCTTCCTTTGACAAAGGTATTTATTATAGATATTGTTATTTTTTTATAGCTTATTATTACTTATTATTACTAATAATTTAACATGAATTATGTGTTTATCCAAAAGAGTTGAGATAACTACCAATGTCTTATCAAGTAATTGAAGAGACAATTTCCTATTAAATTATTGACCCAATTGGACTAGTTTATGACACGTCTCCTAGAAAACACATCCCCCAAGAAATAGTGGAAGATGAAATACACCAAGTACAAAATATTCCTCATATTTTTTTTTAAGGAGGGTATACAACCTTTTCTACAAGCACATGTGACAAAAGAGACTTTCAAGGAGATGTTATAGGATGATTCTAGTGAATATGATGAAGGGGGGAGGGAATAAAGACAAATCATATCACTTTTGAAGTTGAAGAAGAACAGATATAATGACCTATAATCATATATTTATTGAATATGGGTATAGAACCTTTCTACAAGCACATGTGACTCAAAAGAGACTTGAAGGAGATGCTATATGACAATTCTAGTGAATATGATGAAGAAGAGGAAATAAAGATAAATCATACAACTTTTGAAGTTGAAGAAGAAGAGATAGAATGACCTATAGTATAAATTATCAATGAAAAAAGTTTGTATGAAGTTAAAAAAGAATCACAACTATTTTTGATAAAAGATCAAGCACAAGACTTTATTCTACAGAAAAAATAGTATCATTTCCTAAATTATTACTTAAATTTTTGTTAGAAATTTAATAATAAAATGCATTAATTAAGAGGTGAGAATAAATTAGAGTATTAAAAGAAGAAAATAGAAAAACTAGAAAATGTTGAAGCATAGAGATTGACTATTGGGGCTAACCTTATAGTGAAAGAACATGAGAAAATGATAGAGACGTTAATAGAAGAATAGTGTATTTTTATCATAAATAAGGAATAGGAATTAAACAAGGAGAATGTGAGTATTGACAAGTCTAGATAAAACCTAACATGAGGTAGGGGTCACTCACTAGAATGTGTGTGTTGATAATAAACTACTCTTTTAGTTGTCGTTGTGTGGATTTAAATTTTGTGTGGATTTATTATTATGGTGACCATTATGTGATCTATATTGTAGATGTCAAGTTACTAATTCTTTTTATACTCTTGATTACTTTAATAATAGTTATTTTATCATTTTATTTGATAGTCCTACAATTCTTATTAATAATGTTATTTTTAAAAATTTCTATAGCCATTAATATTTTTTGTTATTTAATGAAGCATATTTTTTTCTATAGTGTGGTATGCTGGAGTTGATCATTCGATCCCATAATTCCCAAAAATTACCTACAACCAAAACACATTTTACAAAGAAAGAAAAAATAACTAATTAGCTACACAAACCTAAAAAATATATTGATTCAAAAAAGAAATTGTATAGAATTTTGAATGATTAGATGATTACAATGTCGAATAGTGAATCCTTATGAAAAAGAAAAATGCAACCCTACATTAAACCCTAGATAAGGATTAGATTAGATCATTATCTGTGTCCTCATCCTATGTTTTGAGGGAAAAAATCCATGACCTAAGAATACAAAGTTACTCGCCTAAGTTTAACTTAAGTGTAATAAGATAAAAAGAGGACCTAATTAATTGATTAGGTAATTTCTTATTTTTGTCTAATAACCCCCTTAAGTACAACTTAGGGAGAAGATAAAAATCTAATGATCAATACATGGATGGGTATCAACTACAAATTCTAATGAATTTTCTCATGTTTTAGTGATCAAAGCCTAAATATAAAATATGCTCCACTACCTATAAGTAATGTTTGTCCCATTAAGAAGTGTAGTAACGAAAAAAATAGCCCTTTCCTTGCTTGTTTGATAATTAACATTAAAGCTGGACTAATGGTGCCTTGGAGCAGTGTTGAAATGTGTTGTACACATTCACACTATTCTAGGACTAAGTTATTTGACTAAAACATGCCTTAATTAGTCCTTTGCAAGGGTGTTCTAAAGTGTTGTAGCACACTTTCACATTTTTCTTGGACTTACTTGCTTAATTGAGCCTAATGAGCCCATTTTCAATAAAAATATACATAATGTGTGTAGGAGTTGAGAAAATACAACTTCACAAACCCCGAAGATCACCTACATGCAAATAACCTGTCACAAAAGAAGAGATGGAGACAAACAAGAAAGGGTCGTCTGAAAACTAAAAAATGTATATATTAGAGAGAATGAGAGAATGAATTGATATGAAATACAATGGGATCAATCCTTATAAAAAGGAGATCATGCAAACCCTAATAAAACCCTAATAGGAAAAACCCTAAAAGAAGCCCTAATAGGAAAACATTTAATAATTAATATAATTATTAAATGTCACTTTATGCAAACTAACATGAAATCTTAAGAAGGGAATAAAGGTAACTTAATCAACATAATTAAGTTAAAACCTTTACTCTAACACCCCCCCTTAAGATGAGCAACAGTGCAACTACAAACAAATGCAAGAAAGCAAAGGTAACTACAATGCAAGAAGGCAAACATGGGTCCCGACAACTAGGCCAAATCAGGTACCCAAATACAACCAAATCTCTGTAAAGAGGAGAAATAGAGCAAACCTCATGGGAAAAAACTCTACTCCAAAAAGAGATGCAGAAAACCAAGAAGAACATCACTGAAGCAGAAGAAGTTGCAAACAACTGTCGAAAGATGATTGCTATGGCACTGAAGAACCTTCGCTGAAGATAGGATGATCAGAAACAAGAAGACAACAATCTGCATAAGTGCCCCAAACGACACTACTCGAATCAAATGGCAAACAAAGGCAAACACTTGGAATGAAGATACAGATGGCACAAGAACCAATAGTCTAAAACACTGATCAACTGAGAATGGAAGATTCCTTCCAAGGCAAAACCAAGGAAGAATTAACATGAACAATATAATACCCCCCCATAATGTTGAACTGGGAGAGCCTGACAGATCCACTGAAATGATGTGTAACACCCTATAGTGCATGAGGAAGAAGAAACAACATCTGAAAGTGCACAAGAAAACACCTACAACTGAAAAAGTGGTGTGCAAAACAAAGCACACATGCATGAGGCTGGAATCATATGGATCCACTGTCATCGTGGAGGGACACTCACCTGACAAAGGTGTGATGGCAAAACAAAGGCAAACTACACAACCCCTCATGGCACTTTATAATAACAGTGCGAGTACAAAAATATGGCACAACCTTATGTGCAAAATCCCAAAAAATGCATGTACAATAGTGTGTAACTTTATCTTAGAGCGTTTATATAAAAAAAATTGCTTACAAATGATGTTCAAAATGTCCAAAAAGCACAAAGCTAGAAATACATGAAGGACAGCCAAAAAACTAAATGTAGAATGCACCAACAAAAGAATGAAGTGATGAGACCCACACCATAGGAAATATGAGAAAACCAGCTTTCCAACGATATCTCGTTTGCCAAAAAATGATATCATTTTCCCAAGTTATGACCTCTGGAAGAAAACAACTCCAAAGAGGAAAAAAGCCAGTGCTGGAATAAATTTGACGATCATACGACCGTCGCAGCAAAAATACTAGCTTAAATTTGACGTCCAAACGATCGTCACCGCAAATGCATAACTAGGCTTATTTTAGAAAAAAATGTTTTTTATATAAAAAAAACAATAAAAAAAGGTGTGATTTTTTTATTAAAAATGGCCGGCCTATACCGAGCCGCTGCCTAGCAGGTACTGCCGTCGATGGTACTGTCAGACCGTCGATCAACATTAAATCCGTCGACGGTTGGCAGTACGTTGGTTGGCGTACTTAGGGCCCACAGGCCTACGTACGTAGGTACCTACGAGTACCCTAGTACCAGGGCCGGCAAGCCCTTAAACTGCAACTTTTTCTTTTTTTTTGATTTTTTTTAATAAAAAAGTCAAAAAATACAATAAAAGACTGCGAATTTTTGCAAGAAAAAAAATATAATTTTTTTTGACAAAAAATATGCAGAAAAATATTTTTATTTTTTTACCAGGCAGACGAACGGCCGTACGGCCGAACAACAAAAAAATTTTGCCCCTAAATTCAACTTTGTCCAAAATGGACGAATGAACAGTCGATTTAGGGGTTTTGGACTGCTACAGACGCAATGGCAAGGTCCGTTTGAGCTGAAAATGATTTGAAATTGTAGGTATGCTCTAGATCAAAAAAACAAACCCCAAACCCTTGAAACTCCAAAAATTTTCAAAACAAGAACAAGAAGCAGTAGGTCTGGAGCTCTGATACCATGTAGGAGTTGAGAAAATACAACTTCACAAACCCCAAAGATCACCTGCATGCAAATAACCTATCACAAAAGAAGAGATGGAGACAAACAAGCAAAGGTACTCTGAAAACTGAAAATGTATATATTAGAGAGAATGAGAGAATGAATTGATATGAAATACAATGGGATCAATCTTTATAAAAAGGAGATCATGCAAACCCTAATAAAACCCTAATAGGAAAAACCCTAAAAGAAGCTCTAATAGGAAAATATTTAATAATTAATATAATTATTAAATGTCACTTTATGCAACTAACGTGAAATCTTAAGAAGGGAATAAAGGTAACTTAATCAACATAATTAAGTTAAAACCTTTACTCTAACACCCCCCTTAAGATGAGCAACAGTGCAGCTACAAAAAAATGCAAGAAAGAAAAGGTAACTACAATGCAAGAAGGCAAACATGGGTCCCGACAACTAGGCCAAATCAGGTACCCAAATACAACCAAATCTTTTTAAAGAGGAGAAATAGAGAAAACCTCATGGGAAAAATTTTTACTCCAAAAAGAGATGCAGAAAACCAAGAACATCACTGAAGCAGAAGAAGCTGCAAACAACTGTCGAAAGATGATTGCTACGGTGTTGAAGAACCTCCGCTAAAGATATGATGATTAGAAACAAGAAGAAAACAATCTGCATAAGTGCCCCAAATGACACTACTCGAATCAGATGGCAAACAAAGGCAAACACCTGGAATGAAGATATAGATGGCACAAGAACCAATAGTCTGAAACACTGATCAACTGAGGATGGAAGATTCCTTCCAAGGTGAAACCAAGGAAGAATTAACACGAACAATATAATACCCCCCCATAGTGCTGAACTGGGAGAGCCTGACAGATCCACTGAAATGATGTGTAACACCCTATAGTGCATGAGGAAGAAGAAACAACATCTGAAAGTGCACAAGAAAGCACCTGCAACTAAAAAAGTGGTGTGGAAAACAAAGCACACATGCATGAGGCTGGAATCATATGGATCCACTCTCATCATGGAGGGACACTCACTAGACAAAGGTGTGATGGCAAAACAAAGGAAAACTACACAACCCCTCATGGCACTTTATAATAACAGTGCGAGTACAAAAATATGGCACAACCTTATGTGCAAAATCCCAAAAAATGCATGTACAATAGTGTGGCGCTTTATCTTAGTGCGTTTACATAAAAAAAATTGCTTACAAATCATGCTCAAAATGTCCAAAAAGGACAAAGTTGGAAATACATGAAGGATAGCCAAAAAAATAACTATAGAATGCACCAACAGAAGAATGAAGTGATGAGACGCACACCACAGGAGAGATGAGAAAACCAACTTTTCAACGATATCTCGTTTGCCAAAAAATAATATCATTTGCCCAAGTTATGACCTCTAGAAGAAAACAACTCCAAAGAGGAAAAAAGCCAACGCTGGAATAAATTTGATGACCATCGCAACAAAAATACTAGCTTAAATTTGACGGCCAAACGACCGTCACCGCAAATGCATAACTAGGCTTATTTTAGAAAAAAATGTTTTTTATATAAAAAAAACAATAAAAAAAGGTGTGATTTTTTTATTAAAAAAAATCATAAAAAATGTTTTTTTTCACATAAAAAAAACAAATTCAACAAATTCTTTTAAAAAAAAAAAAAATGGCCGACCTGTACCGAGCCGCGACCTGGCAAGTACTACCATCGGCGGTCTTGTCAAACCGCCGATCGACATTAAAGCCGTCAGTGGCTGGCAGTACGTTGGTCGGCTTACTTAGGGCCTGCAGGCTTGCATACGTAGGTACCTACGGGTACCTTAGTACCAGGGTCGGCAAGCCCTTAAACTGCAGCTTTTTCTTTTCTTTCTTTTTTTTGATTTTTTTTAATAAAAAAAATCAAAAAATGCAATAAAAGACTGTGAATTTTTGCAGAAAAGAAAAATATTATTTTTGGCAAAAAATATGCGAAAAAATATATATATTTTTTTACCAAGTAGACGGACGGCCGTACGATCGAACAACAAAAAATTTTTGCCCCAAAATTCAACTTTGTCCAAAATGGATGAATGGACAGTCGATTTAGGGGTTTTGGACTGCTGCAGACGCAATGGCAAGGTCTGTTTGAGCTGAAAATGCTTTGAAATTGCAGGTATGCCCTAGATCAAAAAAATAAACCCCAAACCCGTGAAGCTCCAAAAATCTTCAAAACAAGAATAGGAAGTAGCAGGTCTGGAGCTCTGATACCATGTAGAAGTTGAGAAAATACAACTTCACAAACCCCAAAGATCACCTACATGCAAATAACCTATCACAAAAGAAGAGATGGAGACAAACAAGCAAGGGTTCTCTGAAAACTAAAAATGTATATATCAGAGAGAATGAGAGAATGAATTGATATGAAATACAATGGAATCAATCCTTATGAAAAGGAGATCATGCAAACCCTAATAAAACCCTAATAGGAAAAACCCTAAAAGAAGCCCTAATAGGAAAACATTTAATAATTAATATAATTAAATTGCTAAAAGAATTAAATGCATTTTATGAATATGATATAATATTATTTGATGTATTGGGTGACGTGGTTTGTGGAGGTTTTGCTGCTTCGTTGAACTATGTAGATTATTGTGTCATTATCATAGATAATGGATTTGATGCATTATTTGCAGCTAATCGTATTACTGCTTCTATCAAGGAAAAAGCTCGTACACATCCACTCCGATTAGCAGGTTTGGTTGGAAATCGTACATCTAAAAGAGATCTTATCAATAAATATGTAGAAGCCTGTCCAATGCCCGTAATAGAAGTGTTACCTCTTATTGAAGATATTCGAGTTTCGAGAGTCAAGGGGAAAACCTTATTTGAAATGGTTGGATCCGAACCATCTCTTAACTATGTATGTGAATATTATTTAGACATAGCGGATCAAATATTGTCCCAACCAGAAGGTATTGTGCCAAAGGAGATTCCAGATCGGGAATTATTCAGTTTACTCTCTGACCTTTATCTCAATCCTATTGATGAGGGGAATGATAAAAATAATAAGGAAAATTTACTTGGATTTACGACGATTTAATCAACATAGTTATAATCATTTATGTCAGTGAACATTGATGAACCTCTCACTGTCGAATGTGAGATAGGTAATTATCATACTTTCTGTCCAATTAGCTGTGTATCTTGGTTATATCAAAAGATTGAAGATAGTTTCTTTTTAGTTGTGGGTACAAAGACATGCAGTTATTTTCTGCAAAATGCACTTGGAGTAATGATTTTCGCAGAACCTCGCTATGCAATGGCAGAATTGGAAGAAGGAGATATCTCGACTCAATTGAATGATTATGAAGGACTAAAAAAGCTTTATATTCAACTCATCACTTCGAACAAGCACATAAATAACTCCTTTTAGTATACATCTAAAAAACTATTGAACTCAATCACCCGTTGCTCTTTATCCTCAGTTTCCCTTTGGGGTTGATCCCATCAAAGTATCAAATTCAATTCAATATAATTATTAAATGTCACTTTATGCAAACTAATGTGAAATCTTAAGAAGAAAATAAAGGTAACTTAATCAACATAATTAAGTTAAAACCTTTACTCTAACAACGTGTACCTTGTTTAAGTGTTTAAAAGCACTTTCACATTTATCTATGTGGTATTAATTCATTGTGGTTAATTGGAGTTATTAACCCCGTTTTGATTCAAATTTAGGCGTTAATTTTGACACCTCCTCAAGATCTATCCTGACAATCATATATTAAATATCAAATTATTTCATTAGGAAAATTTTGGTCCTAGTAAGCTATGCTAGGACCCATTCACCCTTGATGGTGAGTGGATCCTCCCTTAACAGGACCCCCTTTCTCAATTGATTTGGAATAGGTTTTTGGCCTTCTTTCAACTCCTTAAAGCTTGGTCTTGGAAACTTATCTAGGACCCATTCACCTTTGGTAATACATGGGTCCTCCCTTAACAAGACCCTAATTTTTGAATTTCATTCTAGTAGGAATTTAATTATCTTTCTTTTTAGATCTAGTGTCAACCTTAGTTCTTTGAATTTCAATGTTAATCTCCTAATTTAGTATAAATAAGGGGTGAAATCACATTGTTTCTCCTAACACAATCTAGCAAGTTTATGAAGAATTCAAGCACTCAAGTGATCAAGCATTAGAGTATTTCAAAGTCATTCTCAAGGCTTTTCAAGGCGGATTTCAAGATTTTATTGCAGCAATTCAAGGTCATATTGTCATGTCAAGGGTTTAATGCATTCATGTGTGTTGAGCTAAGAAGTTAATGTTGCATTAAAGATCCATTTACAAACATCATCCTACATCCAAGATCTACATTCTTCATGGCCACTACATGTTAGTACATGCATATTTGATTCACAAGACATCATCCAAGGTGATATCATTTGCATTATTTCATGTTCATGCTTCATTTCTTTCATTTCATCACTTAGTTTGATTACCTACAAGGGATTTGACTGAGGAAAACCCCCATTCACTAATAAATCAACAAGGATTTTTTTCCTTTGAGTGTGTAATTGTAGGTCTTAGGTTGAAGAGCAAGATTTGGAGCGAAGTCAAAGTTGAAAAGTTGCAAAAGTTTTCATTCAAAGTACAAGATCACAAAAAGAGCTCTACAAAATTGAATGCATGCTTCCAGAACTTGACAACCAAGAATTCAAGAGTGAAAATATCAAGGTACAAAATCCTAAAATTAGTTTTCTAAAACCCTAAAAGGATCCATTCCCCACTGAAGGTGAATAATTCCTCCATAGCTCAAAAACAACAACTTTCTAGCTAGGTACACAACTTTTATGCTCTAAAAACATCCCCCATAGTTTCTATAATAGTTAGGTTGCATTTCTAGTTGTTATTAGCATCTTATTTCACATAGTTTTAGGTGTTTAGGGTCTCATAAAAATAAGTGGCCCATCACATTGCTCGTGCATTTGGGTGGATCCCATTTTCACCCTAATCATTTTTGGTGAACCCGACATATTCAACATTGAAATTTTCTAAATTTTAGAGTCTCTCATTGCATCTTCAGTTCAAATATTACATTCATTTCATTTAGATTTGAATTGAATTAGGGTTTCTTGTTTTGCATTAAAATCTTGCATATCATATAAGGTTTAGGTTTGCATTCTTTTGCACTTCTTAAATCTGAAAATTACAAAAACAAACCAATAATTTTGTATCTCATTCAAATCTCATTCAATTGAATTTGAAAACCAAAACAAAATTGCATTTCAACTTGCGTCCTGCATTTCATCTTTTCATTGCATTTTTCATTGAATTTCTGGAAAATCTGAAGTTGCATTTCACTGTCTACAACCTGGAGCTGAAATATATATCTGAGAACTTGCAAATCATCAAAAAATAGTTTAAAAAGACCTAACCAAGAATCATTCACATTTATTGGTGAATAAGTCCCTGATCAAGTATGATCTATACCTTTTGGCATCTGAAAAGGAATTAAAACTAACTTTGAAATCCATAGAAAATTCCCAAGAAGACCTAACCAAGACCCATTCACCCTTACTGGCGAATGAGTCCATGTTAGCTATAGATCTAAAATTTTAGGATGTTAAAATCTTAGTTTTCAGATTCTGTTTCATGCATTTATCTTTCTATTTCAGTTTCCTAATTTGTTGTTTCATCAACTTCATTGCATTTAGCTTAAATTACTTCATTTTAGTACATTGTTAAAAGTTCACAATTGCATCAAAAGAATTTCATTTTCAGATTATTGCATTGTTTAATTAATACATTGCATTGCTTGGATTCTAAAAATTGCATTTCATTCTAGGTTATTGCATTGTCCCTTTATCATTATGTAAAACTTGTATGAGCTTAACAACTTGGTGTCCTATTCATAATACTATTATAAGACATAGTTCGAGGCTCATGTCATCTCGTGATATCTCACTTTTCATGGATCTTGGGTGGTCTAACTCTCTTTTTGATAGTGTTTAGAATCAACCCTCCATATCTCATAGTTTACATACTTCATGTCCTATGGCTTCACCTCCTATAATCAATGTACATGATGTTATTGACAAGCTAGATGAACAACTAGAAAGCTTACAATCCCATATCCTTAGTGAATGCATTGACATTAGCCTGGTTCCTATCATACAAAATCTAAAGAAAGTGCTTAAAACTCGAAATGAAACACAAATCATCTATAGCCTTAGTTACTTCCTTTAGGATTACTTGAACAAACAAGATAATACCAACATACATGCCACAACCAATCCTCCTACTGAAACTAAGAACAATGTTAAGATGGATAATGATCATATGCAATTACCTCCCACAAAGAACATGATAACATTTATCGAAGAGCTAAACCTCGTAAGGGCTTGACCAAACAACCTCCTGACATTTCTTTATCACAAAATGACATACCTAAACATGCACCTGATGGTCCTCTTTACATAGTTGGCTAAATCAATAATAAGCCCACTAATGGGATATTGATTCATCCCATTTGAGGAGAGAATGTGATCACAAAAGAATTCTTATATGTGCATGCCCTATATCAAGATACATATAACTCAAAAGGATGGATCAAGACACATAACCGATTTGATTTTCCTACGATAGTCTTGATAGATCTCCCTTTAAAAGTGGGACCAAAAATATTAATAGTCTCATTCTGCATCATTCCATAATTGAACCAATTTTGTATGAAGCTAGGCTATCCATGGCTTCTCTCCATGAATGCCATCCCTTTGATTGTGCATAAATGTCTAAATTTTACATTTGGAAATGACATCTTCAATGTGCATCATAGCATATTTCATCCTACCTCGAAAAAAGAGAATTTTTCAATAGATTACTTTTGGCCTAAGCCTATGGAACTATAGTGTAATACTTGAATTTTCACACTTGTTGGGCCCGCCTTGCTTTATTATCCTTCTTTATGGCTTAATTGGTCCTATTTTGTGTCTACAAGCCCTATGAATGACATATTTTTCTAGTTAATCTTGAAATTCTCCAATGCATAAGTGATCCTCTAATGATTTTGATTGGTGTGTCCCTAATTTTTGGTTGGGACTAAAACACCACTAAGGGCATCTTTGTGCCCCTAAGGTTTCAGGACCCTAATTTGGAGGTATCTTATTTGGGCCTCTTTTTGGTGTTTGTGCCCCAAGTTTCATCACTTGGGACTAAAATTCCACCTAGGGTGTCTTCTTCCTCATTGAGTCATTTTTCAAGATTTAATTTCAAATTCTAGCAAGATTTAACCTCTTTCATTTAATGAATTCATATGTCGGCTTGGTGTGATACAATTTTGGGATATTAAGCATAGATTAGTATAAATACAAGGTTCATTCATTTATTTTCATCTAAGTCTTTTTTGAAAGCATTCACTATAGTCAAATTGAATTCATAAGATAATTCAAGAGAAAATCATTAAGAATTTGGAGCCATTATCAAGATTCAAGCATCATATCAAAGACTATTTTTTATGCCTTGCATAACCACCCCATATTTTGCCTTGGTCAAAATGGGCCCCCCTTTATTGTTTTGTCCTTGGTCGTTTGTCAAACAAAGTTTGGAGTCTTTCTTTTCCAATAATTTGTTTTTCTTTGGTTTGTTCTATTAGAAGCGGAACCGGAACTGAATCGGGTTTTAAAACTTCTTTCAAAACTCGTTTTGATTCCCATCCTGACAATTTTTATTTTGAATTTGTTGTTTTGTCTTTGTCTTTGTCGGAGCCATAGTGAAAGTCAAGTCTGAATTTATTCGAAGTTTCAAATCCGTTCTAATTCTGCCTCCACCTCCGCTTTTTGGTTTTTCGTTTTAAACTAGGTTTTTATGTTAAGTTTTCTTGTTTCTGTCTTTTTGTTTTATTTTGTTGTTTTGGTTCACTTTTATCTTTGTTAGCGGAACCAGAACCGGAATGGGAACCAAGTAGGGAAATTACTCAAGTTTCCAAAATAGTTTTCATTTCGATTCCGCTCCCACTGTTTCTTGGTCATTGACTTTACTGAAGTTGCACATCAGTAATGTGCCAGTTCCTTCTGCAGTTTCGACTTCACTCTATTTCATTTATTGCATTAATTATAGGTGCCATGCATGCATGAAACTGTGAGTTTTTACCTTAATTAGGGATTAATGCGTAGTTATCATCATTATTGTTAAGAGATCGAAGAGTGAACCAAAGTTGCAGTGGATATTTTGTGTGAGTGAATCAATTGAAAGAGAGACAGTTGCGTGCAAATTGCTTCAGAAAGTTAACCTATTTATTTGCATTCGAGGTAGGGTTTTCTATTCTCATATTTCATTTTTATTTTGACGTTTTTTTTTCTGTTTCTCTTGGATTGTTTAGGTTTTGTGCGAATTTCTCTATAATTTTGTGTGTTTTGTTTATTTCACTTTTGTTTAAGTTTTCTTGTTTTCTTATGTTGCTTTATGGTTTTGTTTCCTGTCTGTTTATTTTAAACACAGTTGTTTTCACGTTTTTGTCATGATCGCATCGTGGTGCACTAGTTTTTAAAATGCATAAGTTAGTTACTGTTTTACAGTGAATAGGGTTTGGTAAATGGTCATTTTTACTTAGAAATCTTGTTTCGTATCAATCTGGTTAGTTTAAATGGGGTTAAATTTGTGCCCTATTTATTTGGAATCGATGGTTTTTAGTTTAGGGTTTTGAAGTGTTCATGTTTTTAATTTAAATATGATGCCCTAAAAAGTACAGTCGCCTCTCTGTCATATGGGGATGGTATTATTAGTTTATTTTTAAGCCCCTTTCATTTTTGATATGACCTAGTCCTTAAATCATGAAGTTATGTATTGAACGGCTAAAATCACTTATGACGTCATGGTCATTTTAGGTGGAAGTGGGATCGGAATCGATCTAGACTTTGAACCATGTTTTCCAATAAGTATCGATTCCATTTCCATCTCATTTCCAACTCCACTTACCATAAGAAGAATTCTTTCAAAATATCGATAACCTAGGCGGAAGCGAAAGCGAAACTGAATTGAAATTAGAAAATTTGAATGAAACCAAATCAGTTTCCATTTCGGTTTTGGTTCCAGATACCATTCCAATTCTGACTCCGGTCTCGCTTATTATTACTAAAATCTCAATAATGGTTTTGGCTTCGAGCCCGACAGTGTTTTAAAAGAGACTGTTTAGAGTGTTTCTCTGGTTGGCTCCACCTCTGATATATATATATATATATATGAAGGGTAAGGCTTTAAAGCATATTTTGTGATGTTTATTCAAGGATCTAATTAGAGTTTTTGTTGTAGGAAAGGTAAAAAATGTTAGGAGTATCAGGAGAAGCTTCCCAAAGGAATCAACCTATAGAAACATCAAAGGCAACAACTAAGCCTAGGAAGATTAGGCCGGAGTAGCTACCTTATACCTTGAGGTATAATCATAGGGGTTCTATTGTCACTGCAAGCAAAGTAGAATCAGATTGGTCTGATATAACTGACACCAATCTAGGCCAATACAATTTTGAGGAGTTATGTTCAAAAAAATTCACTGAGGATGTAATAGGGATAACTTTAAGAATCATACAATCTGGCTTGGCTCACATCACCTTATTTCCTCTATCCATCCAATGCCCAGAGTTGATTATGATAGCACTAGGAGCTTACAATCTAGCCACTAGGCAATGTATGGATTCATAGGACAATGTGATCATTGATCTAACTCCTCAAATGTTTTAGCACATGTTTAGTGTCCTTGATCCAAAGAACCTAGTATAGATAAATGAGGCAGATGCTTTAGAGATATATAGCAAACACAAGTAGGCCAACAAGGCTCACTTGAACAAGAAGTGGTTGAAAACAAAGAAGAAGTCTCTAACCAAGCTCCATGATCAACCAAAGAGGACAAAATTCTACAAGGAAGTATTGGACCTAATAATGATGTTGTCCAGAGCCTTTGGGAAGAGGGAAGCATTTCATTTCAAGGAGTGGATGTTTCCCTTCATTCAGTCAATCTTTAATGGCACCCAACAGTTTGATTGGCCGATGATTGTTTCAGATACCATTCATGACCAGTTAACTAGAATAAGGGAAACCAAGAGCTTATGTTGTCTATGCAACAACTAGAGGAGGCATCTTTCTAGGTTTGAACAAAGTGGGAACATTGGGAGAGGATGATGGACAAAAGAGAGAATGGAAAGGGTATGTGCAGGATCATGATGGGCCAAAATGTGGCGATATGTAAGCCATATGATGGTCCATGTGGCTGATGACTTTTTTTTTACCCAAACTTGATGAAACAAAAAGGGTTTCTAGAGGATATTCTCAGCTTTCCACCAATATAAATTATGATTTACTTTTAATTTAATAAATAATTATTATTAATTTTCTATTAGAATTATGAATAAATTCCTAATTGATAGGCTGATTGAAAAACATCTATAACTTTCAAATGGTATCACATTTTTTGAATCCAAAACATGCGTCACATTCTATGCTTTGCATAATATAGGATTAAAAAAGAAAAAAATGAATTTCATGAATTTTTGACCAAGTTAAGGTGGTTAGACAGACGAGCTTTTATATTTTTTAAAAGTTGTAATAAAAAAATCATAATTAATTATTTACTAGGAAAAAAATTATAGAAAAATATGCATCACATCGAGACATGATTCCTCTACTTATATCTAAAATATTATAAAAAAATATTGTCATTTTATTGTGGTTAGGGTGGTCAGACAGACACCTACTTCTTATTTTTACCCTGAAATTTAAATACTACTGCATTGAAATTTCAAATTTTCACCAAATAGATATATTTTTTTCAAATAAAGGTCTAGTTGTTTAGAAACTACATTCGATTTTCTACATATTCTTTTTTTTTATTTTTTTTGAAATAATATAGATAACTTATTCAAATTT
This sequence comes from Sequoiadendron giganteum, assembly GCA_007115665.2. Classification (NCBI taxonomy): domain Eukaryota; kingdom Viridiplantae; phylum Streptophyta; class Pinopsida; order Cupressales; family Cupressaceae; genus Sequoiadendron; species Sequoiadendron giganteum. Next base: position 94,429,597 of record CM021109.1, read on the forward strand.
TTACATCAAGTTGTCTAACTCTGATTTTTTGTCTTTTTATTGCCACTTAAGGGCCTGTTTTTTCCATGATGATCCTGCACATACTCAAAACATTATGATCAGCTATCCCTACAGGTTTTTGAAACAAAATTTAGGAGAGTTAATGATGCATTCTTATATGTAATTATTAACTAGCTTAATGGAAATGCAAGGTACAGATTGAGCCAAGAAGCCATAGCCTTTATCATAGAGTGAGGATGTTGGTATATCCAATACCCCAAGTTCACTTATTTTAGGTTGGCTAGATTTGAAGGTCATCCCCACTTACTTCTAGGGTGTTGTAGCAATAGGATGGTTTTGATGGAGTTTTTCTATCAAGCTCTGGGGGTCAATGTCCGATTTGGGTTAAAGCACAAGACAGGTTGTCATAAGTTTCCCATACAATTGGGTGAATAAAGATGACAACATCTTGTGGGAGCTAAGGTAGTTTGCAGTGAATTGATACATTTGAAGCTAGGTTTGTACACGGATCAAAAGCACTTTGATCCAAAGAAGAGAATGAATGCTTTGTTGCCTTCGGTTTTTGATAAACATTTCAATTTGTTAGAGGACTTATGGAGTGATCTTCAGGATGAATATGACCTTAGGAAAAGGAATTATGAGAGGTTTCCTATTGCACTCATCGTATAATTTGGGATCAAAGATTACATCCTTGATACACTAGTAGATGATGGAGTTGTGTTGGATCCATAATACGAGGCCTTAAACATTGGTACTAGAAGTTTGGATCCGGTAGACTGGGATGGTGAGGAGACCATCGACATCAAGAAAATAGGGAGACCGGTCTTAGATAGAAGTATCCACTGGGATGTTCTAACAACCAAAAATCCTTAGGGTCCAGCTCCTAAGAAGGGGAAGGGATATAAAAGAATCAAAAGAAAATTGCCTTCCAAGGAGCCTTTGGAGTTCTTCCCTCTTGACATTGAAGAGATTGAGCTTGAAGCCTCTGCTCAAGATTTACTTGGAGTACAAGAAGAGGATACCCAAATAGGACTTGTGGTTTCAACACCATCAGTAGGCGAGTCATATGCTCAAGTCCCTCTAATAGATCAACCAAGCAGAGGGATGCCTAAAGGAACTCTTCATGGCATAGCTAAAGCATTTAAGGGAAAAGAAGTAGACCTGGAGATCCATGATGTTGAAACGGACTCTGATGAGACCTTATCAGAGAAAGATGCACAAGAAAAGATGCCTCTAGAGGAGGAAATTGAACATATTTTAATAGAGGAAGATAAATGGGCATTGTTTCAAGAAGCAAAGAAGGCTTCAGATGCTTAAGAACATGCAGAGGCAATAGAGAATAAAAACTCACTTGATGCTAAGGCACAAGTTGATGTCTTACTTCAGTAGCAACAAATGGAAGCTAAGCTAAGGGTTGATGAAGTGTAGAAGCAACAAAGGTAAAAGGACAAGGAGCTCAAGATCAAATAAGAGAATGATAAGCTGGAATTAATACAGAAAATTCATGATCTAGAGGAAGAAAAGGCAAAGGAACAAAGGGAAAGAGAAGTTCTTGTGGCACAAACAAATGTGGACCAAGAACAAAAAGAAGTACAAGGGTTTTATTCTCAACCTAAAGTAAATATGGCACAACCTTCTACTACTGCTTCTTCTTCTACAACTATAATGACCACTACTGCAAGTACTCCCACTTGGTTGACATTGGATCTTCAATAGAGATCAGTGACACCTTCACAACCTCTCAATTGGGATGATATGATGAAGGAAATTGGAAAAGAAAGGCCCAAGAAGAAGGCCAAAATCCTACATTCCACTAGACTCACTGACAAAGGAGAAATTATTGCTGAATGTGCAATACCGATGGTGGACAAGGATGTGAGGGACATGCAACTAATTGATTATCAGTTGGGCACTGTTAACTTAGGGAGACCCACAAGAGATCAACAAATGAACTTGATAGATGTGGTAGCATCATCCACTAAATCAAGAATGATGAAAGATAAGCAGAGAAAGGATGAGCTTAAGGCTCAATTGGATCAATTGCATACTTTCTTGAAGATTTTTTTTGCTCCGAGGTCGCAACAAGTTGCCACCATTGAGACCCCAATTTCTCTTAGTAAGAAAGATGTGGATGATTTGGTACAAGTAAGGGGTAAGGCAAAGATATTGGGTAGATGGACGGATAAACTAAATCAAGAAATAAGTGAGGTATTGTTTAACAGTTTCGAGGTTCACAAGATGATAGAGGAATTAATAGAAGAAATGAATCAGTATGCCAACTTATTAGGAGAACAGAAGGAGGAGTACAGAGGATATAGCCAAAAGCTGAAGGAGGTTAATAAATTTCCAAAGTCCACTCTTCTAGAACAATCAATACTTGAAGAGGATAACAAATATTTCTTGGAAAATACTTCTAGCATACTCCGGTTTGGATCGGACTTTTTATACAAGCATAAAAATGAAAATCAAGATTCTGTTAAGGATCTGAATGAACAGTTTGAGGAGTTAGAAGCAATTATTTCTATTATAGTAAATATTGATATACCGCTAAAGGAGGGCCTACCTTTGAGCCAAATAAAGGAGAAATGGGATGATAGGTTTAAAGAGGTCATGCATAAAGGAGATGATGGAGAGGATCTACTGTTAGATTGGTTAATGGATATTAAAGAAGAGATAAGGGAAGCTAAAAGGGCGTTAATGAAGCTAAAAGACATGAGAGTTTTTGTTGTTGCAGAGTTAGAAAGGATCAAGTTTGAAGATAGTTGGGTTGATGGGCCGAAATTGGACATGCTTCAACAAGTATTCTCTAGTTATGACGATTACATTGCAGAGCAAACTTCACATTCATAATTGATAATCTCATGCATGCATGTATTTCTTCTCTTCTCCACATGTAGGACTGGTAGTTTTAGAGGCGCATGGCTTTATTTTCTCTTCTATTTTATTTTCTCCAGTTTAACTAAATGACCAGGATGGGAACTAGAGATCAAATTGATCTGAGTTTCCAAGAAGACTTTAATTCCTAAAAAGGTGGATCGACTTAAGATAGAGAGGACTTCCAATTTTTGTACATCTATAAATGCCTTTGGGGTATCATATTGTAAGGGTCAGCTAATAAGAATAGAATTGGCCACTTGATAGTAGCAGATAGAATTTTATAGCTTTATAGAGATACTTTGTTACTTTATTTACAATTGAATATAATTATAGGTTTTTATGCAATATGGTGTTGGAATTGAGTTTTATTTGATAAGACTGATGAATTATAGTCTATCTGTATGCCAGTGATCATGTTGAAGCATAAGTGTTTCTTTTGTGATAAAAATCCTTAGAAGAAACCAAATTTAAAGATTATTTCATTAGATTATTTGTGAATTGAATTTATTGAAGTCTGTTGATCTATGGTCTTGGGAACGAATGGAAATGTGTTCTTTTATCTTTGAAATATTTATGATGTGTTATTGTGATGTTAAATTAAGCACCTTAGATGCATGCAATAGTATGAACTATTCTGTAAATCATATCATGTTATGGTTTTCTTGATCTGTTGGAAGAACATTCATTGTTGAAGATATATGTCCAGATATTAGATAAGTTTTATTCATGTTTTACTGATATATGCCCTGATCTATCTTTTTCTTTTATTTAAAAACCCCCTTTTCATTAAAGACAATTCGATGAATAAGTCACTGCTTGCATTCCTTATTACCAACAAAGGCCTCTTGAATATTATAGTTGCATGGACTGATTGAGTGACACCAGACAGTTGAGAACCAACTACTAGGACCTTGGGAGTTAGGCTACTATATGTTGTCTTTCTTTTTCAAGAGAAATAGAGTAGATTTATTATGTTTAACGTTGTTTGTGTCATTTTCCCCATCAGCACTATTCTTGCATCATGTGTGTTTTTGTGCTAACATTTTTGATGTAGGGTTTTTATCTAAACAAGCAAGCTCAAAATCTATCAAGCATTTCAAGATCCATATCCATTACAGCCATTTCACACAAGTTTATAGCCATTACAAGGGTTTGGTGAGTTGTAGCATTGCATGTTGCTCATTCACCATTTCCTTCATTATTTCTATCTCATTTCAAGGTTTAATTACCAACAAGGGGTTTGACCAAGGCAAACCCCCATTCACTAACAATCAACGAGTTTTTTCCATCTTGTCCATTTGTGTTTGTAGATCTAGGTTGAAGACTTGAAGATCACTTGGAGTGAAAATTTATCAAAGTTGCAAAGTTCCATTGCCAAAGTTGTCATCTTCATAGAAACTCATCTATAGGTCAAATCGAGTTGTTTCAAAACTTGAGATTTAGAAGGAAGTAAGTCCAGATCTGGGAGATCAGGACAACATTCTATGTTTTCAGAAATTTAGAGCAAGACTAAAACACCATCTTGGGCATCTTAGTCCTCCAAAATATAACTTTTAGAGATTCTTCAAGATTTTGTTCTGACATTTGTAGATTCTATGTTTGCCCCAAAAAATAGCAACAAGAGTAAAACGCCATCTTGGGTGTCTTAGTCATCCAAGGCATATTTTGGCAGCTTGTTTATATTTCCATAATCCTCATATCATCTCCAAGCTTCCCAAGTACACATACCCTAACTTGGTGTTTCTCATTTTTAGTATTTGCATCTCTCATTTAGTTCATTTTAGGTATTTTGCATATCATAGTGTGTTTTCCAACATTGTCTTTTCCAAGAACTTGCTTGGTGGTGAACCCCTTAAATCTAAAATAACACCCCTCCTAAGTCTTCCTAATTGTGAATTGTCTCACCTTGAGAGGTTTATAGTCAATTGATCTTATTAGGGTTCTTAGGACATATTTGAATGACCTAGATAGAATAGGAGGAAAAGGTATCCCCTTTCTCTTCCCATTTTATCTTTGGTTCATTTTGGTGAACCTGACTTCTTTGACCATTCTTCCTTTTCAGATTTTGGAGTCCTTTAGAGTCCTAGATCTAGATTGCATTCATTTCATTGTGCATCTAGGGTTTCTTGCATCTTGCATTAGTGAAATTGGATTTAAGGTTTCCTATTGTTGCATTAGTGAAAGTGCATATAGGTTGCATTTTTACTTTCTTGCATCCTTTAATTTCATTGAAAATGTGAAAAGTGTGTTGCTCATTCTCTTAATTGTATTTAGAAACATTGTTATTGCATTGAAAATTGAAAAATTGTATTTCAATCTTGCATTCAATTGCTTGTTAGTCATTTATTTTCTTTGCATCCATTTGTACCATTTTTTTGTTTCCAAGAATTAGGTCCCTAGGTAGGCAACCTAGGACAATTGCTATCAAGCTAGAATTTTTTGTTTTTCTCAGAAAAACCTCTACTAGGAATAAAATGCCCTTCCTAGCATCTTAGTCCCTCTCAGGTTTTTTTTCTTAGAATCCTCTCTTTGTTGTTTTTTCCCTATTTTAGCCTCTAGAACTTCAAAATCTCACTAGGAGGACTAAAACGCCCTTACTGGCGTCTTAGTCCCTGTTGACTTTTACTCTCCAATTTTTAGGCCTTGAAATTGCTTTTCTATGTTTCTGTGGGTTGCTTTTAGTTTTCTATTTTAGTTTCCAGAATTGTTGTTATTCGAATTTCTTTCATTTCAAGTGTATTTGCAAGTATAGGAGATTATGTTCATTACATCTTTCATGGTTTATTCCTTGTATGAGTTGTAGTACTTGGTGTTCTACTACTAATACTATGGTAAGATGAAGTGTGAAATTCATGGCATCTCACAATAAGACACTCATTGTGGATCTTGGGTTATCAATCTCTCTTGCTTCTAGTATTGGCACTAGTTCACTAGGTATGGACCATACCTTTGACACCTCCTTTTCCATGCCCACTTTACCTACAAGCATTATGCCAATTTTTCAAACAATGGTTGATCATATTCCTCAAGAGAACATAATAAAAATTCATGAAGACCTAGCCCATTTACAAGATAGTGTGTACTGGAAACATTTCCAACAAGTTTATTGGAAACATTTCCAACATGGTTATACTTTCCATAGATAGTATTCACCGCATGATGGAAAGTGATGAAGGAATAGAAGTTGTGCATAATATAGCTTGTATCTTTGGAAAAAATATTCCTTCCACCACTAATGGTGCTCAAACTTCAAAAAATTTGCAAGGAGGAAATCAAACTCCTCCCTCTTCAACCATAGCATCCATTCCAACCTACAAAACTTCTCAAGTGACCACAATGATGCAACCAACTAGTAATACATTTCCACTAGTTCTCCTTATACATATGTGGCATCTAGTCTCATACCTCCTCCCACAAGCAATCCATTCATTTTTCCTTCTAACACATACACACCACTACCATATTCACCTCCATATCACACCAAAAGAAATGATCCTATCATCAATGACCTTTTACAAAGCTTTTCATCCCTTCAATGTCAAGTTTCTACCATAAATCAAAATGAAAATGGTCCACCTGCATACTATGCCATGAGTAATCCACTATCCTTGGAGATATTGAGAACTTCAATGAAACAAGGTATAGAGATCCATATACTTGAGAAATATGGAGGAAAGGGAGATCCTACTAATCATGTTAATGCCTTCACTACTTTATGTAGTGACTTTATCCTTGAGGACAAAATTTTGGATAAAGGTTTTTGCCGATCCTTGAAAGGCATGGCCTTGGAATGGTTTTTTGCATTACTGAATAACTCAATGCATTAATTCAATTAAATTTTTGAGGCCTTTATTAACCATTTCCAAGTGCAAATGGTTCCCAAGATGATATTGGCTGATTTGATGAGATGCAAGCAAAATCAAGGTGAAAAAGTCACTGACTTTATTTCACGTTACAAGTCACTTTATTCCCAAATCAGTGTGAAGGTTCCTAATTCTCACCTCCAAAATATGTTCATAGAAAACTTACACGACAAGATAAGGGAGAAGCTCACTATGATGAATTTTCCTTCCTTCATGCACCTATGTACTGCCCTTCCAGATTATCAAAATGTTATAAGTGCTAGTGAACCAAAAGCTACCCCTATCCATCCTGAAAAATCTAAAAATTTAAACCAAAACACTTATCAACCTTTCAAAAGACAACCTAAGAGATTCCTTCAACTAAATTCCACCTCTCAACCCACCCAACCATTGATACCCAATTAGCCGCTATAAAGAAGAGTAATCCTTATATATTTGGGGATTCACAAAGACAATTTACTCCATTACCCGATACCCTTCACAACATCATGACCCAAATCCTAACCAAAAGAATGCTTACCTTACCTCCCATCTGACCCCTTGACCCTAGTAAACCATTACCTCCAAGATTTAGACAAAATGCCTATTGTTCTTATCACCAACAAAAAGGACATGACATAAAGAATTGCAAGTGTCTTAAATATCTTGTTCAAGACCTCATTGATTCCAATAATATCCTAATTGTAGGTGTGAATGACAAAGGTAACAAGTCCATAGCTCCTCCCAACCAAAACTTGCAAATATTTACTGATCCCATGCCCAATCACAATATTTCATTTGTTAAGGCTAGTGAAACTAAGCCTGATGTGATGAATGTTGACACAGATGATGAACATCTGAGCAATAAAGAACAAAATCCTATGGATGATGATAAAAATAATTCTATGGATACTGATGAACAAAGTCCTATAGATACAATGATAGGAGTGGTTGACATCGATCCTCGTAAAAAATAAACCATTGACATTACTTTATCTTCAAAAGAAACAATTAAACATGTACCTAATGGTCCTCTTTAGATAGTCAAAAAAATCAATGATAAGCCCACTCTTGGGATTTTAATTGATCCCATCTATGGAGAGTATGTGATCATAGAAGAACTCTTATATGTGCATGAACTCACTCAAGATAGATATGATAAACCAAAAGCATGGATTAAAATGCATGATGGTTTTTCTCATGCTACGATGGGCTCAATCACACTCCCTTTACAAGTAGGACTAAAGAAATCAAATGTATCTTTCTCTATCATATCTAATTCAGACCAATTTCATTTGAAGTTAGGCTGCAAATGGCTTCACTCCATGAATACAGTCCCATTTGTTGTCTATAAGTGCTTAAAGTTTCCATTCAGTAATAAAATATTCACTGTAAACCATTGTGTCTTTAGATCCCCATCTTCACATGGAAATTTCTCCATAAAGTATTTCTAGCCTAAGCCCATCGAGCCTATAAGACAGCGTGAAGACTTCATTTTCCTATCCTACCAAAATTTCAAAGAAAAATGCATAACCAAGATATCCCTTTAAAAATTTCCTCCACCCATGCTTGAACCCCCACCACCTAAACAAGACAATGCTCAGCCTAAAGCCCTTCCAAAAAACCAAGACCCATCCATAAAAACACCCTTACCTATTTCCTATAAGAGACCTAGAGACAACCAAACAAGTCCTAATCTACTACCTAAGAAGATTTATAAATCAAAAGAGAAAGAGGTTGAACAACCTTCCATGGTTTCTTCTGTTCTTTCCTCACAAGAAGAAAAGGAACCTATGGTTGATCCATTCGCTCCTACACAAAGACAATTTGAAAATAATTTAATAAAAGAAATCGCAATTCTAGAGAGCATAGGTGTAGGCATCGTTCTATTTCTTGAAAGATGAATAACGAGAACAAAATTGAAAATCAAAATATGAAATTTTCAAAAGCAATTTAAACAATGAGTCTCCTCTCTTACTAGAAGCTATAAATTTAACACAACAAGGATTAGAACCTTCTATGGATATTATCATTCATCCTCCTATTGTGGTTAACTTGGATGACAACGAGGAAACAATTAAAATCGATGAGGAAGTGCATAATGAGTTGAATTCATTATTTTCCTCATCCATGAGCTTAAACAATAATAACCATGATGATCCTCCTAAACCGATAAATTCACCATGTGTTTAACCTAGTGATTCTCCTAGTATTGCACTCAATGTGATCCCTCTCGCTAGTGATTTGCATTCAACATATACTAAACAAGATTGGGATGTAGATGACCTGCTAGATGGTTGTTTTGTATGTGCCTTAGTAGTCTTTTTCCTTTTTCTTTTTCTTTCATGTGTGTATTATGATCCCTCGTGATGTTTTGTTTGATGTTTCTCTCTCTTTGTGCATTCCTCTATTTGTACCTTCATTCTTCTCTATGTTGTAGTCTTTTCTCTTTTTATTTATCTTTTTGCTTGTGTCTTGTGTTTTCCTTTTGGGGATGACGCAAGGTATCGAGCACCCTATGTCTCTTCCATGTTGACCCAAAAGATTTTTCTTTTCATTTCACTTTTGTCTTGTGTTTTCCTTTTGCGGATGATGCAAGACATCGATACACCTTATGTATCTTCCATATTGTTGATCCAAAAGAATTTTCTTTGTTTCCGCTCTCTTTGTGTCATTCTTCTAGTTTTGTGTGTATTTGGGGAATGATGATAGTTTCGAGCTCTCTAATATCATTGCCACAAAGAAAAATGTTGACCCTAAGTCCATAGATCCCTTATGTGTTTCTGGGGGGCAACCCTCTTTTTTCATTTTCTTTTCCATGTTTTTCTACTTTAAAGTAATTGCTCACAGTATCATGTTAGCAATTTATTTAAAGTGGGGGCATACATTGGCATTATTTT
>CM021109.1:94439315-94481529 GCA_007115665.2 Sequoiadendron giganteum
TACAAATAGTTGATAGGCTCTCTTATGTATCTTGTCAACACCAGGCCAGACATTTGTTTAGCACTGAACTCACTTAGTCAGTTTATGGTGGAACCTAAATGTGTGCACTAGATAGCTCTGAAGCATGTTTTGAGGTATATTTGAGGCATAGTTGATTATGGGCTAAAGTATGTTCAACAGGATTGAGTGAAGCTCGAAGGGTTTACTAATGCAAATTGGGCAAGAAGTACAGTTAGTTAGATGAGCACTTTAGGGTGTAGTTTCAGTTTGGGATCAGGAGTAGTCTCTTAGTATAGCAAGAAACATAAGTTAGTTACATTGATTTCTATGAAGGTCGAGTATATAGTAGCTAGTATGGCTAAATGTGAGGCTATTTGGCTTCAAAAAATTCTAGTTAGGCTCTTTGATTAGGAGCTAGATCTTACAATCATTTATCATGATAATCAGAGTTGTATCAAAATATCTAAGAATCTAATTTTTCATGAAAAGTCAAAGAACATTGAGATCAAGTACCACTTCATCAGAGATTGTGTGGAGAAGAGGGCAGTTAAGCTCCAATAAATTCCTACAGAAGAACAAATAGTAGATATCCTGACCAAGGCCTTGATGAAGAGTAAGTTTGAATTCTTCAGGGATAAGTTGGGTGTTATGCAGAACACCTTCCTCGCTAATAGAATGTTTCAGGTTTGTGAGGTTGACATAAGATCGAGAGTGATTTTATGTGTAATTTAAAGCTGAGTAATTTAAGGAAAGTTTCTTTTCTTGCATGTTGATTTAAAACAACTAAAGTTATATATGTAGGATTTTTGTAGAAAAACGGTAATTGTATTCTGGAAGAAAAGTTTGTTATTAGGTTCAATAAAAGATCCAACATTTGTAATTTTTTCCCCACACTAGGATTTCCTGGGTATATCTATGTTATTGTCTATTTATGATTGGCTTCTTATTATTTTTGCTTCCATTACTATTAACTGTTAATTAACCCAATGTATTAATTATTATAAATCATTTTTTTGGTGATTTTTTTGTGTAATTAATCTATTACTAAGTTATAATAAATTAACACAAGCTATATTGAAATCCAAGATAGACCACATAGGTAGGTGAGAGCCTATCTATATGTGAGTTAACCATGATTTTACCTAATCCTCACCTTGCTTCATAATCTGATATACCGACTAGGTTAGATGAGATAACACTATTATAGGCAGAGTGACATCAACACATTCTTTTCCTTTGTTTTAGAAAGAAAATGTGGGTCCTTCTCTTGACGCATTTCCTTCACGCATTAAGTGATTTGTGAAACATGTATTTTTTATTTTCTTGATCTGAAGGAAAAGTTATGGTCAAAAGTGAACGGTGCTTACCAGGCCTTAAATTTGATGACCACCCCTATCTGTCATATAAAAATTTTGTGACTCTTTGTTCATTTAAATTCCTATCACTTGACATTTTATGAAAATTTTAAATTGTCAAAAAATAATTTAATTTATATATTTTTTAAATTCTATTACTATTTTGTTGATTGATTCCTCAATTTATAAAATTGTAGTGAACATTCAATTTAATTTATAACTACAACAAGTTAGACTATAAATTAATTTATTGATTTCATATGTGCAAATATCATAAATGCATCCATCAATTTGAAACTATTTTATTTGAGTTAATTTATTTTATATTACAAATTGATTTTATTTTTCATATACATTTTAAATTCAATTATCTAAAAAAAAATATATATATCAATTTCAAACCTACCAAAAAATAATTATAAAAAATTAAAATTGATTTAATTTATGAATTCATCTATCTAAAAACACATTTAAATATCAATTTCAAACCTAGAAAGAAACAATTATATTAAATTAAAAATAGTTCAATCCCCAAATTCATCTATGTAAAATTATATTTAAATATAAATTTTAAAGGTACCAAGAAATAATTATATAAAATTAAAAAAAGTGAAAATTCCTTTTATTTTATTACTCATATAAATATCCTATATATTTTAAAAAAATGTAAAATCATATATATTACTTTTGAAATTAATGTTAATGAATATTTAAGCATTTTTCCTCAAGTCAATAGTCACCTTGATAACTTTCAGCATTTTATATACATATTATTAATTAATATATGTATGCTAGTTTTATTACTCATATAGATATCCTATGTATATTAAAAAAAAGAAAAATTAGAAAATATTGATAATTAGTAATAAATGTAAAAATCTTAAATTTACTATTACAATTAACAAAAAATAAATCTTGTTAAAATGTTCAAAAAGTTAAAAAACAATTATATATTTTTTTTTATACAATAAGGGTGTCCCCCCACAAGAAGTCTCACCTCTTAAACCCGAGAGAAGAGTCGAACTCGAGACCAATGGGGAGCAAACCCACTACCCAAACCAACTCTACTACCCATTCAGGCTAAAAAGCAATTATATTTTATTTTGAAAAGATTTTGAGTTAAAATATAATTTTATAATAAATATTATTAATTATATATATTGAATATAAAACAATGATAACTATTAGTTAAAATGTCAAAATCTTAAATTTATTGTTAAAAATATTTAAGAAACTAGAAAGAACTGTATTTCATATTGAAAATATTATATTTTGAACAAATTTTGAATTTATATATATTTATAATCAATCATATATATTAATATAAAACAATTATAATTGAAATTAGAAAGAGTTATTCTATTTTTGAAAAGATTCAAAACTAATTTATATTTTTATATATATGTATAATAAATTTTTAAGTTGTAATATACTGTCTAAAATGAAAAAAAGGGGATATAGACCACCAAATTCCAAACGTGGTGCTTATGTGCATATGTAGGTAATCCAACGCAATATTTCCACCACTTCCGGTCTTGGGCGGTACACCCCTCCACATACCCAACAAATGGAACACCACTCACTCTTTTCACCGTCATCATTTATTAATAGTCTGCAAATAGTATTTCTCTACTATTAAGGTGTGGACTTTTGGGTTGATTAGGTATAGACATTCATGAGGCCAGGCTTGGAATTTGATGGTCTATTTTACCGTTTTTAACATTTTGGATCATATATTACAACCTAAAAATTTATTAGATCGTATTATTTGACTTGTTGTATTTTTATATAACCGTAAATATGACACTTAAAATTATTATTAAACTATAAAAATTTATCGTAGGTATATATATATATATAATTTTTACGATAAAAATATAAATTAATTTAGAATTGGAATAATTCTTTCTAATTTCACTTAACATTAATATATATGATTTATAATATTTATTATAAATATATTTATTAATACAAAATCTGTTCAAAATATAATATTTTCAAGATTCAATATAGTTTTTTCTAATTTTTTAAATATTTTTAACAATAAATTTAAGATTTTGACATTTTTATAATGTTTATCATAAAAATATAAATTAGTTTAAAATTGGAATAATTCTTTCTAATTTCACTTAATATTAATATATATGATTTATAATATTTATTATAAATATATTTATTAATTCAAAATCTATTCAAAATAAAATATTTTCATGATTAAATATATTCTTTCTAATTTTTTAAATATTTTTAATAATAAATTTAAGATTTTTATATTTTTACTAATAGTTATCATTGCTTTATTTTAATATGTATGATTTATAATATTTATTATAAAAATATATATTAATTCAAAATCTTTTCAAAATAGAGTATAATTGTTTTTAAAAAAAATTAATATTTTAACAAGATTTATTTTCTATATAAATTTAGAAACTTCTTATTAGTTGTAACAGTAAATCTAAGATTTTTACATTTATTTCTAATTACCAATATTTTATAATTTTACCTTTTTTAATATATATAGGATATCCATATGAATAATAACATAAGACAAATTTTCAGTGTTTTTTCAATAACATTTATTTTACACATTTTGTTTACAAGATAATACAACATGTGTGTTTTATTGATGGGCATGTTGAAATTTTTTACAATATTTTGTTTACATGATTAGTAGTTTTGATTTTTTTCAAGATAATACAACATTTTTGTTTTATTGGTGATCATGCTAAAATTTTATTTGGCTTTTAAAAATAATTTATGTTTTTAGGTAGATAAATTTAAGTATTAAATTATAAAAAAATTCAACAACATTTATTTTATAGCATTTTTTTCAGGTGATTCAAGAGCTTTGAATTTTTTTCAAGATAATAAGCATTTGTGTTTTATTGGTGAGCATGTTTGAAATTTAATTTGGCTTTTACAAATAATTTATGTTTTTACATAGATGAATTTAAGGATTAAACTATAAAAAACCATTTATTTTATAGCATGCATTTTTTTAGAAATGATTGAACTTTCATTTTTTTCAAAATAATACAATATTTGTGTTTTATTGATGAGCATGTTGAAATTTTATTTGGCTTTTACAAATAATTTATGTTCCTAGATAAATGAATTTAAAGATTAAACTATAAAGAAATCCATTTTATAACATTTATTTATAATAAAATCAATAATTTTTTAATATTAAATATTTTATATAAAAAAAATTAAATATTTTTTTGACAGTTAAATTTTTTCATAAAAAGTAAAGTGACAAACATTTAAATGAACAAATCATCACAAAATTTTCATATGACAGGTAGAGGTGGTTGTCAAATTCCAGGCCTGATGAGGGCGACCTAGCATAATATTAGACAAAAGCTTATTATCCGATAGGATTTTTATTATGGACTTTTCAGTCCACAACCCATCGGAAATCCTGTCTCACATTGCCTGCAAACAGCTTCATGGACAGGTAAACCACTATCGTCATTAATTAGTGTAGTTGTTTTCTTAGCCAAGTGTGTGGGCTATGCATAGAAGCTAGGGTTGTTGGCTATGCACAAAAGCTAGGGTTGTTGGCTATGCACACAACAAGGAGATACTCTCGTCATTAATTAGTGTAGTTGTCATCTTTGCCAGGGTTGCGGGCTATGCACAGAAGCTAGGGTTGCTGGCTATGCACAGAACAAGGAGATAATGATTATCTTTAATGGTCTAAGGTTACTTGTGAAGAAAGAGGACGTGGAGCCAAGGAAGTGCCCTCATTGAATGCAAATGTAGTTCAGACATTCTAACACCCCATTGTGCATATCATTTCTTCAATCTAATCTCATTAAGACTAAATCGAGCAGATATCTTCTCTGTCAGAAGATCACTCGCCCTTCACCAATAAATATATTGTTATGTCCATAAATTCACATGGTAAGATTTGGTTTTAGCCTCATTTCTTCTATCCACCACTGCCACCGCCTAGGAATATTTGGTGTCCAATTTACGATTGAGGTAAGTTACTTTCCATGGTTTCAGTTAGTTTTATTTTTCCTATAAAGCTCTCCTTCATGCTATGTTCCAATCATGGATATGCTTTAGATTCCATGTTTCACAGTCTTCTTAGATTTTCCTTCTTTTCTCTCTCAGTTTGTATTTGGTGTTCTTTTCAGTTTGTAAAAAGTGTTTGTATGTAGCATTGCTAACGAGCAGGTATAAGTCTGTAAATTTTAGATAACAAAAGAACAATCAACCCACTTAGAATATTATAAGGGTTTAGGATTTTATTTCTTTCGTAACCCCATCTCCCCTAGGGTAGATAGAATGTAGATGCAAATGTTGGAAAGAACATTAAAAAATATGAAGGCGGCAACAATCAATAGCTTCAGGGAAGGGTAATTGCCACAAAAAATACAAATCAAATAGAATAAAGTTAACCAGATTATTGTGGATAGTATTACTTTTTTTTTACCTTTTACCTTTCTACTTCCCATGTCTTCATGCTCGAGAGCTTTCCCACTTTCTAGAACCTTAAGGTTGGCAGAGTGCCTAAAAGCCTCAACTAGAGTCAAGATAAAAAATAGTTGTTTACTATGTTTTTCTTTCCCTTACAGGGTTTTAACTCATGTTTGGTGATTGTAAGGGCATTTTCTTTATTTCAGGGGAAGATGGTAGTAAGTCATATTAACTTACACTGATATATTGATTCTCTTGGTATTGTCTCCACTCATTCTCTGTAATCTATCTTGCAGTTCTCACCTTGCATAAATCCCTTCGACATAAATTTTAAGGGCACCTTCCATATTGCAAGGTCTCGTCCAATAGCCCACACATTCACTATAACTTGGGTGTCTAGGAATTAAAAAATCCCCCAACTTCACAAGAGCTCTCAGCTTTGTGCAGGGGTATTGACATTTCCCATTCTACTATAGTTGTATTCATTTAAGCTTTTTTCCACTTTGCAGCTACTTATAAGCTATGTCATGTCTGTAGGAATATCCAATCCCAACCACTGTTTTACTATTCTGCTCATTCTCTAATCTTTTTTATACATGTGTATATCTCTGTATTATATTTTTGGGTGCTCTGTTGTATATGAAAACAAGGGATCAATCTTATTGTGCAGGGGAGTATGGTTTTTGGTCATTTTTTTGACACTCATACAATTTTTTTGAAAGACTGTGAAGCATACTTCTAAATTAATTATGTGTTATTTTATGTACACTATTTAAAATGTGTACCATCATTAAATCTATGGTACGAGAATCAATGAAAAAAATGTAAATATTTACACAAATAGGTGGAAATCCTAAGAAAATAGACACAACGAGGAAAGGCTACTGTCATTGTCATCACAAAATAATTAAAGCGTCTAGCAATTATCTGTACTTAGCTTCCACACAGTTTAGACTTTAGAGTGTTGTCTCCTTGAAATGCCTTCAACATCCAGTAGTTTCTTAATGTATTTATTTGTACGAGAAAAAACAATATTTGTTATGCTTGCACCCTTAATTCCTAAACTACAACTCTAAAAACAATTATCTTTTTTATGCTTCGCACCTTCTCCAATCTGAAACAGTTTCAAAAATGCATATATAAACATCTCGATATTCAGCTCTCCCTTTCTATTGTTGTATATTATTATTGATCAACAATATTTGTCTTTATCCTCTAATCAAAATCATAACCATTCCTTACTGCTCAAGTAAAGAAAAAGCATGCAATAGAAAAAATGGCAACATATGTCAATAGAATATAACGTTACAAAAAAATCGGATGGATTGGTTTTTTAATTATTTTTACATGGAGATTTGTATTAAAATATTATAGGTCTTAAATAAATGTGAAAATTCAATAGATAAAATAATGATATTTAATTAGAATTTTGATACATATAAGTTTTGATAAATAGTTATAAATGATTTGGATTTCTAGATATGGATACTAAAAATAATGAAACAAATATCATGAAAAATTATATATTTAAATTATAAGAAAATGTTAAAGTCTTTTTTTTTGGATTAGATAGATATTTACTCTTTATTTTCAAATTATAGTTAATTATAATATTATGGATTATATGTTTAAATTTTAGGTAATTTGTTCTCAATAAGGGACATGTTTGTCTTTATATAGTAGATGACAACATTATAAAGGAACATACATCTAAAATTGTAAGTTTTGATAAATAGTTATAAATGATTTGGATTTCTATATATGAATACTAAAAATAATGAAACAAATATCATGAAAAATTATATATTTAAATTATAAGAAAATGTTAAAGTTTTTTTTTTTGGATTAGATAGATATATACTCTTTATTTTTAAATTATAGTTAATTAGAATATTATGGATTATATGTTTAAATTTTAGGTAATTTGTTCTCAATAAGGGACATGTTTATCTTTATATAGTAGATGACAACATTATAAAGGAACATACATCTAAAATTATAAATTGAGTTTTTACTAAACCATCACTACTAAGAAAATAATCTTTAATCTTTATAATTTGAAATTAACATTAAGAGGGACCATATATTTAACTCATAAATCTTCCTTGAATGAATATGAAAATAATATTTAATTTTATAAAATTTGAAACTAACATTACCTACATCTAAGAGAAAGCTATTTGAGGTTCATGGAAGTATGTTATAACTAGGAGAGAGCAATACACAAGATTATATATTTAAATTATTGGAAGGTATAATGTAAAGCAACGAAGGGGTTAGTTCTTCAAATTTTAAGACTGAACAAATTCCATGTAGGTGTTCTCTTCTGATGATTAATAAGTTATGTCTTTTTAAAATTTGTTAGGATTGTAATGTAAAAAGTTTAGCAATTATTTGGGTTAAGTGTTTAATAAATGTGAAAATTCAATAAATAAAATAATGATATTTAATTAGAATTGTGATACATGTAAGTTTTGATAAATAGTTATACATGATTTGGATTTTTCTATATATGTATACTAAAAATAATGAAACAAATAATCATACAAAATTATATATTTAAATTATAAAAAAGAAATCAAAGATTATTTGTTTTGGATTGGATAGATATATAATCTATGTTTTTTAAATATAGTTAATTATAATATTATGGAGTATATGTCTAAATTTTAGGTAAGTCGTTCTCAATGAGAGGCATGTTTGTCTCTATATAGTAGATGATAACATTATAAAGGAACATACATCTAAAATTATAATTTGATTTTTGACTAAACCACCAATAATAAGAAAATAAACTTTAAGCTATTTAAAGTTCATGGAAGTATGTTACATCTAGGATAGAGCTTTATCATGGGAAATTCCCATTCCTTTGATTTTGTGAGGTTAACTATTATATAAAGGATTATTTATTTTTACTCATTATTAAATGTTGGTGGAATTAATTAAATGTAATATATGCTTTATTGTATGTTTTTGGGAATGTTTTTTTACATTTTGTCATTAGTTAACACTAGGTACACTCTCAATTTTATTTAATTCAGGAATGGAAAAATTTGGTCAACCTGATGACATCATTGAGATACCCAGTACTGACGGGTCATCCTACACTCCACTTGGATCACCTCCCTCTACTAGTTGGGGTGGACCTCCTCCAAGTGTCATTCAGGAGTTTGCATGTGATGTCACCATCAACTACTTTGATATTGTGCAGAAAATAAAGCAACTTGTTCCATACATACATAATGTGCAGGAGAATGAAATATTATCAATTCAAACCACACTCAAAGACTTCCACAGAACTTGTGACACATTGGCTTCATTCCACACTTTTCTACGTGAGATGTCACTGATGCTCACTACAGACAGGGCGTCGCTTCGTACATCTAGCTTGCATTCTTGAATTATATGAACAATGTTTGGAAATAATTTTGTTTGGCATATGTGCATATGTCATCCACTTTTTTACTATGTATATGAGTACTACCAACTATGTATGTTTTGTACTTTTCTTGGTGGAAGTTCCTACGATAAATTCTCTTTTCCTTGTCTTACAAACAAGGAAGTTTGCCTTGCACTAGAACTGCACTTCAAAATTCCTTTGCTACTATGTATTTTGTATCTAATCCATATCTATGTAAATTTTATGTGGTACTCTAATAGCATTATGTCCTCTATGAACTATGTGTATGTTTGGTTTGCACTTGTAGATTTTTGGGTGGAAATTATTGATTCTTTCCTTTCATTCTTCATTTTTTACACTTTATGCCATCAAGTGCCAACAATGTTTCAATCCTAAACTAATTCTCCAAAAAAAACAAATAAATTTTGTTTACACATTCTCATTCTTTCTAATACAAATAGAAAAAAGAAAACTTTGTTTTATTGTAGTTATGCATGTGTTTTTTTTCCCAACTCAATACATACACACAAATAAAACATGTTGGAGTTCTCTATTAGAATATATACATCTAATTTTTCAATCAATATTTGAAACCCTTACACGTATAAGTTTTCAATGGTTTGTTGAATTTGCTAACCCTTATTTCTATTACAATCAATTTTATATAAACTCATTATTCATTTCAAATTTCAAACTTTTAACTAACAAAATGTAAGTTGCTTTGCATTGAAACTCGTCTTTTCTTTAAAAGAATATCTGACCAGTCTACCTTACATCAAAATAATAATTAACTAAACCATTTGTTTGTTTTGTTAGTGACTTGTGCGTAAAACCATTTTTGTGCTTGCTTTCATCCACAGGATCAATTTTTTTACAACAAGATAAATCCTTGTACAAACCAACATACAATCATTACCTACAGGTATGTTTACCTTTTCTCAATTATGTTCAATCACCTTCATTCTATAGACTATATTTGATGCTCCTACATGTATTCAATCATTCTTGTTGACAAGGATAGTAAAACCAAAGAACCTTTATGGTGCACACATCTCCTTTTGCTCATATTTAATCCATTTTGTGTATAGGGGAAATTGCATGCTCAGTTTTGCTTCATGCTCTTACAAAAGACCCCGCTAGCTTTCAATTTGTATATTTTTACTTATAAACCATACCCTGCTTATCAACTCATTGGGTTTTCTAAGGCTACTTCACCTCCCTCTGGCTATGTCTATCTTTTTGACACAAGATGCAATCACACTGATAAATGGTAGCACCAAAGACATATATCGACATCTCCAAGTCTTCAATATTGCAACATTTGGCCATGGCGACGAATCAACCATTAGATACAAATTAGATTTATCTGATGGATTGCATCTTCAAAAAGAAATCTTGCCAAGAAAGTATAACCAATTTGTAACTTCAAATCAAATTCAAAAGGGCTCTATTGTACAATTAACAAGATACACTTTCCCTACTATTTGTAACTCAAGGTGAGCCAACCATTCCAATGTTGTTCTCAAATTGAACATTTCCATCTCTATTTGTTACTGTGCATTACTAAAAGTGTATTTTTCTATAATTACATATAGGTTTATTGTAATCTCTAAATTGGAGATTGCAAGCACGAAACATGATGTCATTGGGAATCCCACTTTCCTCTTCAAAGAACCAGAGCAACCTATACATGAAACAATAGGGACTTCATCTGATTCATGCACAATTGTTGGTGAGAGTATCACAACCATGCAACCAACCCCCAAAAAAATGATGTTCGAAATACATGCATCTCTGCATAGGAAAAGTGATACCCCAACTATCACTCCTATTAAAAGTTTCAATCCATTTCAAACAAGGTGGACAATAAAAGTTCGTGTAACTATGAAAAAAGAGATCCACCAATTCGACACAAAGAAAGGAACCAAAGAAGTTTTTAGCTTTGATATTGTGGATAGTGAGAACACTGAAGTGCATGTCACTTGCTTTAATGAAGTTGCAGATTGCCATTTCAGATATATTCACATTGGGTCTATATATGTACAATTTTTGGTGGGACCATCAAAGCTGCTAATAAGTTTTACAATAAGTTGAATAGTCAAATGGAAATCACTTTGATGGACAATTCAAAGATCACTCTTTCTAATGATGACCACTTAATTCCAACACATTAATTTTGTTTCACACCCATAAATGAGATCCTAAATACAAATAACAATTCTTTAATTGATGTAGTGGGAATTGTTATATGTGTGGACCCTACTTCTACAATAAGAAGAAGAGATGACATAGAGGTTCTTAGGAGGAGCCTCAAGTTACTAGACATGTCTACTTTCACTATAAATGTGACTTTTTGGGGACGAACAACTCAAAAGGAAGGTGCATAGCTCTAGGAATTGTACCATGCAAAAAATTCGCCTATGCTTGCCATTAAAAATGGCCGTGTTATAGAATACAATGGTAAGGTTGTGAGCACTTTAGCTACCACCCAATTGTTTATTAACCCTGAAATCAAAGAAACAACACAACTACAATCTTGGTTTGTGTAGGATGGAAATAGTGTTCTCACATCCATAACAGGCCTTCTAGATGCACCTCTACTTCTTACACAAAATGCAATTACCAACCTCGAACAAGAGTCTTTGAATACAACAAAACCCCTCCAATACATTGTAAAAGCAACAATAGTCTTTATCAAATCGAATTCATTTTTCTATCCAACTTGCCCCATTAAGATCGATGGGAAATAATGTAAGAAAAGAGCTCTACAAAGTGATGATGGAAAATGGTATTGTTCGAAGTGTGAAACTACCTTTGAAGATTGTGATTATAGATATGTTCTCCAAATTAAACTTCAAGATCACACAAGCACTCTGTGGGCAATTGTTTTGAAAAAGCAGCAACTAAACTCATTGGCATGCCTACGAAAGAGCTCTACATGTTGCAGTTCAAGCAAGATGTTGCGGAAAATAGTGAAGAGGTTATTCACAATGTACTATTAAAAAAAAATCTCTTCACCTTGACAAGTAGACATGAAACCTACAATAATGAACCATGATTGAAATCAATAGTCTTGGAAGTTGCCACAATTGATTTCACATATGAAAGAAATATTTTGTTAGATCAAATTGCTGACATTTGCAATGTTTACGATAAGTAAACTAGTAGAATATTGTAATTGTCCACCGTTATTTGTTTTCCCTTTCTTTTTTGTGTTCTTCTTTCCTCCAATTGCTATACAACTGCGAATTTTCCTTGTATAGGTTCCAGGATCCCTTCAAAACTTTTTTTGTATGTTTACTGTAAATAAAAAACACAATGCACATGTAGTTTTCACAATTGGAACATTCATACTTCAACCTATTTATTTCATACATGTAAATGTTTTCATTTTTATCATATTGATCTAACATATAAGTCAAGAAAAATGGATTTTGTAATTTCCACATTCTAGTTGTGTTGCAATATCCACATTTCCTTTGTTTATATTTATTTTATCTCTTGTTTATATTCTAGATGATGGACTTCACTATGGAATAATTAGAAAGCCAAACAACCAAGAGTAAAACCAAAGCCTTGGAATCTCGTAAGAGAAGTTGCTTGTATTATGCTCGTCATAGAAAAGAAATAAGTATTCATTGTAGCATGCAATGAAGACAACGCTTACTAGAAACAACATATCAACCAATTCCTGACCCCACACAAGCTTATACAAGCACAAATATTCCCACTGAATCAATTAGTTCAAATTTAGCACATGGAAACAGAAGACAAAATAACACACAACTCCCAGCACAAATGCCTCAAAACACAACCTCAAATAACAACAAGGAAATGGGTTGGTCCGCCAACTCTATGGAGGCATCTACAAAATTTTGTGAAAGAATAGATGCACTGTCAAACATAGAAACATGTTCTATATGTATGGAGCGGTATCCTGGTATGCATCTTTGTTCATCAAACAACAATCATACATGTAGAAGATGCAGAGTAGAGAAAGGCATACATCGATTCTCTTTGAGTAACAATATGGATCCAGGTGAACAACCACATGTTTTGTGCATTCTCACTCAAGTTGAAGAGATGTCAATTGTACGTGTCAATCCAATATTGCAAGTAACCCATGCCCATGGTGGATAATACAAATATAGTGGCCACACAATTAGCTTCCTACAAGATATCACAACAATAACTAAATATTTGCCACATAAAATCAAAGAATTGGACTTAATAATTGTTCGAAGAACTTATACACATGGGAAGCATTATGATTGCTATGTTAGTAGGATTTGTGTTCACAATGCACTGGCCTACAAAATACAATGTGACCCATACTACCAGGATGTTGAGATCAATGTTGATGCATTGTCCCTACTCCTTGATTGTACTACTGACATTTCAGAAATGCTCCATATAATTCAAAGCGAAAATGAAGGACCCATAACAAAAAACAATGAAGTTGATAATGGTGAAGATGATTTAGAAAGTAGAACCAAATATTCAACATCATTTATGGTAAGCCTACCAAATAAATTGTGTGAGCTATAAATTATTAAGGAATCTTTACTGATAGAAAATGAGAATGCTACCATCATTAATTGGCCCGACATAAGTTCAAATCCCATAAATGAGTACACTACTGAGGAGCTTTTTGACATGGCGTTTCCCACACTTTTTCCAAATGGAAATGCACTACCTATGCAACCTCGAGTGAGGGAAGTGCAACTGCATGAGTATGCCTTGCATCTTATGTGATATCATGATAATATATTTGGCCAACATCCACACTTTAGATACTTCCTTCTAAATCTTATGATGAGGCATCGTAGCTAAGAAACGGCATCGATATTCATCAAAAGAAAAGTCAAAGACAATATTCCTACAACTATTGAACACCTTCTTGCCCACCTCCAGAACCTACCAGATAAATAATTGATTGAAGAACTGATGCATTTTGGCTCTGCATGACGTGGGACACATGCTTATTGGAACAAGTGTCGTGGTGATCTAACAAACATGATCAACCAAATAGGCTCCCCAACTTTGTTCTTCACACTAAGTGCAACAGATACCAAGTGGTCTACATTGCATAAGCTTTTCCCAGCCAACAATACATCTACAATTGTCTCCAACAAGCATCGAATAGACAATGTGATTAAAAACCCCCACACCACATCCCTTTATCTACATAACCACTTCACAATCTTTCGTGAAGAGGTCATCAAGAAACTCTTGCATGCAAAAAATTATTGGTATAGGTATGAATGACAACATCGAGGCTCTACACATATACATGGGCTCTTGTGGCTAGAAAATGCTCCAGACATGGATAACCTCAACTGGGGAGACAGTTTGCAAGTGGGCCAAGCAAAAGCATTCTTCGATAATTATGTCACTGCTTGGAACCCCCACTCTAAATCTGAAATGAGCAATAGCATACATATAACCCCAATGGATGATCCATGCCTACTAAACACATATAAAATATTCTCCACCAATCCATCCATCGATTATGAAGAGTTAGTTAACCATGTACAAAGGCACACTAGATGCACAGAGAGCACATGCCTACGCAAAAAAGGTCATCATGTAGAATGCAGATACAAAGCTCCATGGAAAGAATGTAAGGACTCCACTTTAACATGTGATGAATCTGGAAACAAATATTACGAACCAGTGAGAAATGATGATAGGTTAAACATTCATAACCCACAAATGCTCTCTATATGGAGAGCTAATATAGATTGCCAGCTTGTCATCTCACGACTTCATGTGCTCAAATAAATTGCCAAGTATGCATCTAAAGTTGAAAGAAAATCAAAAAGTTGTGTTGCTATGTTGGAAAGAATATCTTCAAATGAAAGATTGGAAGACCCGTCATTGAAAGCATATCAAAAGTTCATGGTTGATATTGTTGCTGAACGAGATATAGGAGCCAAGGAAACATGCCATATGCTCCAAAAAATTACCCCTCGTTGTTTGCAATCACAATTTTGTGTCCTTGAATGTAGGCCGAAATTTTTTCCACCACCTAAAAAAATGAGCGATGGTACTGAGATACAATCTAACTATATACAATCCTACATGAACTAACCATGTCACCTAGAAAATGTATCACTAATTGAATCAGCCAG
Source organism: Sequoiadendron giganteum (assembly GCA_007115665.2). NCBI lineage: Eukaryota > Viridiplantae > Streptophyta > Pinopsida > Cupressales > Cupressaceae > Sequoiadendron > Sequoiadendron giganteum. Next base: position 94,454,636 of record CM021109.1, read on the forward strand.
ATCCTTCACATATGTTGCTTCTCGAAAAGGATGCAAATGGTTGAATAGAAAAGAACAAGCAATTGTGCAAGTGTTTCTGCGATTCCATACCATTCCAAAAGAAGACTTGGAAGAATTTGAAACTTTTGTTGGAGTGAGTTGCTTTTGTATAAACCATTCTAACAAATAAATGAAGTTATAGGCCTTACCAAAGAAGAAATCATCAAGCATTGGAAGGAAATAAATACACAAAAATACAATCCATGGCATGTTAATCGCACCAAAAATATTCAAGATGTTCTTGAAGATGAATTTTTTTCTGATGATAATATGGATCAATAAGAAACCGTAGAAATGAACGAATGGGATTTATTATCTCAATTGGGCCTCACTAATCATTTAAATCTGAATGAACTTGATATGTTGGGTCGACCTGATTTTGATAACAATCACAAATGGGAAAATCATAATGTTCCTACAAATCTACATGATGATGCCATTCAATTTCTACACACAAACAAGATGTCCCAACAAGATTTGCATTCCCCTACAAATATGAACCGCTAGAACTATACATTATCACCCCAACAACAACTAGCACTGACTATAATAAAAAATCACTCAACGGATAAATGCTCTAACCAACCATTACATATGGTCATACAGGGAACTGCTAGCACATGCAAATCCTATCTAATTCATTGCATAAGAAATGCACTACAAACTTTCATACCAACAAGAGTGAACCCCCTCCTTGTTCTTTCTCCAATAGGGATTGTAGCATTTAATATACATGCCTCAACTATACATACAACCCTCAAGATTCCAATTAGAGAAATGAAACCATTGCAAGGACAAGCATTGACAACATTTCAGGAAGACATGAAAAATATACAATACATTCTCATAGATGAGATGAGTTTCCTTGGGCCAAAACTTCTATTGAAAATCGATAGTAGGTTACACGAAGCATTCCCCCATCAACAACATACTTGCTTTGGTGGCATGTCTATAATTCTTGTGGGAGACCTTGCACAACTCCCACCTATTATGGATAAACCTATCTATGCATCACACACAACTGCGAGGAACCTATGGCACAAATTTAATACAATTGTTACATTACAAACAATGTTTAGACAAGAAGGTGATGCTCCAATTCAAATACAATTTCGACAAACCTTACAAAACATTCACAATGCAAAACTGACAAAACATGATTGGGACTTGTTAATGACTCGCACCAACAAGCATCTTACAAAGACTAAACAATAAGAATTTGACCAATCGATACACTTATTTGCTACAAATGAGCTGATGACATTGTACAAAAAAAAAATGTTGAAACTACTTAATGTTCCCGTTGCAATTAGCTATGCGAAAAATACATAATTTAAAGTAGGTGTCGATCATAGTGAAGAGAAACTTCCCCAAGAGGTTCTGCTAAGCAAATGTCAATGTGTCATTCTTACAACAAACCTATGGACCCAAGATGGACTAGTAAATGGATCGCTAGGTCAGGTGAAAGATATTGTATATCCTGCTAGATCAAAACCACTTGCATTGCCTGCATATGTTACAGTCACATTCGATAGCTACAACAGTCCACCATGGGATGAAACGGACCCAAAAACTATACCGATACTTCCAATAACACGTAGTAATCGTAGACAGATACCACTAGCCATGGCATGGGCTATCACTATACACAAATCGTAAGGGCTTACACTAAATAAAGCCACAATCAACATCGGTACAACTAAAAGACAAGGGCTTACATTTACAACGATATCTAGAGTCAAATCCATAAATGGCCTTTGCATAAAGCTCGCATTCTCTTTTGATTGCTACTCCAAAATGGAAAAAAATGCATACACCATTATCAGGAAGAAAGAAGAAGCTCGCTTGAACTTGCTCTCACACCAACATGCTTAGGTATGTACAATTAATTACACACTCTCACAAAGATATACATTTTTTATTATCCCCTTTTTAAATAGAGTTTTTGTACTAAAACTAATCAATTACACATTTTTGCTTCTATAGGTGGTAGATCACTACTAGAGAATCTTCTACACATTGTCGCAACAAAGTTGCCAGTCCTTGCTCAACGAAATCTAATCAACACTATCTTCCACTTTGTAGACATTGCATGTCTTTAAAAAAGACAAATAGATTGCAAGCTTTCTACGTATTATTCAAAGGGATTTTGTTGTTTATAGAGAACAAACCCAACAAAATATTGTACCTACTTGTACTATACAATGCATATCTCTATACAAATATATTTTACTGCCACTGCTTGCGTATTGAACCAATTCATTGATGCTTCTTCTTTATTTTCCTATCGACGTCTCCCTTGAACCCCCATTGGGTGCAGAAGTTAGATACCATTTAACTTTTGGTACGAGTTTGAGTTTGACTAACTTCAATGAGGTTTGAAGATGCTGAATTTTCTAGGGTTTGCTTGTCTAGCTTACTTTGTTGCCTCAACAAAAGTAGAAACCATTCTTGGTATAAGTCAAGATTGGCCATAGTTTTAATTGATTAAATGAATTGACTTGAATTTAGTAGATAGAAAAATGGTGCTGTTTAGTACGTCCTGATCTGTGGCAACTTGCCATTATAATATTCTGATAATGATTGGGCCCCGGAGGGAGGGAATGCTATCCAATGGTGTGGTAAAGAAAGCAATTAGGATCAGATGTGTGGATCTTGTCTTTATGCATTTACTTTTTTTCAATCCATGATCAATATGAGAAAAGTATGGGATTCTATTCTGATTCAGAAGAATGCTCGTGTATCTATAAATAAAATATTGTTGCGAAGACTAATTTTGATATTGATAGGTTGGATTCTTCGGTGACCTCTCCTGCAAACCACCAAGAGACTCCGCATCTTCACGTGAATTTTATTTACTTATTTATATTAAATATATCTATTTATTATTATATACTATTTTTAAATTTAACATAAAAGTAAGATAAATATAAACAAAATATATAGAATATTAATATTTGTCTTATTTTTTTCTTTGTCTTTTCTCTATCTCCCTCTCCTCTTCTTTCTTTATATCTTTATTCTTATACCTCTATCTCTCCCTTTTATCTCCATATATATCTCTATCATTATCTCTCCCTCTACTCTTTATCTCTCTATCTATTTGTCTCTCTCTCCCTCTTTATCCACATACATATCTCTATCATTATCTCTCCCTCTGTCTCTCTTTATCTCTATCTATTTGTCTCTCTCTTCCTATCTCACTCTATTTTCATCTCTACCTCTATCTTATTCTATCCCCATCTATCTCTAGACATGTCTTCATCTCTCTCTCTCTCCATCTCTCTCCATCTCCCTCTTCATAGACCTCTATATCTATTTGCCTCTCTGTTTCTATCTTGTTATCTCTCTACCTCTCTATATGTAACTTTCTATCTCCATATTTATTTTTATATCTCCTATATATTTATCTCTCCCATCTCTATCTATCCCCCTCTCCTCTATTTCTTTAGCTCTCCCTCTACTCTCCATCTTAATGGATACATTCACAAACTATAACTTCTTTTAAGATTTATGTTACACAAACAAGATCATTTATACAAATTTATGAAAAAAAAATAGACCCGAAGTTATACCTTCCAAACCTCTTCGGCGGACCCATTGCACACCAAGGTGCGTTATTGCTAGTTTATGTTACTATACAAGAGAAGCTACTAATAATCCCTTAGTACATTGTAAACATGAAGCATAGGCAACCTCGAAAATAAAGTGTATACAATGCATGACGTAAGTCTTTTCTAGATTTCGTATCCGATATTTTTTTTGTTTTGATGGAACATTCAATACAGGTCGGAACCCAGGCTGCTACTAATATGTATCGTGTGGAAGACGTGGTATGGGAATTGCAGTTAACTCCGCGTACTTCTTTAGAGTAATTCCGAGCTTGTCGGTCATGTCCATCTCTTCACAGCTCATGCCGTCCGGAAGTTTCCACTCAAATGAATGAAGTAACGAAGCCAAAATGAAATGAAGCATACGACTTGCCAATGCAAGCCCAGCACAAATTCTTCTTCCCGCTCCGAACGGAATTAGCTCAAAGTTTTGTCCCCTGTAATCTATCTCGCTATTCTCACCCTCCAGAAATCTCTCGGGCACAAATTCTGAGGGCCTCTTCCAGATAGCAGGGTCTCTCCCAATGCCCCACGCATTCACTATCACCTGGCTGTCTTTGGGTATCACAAATCCTCCGATCACACAGGATCTTTCAGCTTTGTGGGGAAGCAACAGAGGAACCGGTGTGTGCAATCGGAATATTTCTTTAACGGCTGCATGGAGATAAGGCAGACGATCTAAATCAGATTCTTCCACTCTTCTATTGCAACCAACTACTTCATCTAATTCTTGTCGGACTCGGCTTAATTTCTGCGGATTTTGAATGAATTCTGCCATGGCCCATTCCACAGTTGTACTTGTCGTTTCAGTACCGGCTATAAATAATTCCTGAAAAAGAACAACACAAGTACACGATTAAAAGTTTGTTTTTAATTTTAGAGCCATATATTTCCACAGTGCACGAATCAGCAATACATAAAATTTCTGATTCTTTAATATGGAAATTCTACACAATTTTTTTACTAAAAGTTTATTTTTAATCATTTCGATACATACAGCTATCAAGTCTCGAACATCAGCGAGAGTGAAATCTTGGCTTCTGGAATCCAGCAGAACATCAAGAAAGTCCTTTATGGAGTCGTTCTGCCTAAGGCTCTCTCTTGCGGAGCCGAGTCTTTTCTGTATGAACAAATCCACAAAGTCATACATACCCTGCCAGTGCTTAACCGCCTGACGGTACACGCCCTGCAGATCGAGGAACCGGAGAGACGGAAAAACGTCAGACAAATTGGGCGTCGCGCCGAGTATCATCATCTCCCAAATGGTATCTTTGAGCCCCGCAGATGCTGGATTGTGCGGATCGAAGACGCCTGTGCTGAAAATCATGTTGCCTAAAATATTTAGAGACGTGCAGAACACCGTCCGCCCAATATCTACAACCTTTCCCCTGTCCTCATAAAGTAGTTGAATTGTGTGAAATACCTCATCTCTTCTGAGATGTTGCAGAGCTTCGAGTCTTTGGTTGCTGAAAAGCTCAACAGTTGAAATACGTCGGAGATCGCGCCAGTGAGCTCCGTATTCGCCCCAAATTAGGGAGGATTTGTGATGGTTAAGAGCTTTAGCGGCTTCTATCACCGTCCGCCCCGCGAAGATGTGGTCCTGTGTTTTAAGGACCTCCTTGGCCATAGCTGTAGAGGAGACCACCACTGTTGTTTTCATGCCCAGACGGAGAGACATGAGTGGGCCGTACTGCAGAGAGAGGGCATACAAAGACTCGTGAGGCCTTTTTCCCAGCTGAAAGAGATTTCCAACAATAGGCCAAGCAGGAGGTCCTGGGGGCAGAGGAAGCCTCGTCGTCGTCCTGCTCCTCCATAGACAGAAGACTATAAGTGAAGCAGCAGTAAAGAGCACAGAATACCAAGAAAGCGGTGGTATATCCATATTAACTGTAAACAAGATCATTATTTCCTTCGTTTTTGCAGTATACCCTATTTTATAAGCAAATCCTATCGTTGTTTTTCGAAGGTCATGGACTCTGAAAAATACGTGACGTATCGGTATTTTTACAGTGGTAAAGATTCTGTAAACGCAGTAAAAACAGCTGGAATGTTCGCTAATAAATCACTATTACATGTGGGTGGCACTATTTTTTAATCTACAATTTCGAAAATATCTTTTGTAATTAACTTCAGAAATTGTTTTTTGATAGTTAATCTTGATTTAATGTATAACATGAATTTTAACCACCCATTTTTTTCTAATATATAATTTTTTACAAATAATCTGGATCCTTATTCATAAAAATAAAAAGTCTATCATTCATGAGTACCACAATCTGAGCCCTCTTCATACTATGGATAAAGAGAGCCACGTGGAGGCTGTTCGCAGAGACGGTGCACTGTGTTAACCGGTGGATGTTCTTTGATTAAGGCGGATGGCGGGGGCCCCATGGCTTTCTCTTTGCAGTTCCCCTTTGCTATCTTCGTCTCCCGCGAGTGCCTCCAACTCTTGTTTGCCTTCCTTCTGCATATGTCGACACCTCCACTCCCGTTTATCGCCACATATCTTTTACACCAGAGAAACCGTAGGATCCTTCCATTCCTCAAATCACTTCTCCCGGGATTTCATTACAAGCAGTGCCGTCGAGCAGTGTGGTAAGTAAAGAAGGGTCCCCTCCCATCTGATTCAACGCTTGACGTGGAGTCTTAGGTCGTCCCTCTACTCAACTATCCACTGTCTATGCAGCCTTTGACTGTATTTATTAACTAGTTCTGTCAATTAATTAATAACTACAATCAAACGGGCCATTATTGTACGTAGACCAATGGCCTTTCGTGGTCCCCAATCCATATCTACATTCCGATTCAGTTGTACCGGCTTAAGAATGGTCGTCCCATCTACTCAACTATCCACTGTCTATGCAGCCTTTGATTGTATTTATTAACTAGTTATGTCAATTAATTAATAACTGCAGTCAAATGGGCCATTATTGTACGTAGACCAATGGCCTTTCGTGGTCCCTTATCCATATCTACATTTCGATTTAGTTGTACCGGCTTAAGAATGTGCATAGTATTTTTTCTGTGATACGGCAAATTCACCGTCATCAATCCATCAATTCATCGACGACAACTTTATCGTCAGCAATTCACCGTGGAAAAATTTACCGTCAAGTAAAATTCAACAATTCACCATAGGAAAAATTAACCGCATTAATATTTTTTACTGCGGTGAATTTTATTTGGCAGTGAATTTTCCCACGGTGAATTGCTGGCATGAATTTTTCTAAAGCCATTTTTTCTACATTTCCTTACCATTCTTCTACTCCTTGTCCGTCCTTGGGCCACACACTTTGTTGTCATGTATTTATGTCGATTGCCAGCTTACCTTCTTGCAATTGTTTACTCGTTCGAAATTTTGAAACCCTACCTATTTTGTAATGATAGATTTTAACTTTTTCAGGGTTGGAATTTGAGGAACGCAAAAGCGACATGCCTTCTAATGCAGTTGAAATCTGAGTCGAGGGTTAAACTAGGAAAGAAGTAAGAAAGGCAGACATTATTATTTGTCATCAAACGAAAAGTCATATGTACAGCTTGCTCGATAAAGTTGCTAAAACCTCCAAATTTGAAAGTTGTAGATTCCATCTAGAGCTTGGAATGCATTCCATAGAGCTCGATATGCTATGGGATTTATGCACGCTATCCCGTACCATATTTCTGTTAGGAGAGACACCAATTAGTTGAGCATGTATCAATTGTTGTGAGGGTACTTATCATATTTTCAATTGAACATATTTTCATTATTGTTTGAATATAAAAATATCAATCATAACTTATCCTCAAACATACCATTAATATACCAAAATGTGTACAACTACTCATGATATCTTAAAAAACACAAATAATAGTAGTCAAAATTAAGCTTCACATAGGAGTTTAGTCAATCTAATTTATTGCTAATGAAGATTACATACTAAAAAATGATGTACTTATCCTCACATTTAATAGTTTGATTATGTGAAATCTTGCAACTCTTTTGTCCAAAGACATACAATATTATTATATTAATCACATACTTGATAATATAAAATACATACAAGTGTACAACTTCTCATCCTAAACCAAATTAAAAAAGAAGTAATGTACAACTTCTAGTCTAAATAAACACAAATGTCAATTCTCTCTCTTCCAAGTACTGTGCAATTAATGCCCATTATTGAGAAACCACCAAATATTAAAACATCCACAAGAATAAAAGAAACCATCAAGCTCACCATTTGATGCATACATTATATTATTATTTTTGTATTTTAGATTGCAGGAATCGGTCGGGTATCCGCCCCCCTATAAACTGCAGTGTTCCTAGTAAACTTGTTTCACATGACCAGTGGCGCTAGTGTGACACGCCCTTCGATACCACGGGTTTGGGGGGAAGACTAGACCTCATGGCCTCTTGCCTACAAAAGGATGTTGTAGCTAATCGAGCTAGGCCCCCCGTCCCAAATGAATACATTATATTAATAGATTTCAAATATAAGGTTTAATTATTAAAACCCAAGTTTCAAAATACTTTTCCAAGTTATTATTTCCCACTAAATGCAACAATGTATAATCAAGTGAGTTATTGTTATCGCTTCTCTCCAAAACAAGGTAACCTTTGTTAAGTTACTACACTAAACCATCAATCAAGAACCTTGTTTCTTGTAGCCCATGCTTCAATGCCATGCTTTTGAGCTTGGTGCACGTTGGGTGCAACATCTACAAAATCAACTAAATCTAGTGGGGAAAGAAAATAAATGAGCCTACCACATAATTCTTTGCACATTAGGAGCATGTTGGGTTCATTTTTTTAGCATAAAGATATTGATCACCCTGCTCACAAAATTCTTTACAGACTATTGGGTATGTGCAGGATCATGATGGGCCAAAAAGTGGTGATATGTAAGTGATATGATGGCCCATGTGGCTAACGAATTATTTTTACCCAAAATTGATGAAACAAAAAGGGTTTTTAAAATAGATTCTTAGCTTTCCACCAATGTAAATTATGCTTTACTTTGAATTTAATAAATAATTATTATTCATTTTTTATTTGAATTACAACTAAAGTTTTGATTGATAGGTTGATTGAAAAACATCTATAGCTTTCAAATTGTATCACATTTTTTGAATCCAAAACATGTGTCACATTCTATGTTTCGCATACTATAGGATTTTTATAAAAAAATGAATTTCATGAAGTTTTGACCAAGTTAAGGTGGTCAGACATACGAGTTTTTTCTATTTTTTAAAAGTTGCAATAAAAAATTCATAATTAATTATTTACTTGGAAAAAATTATTAAAAAATATGCATCACATCGAGACATGAGTCCCCTACTTATATCTAAAATCTTATAAAAAAAATATTATCATTTTATTGTGGTTAGGGTGGTCAGACAGACACCTACTTATTTTTTCCCTCAAATTTAAGTACACTGTATTGAAATTTCAAATTTTCACCAAATAGATTTTTTTTAAAAATAAACGTAGTAGTTTAGAAACTATATTCAATTTGTTATAGATTATATTCTTACATATTTTTGAAATAATATAGATAACTTATTAAAATTTTTATGTCAAGTTGCCTAACTCTAATTTTTTGAATTTTCATCGCCACTTAAGGGCCTATTTTTTCCATGATGATCTTGCACATACCCTATTATAAATCCTATTTTTTTAATGACATGGGCATTGATTTTATTTTCTTTGACTTGTAAAAGTGTACCCCATTTGAACTATTATTGGATTTTGAATTCTAGCTTAATATGGTAGCAGGACAATAATCACCTTGTTCTTTTTTTGAGTTTGTTGTAGCCTATCTTGTCTTGGGTTTTGAGTCTATAATGCTTATATAACAATGTGCAAACTCAAATTTTATGTTTAACCTATGTTGATTACTCTCTACACATTGTTATATAAACAATAGAGACTCAAGATACCATGTGCATATATTCAACTCTAAACGCAAAATTCACTGTATATAATTGCATATAACATTATAAATAAATAAAGTTAGCTAGATTGGTCACGAGGAGCTATTGTTGAGAATTAGAGTATAACTTATAAAAAGAGAATTAAAATAGAAATTAAAGATTCAGATCAAGTTTACCATCATGTGATTTGATGTAGTGACCAATTTTATCTTGGATAAAATTAAAATTCTCTAGCTGTAATCCAACCCACCCCACAATGGCACTCAAGTTTCGATTTTCAAAATTTCACCAAGTTTAAATGATGTGAAATTGAAACATATGTCCATTGTGCTTACTTTGAAACTCATGTTACAGACAACATACTTGTGCTTCAATATGTTTCCCCAAACATAATTTACTTTCTTCAAAATGCATTTTGGACTAAGTATATCTTTACTTTGGTAGTAGTTGTCTTTATAAACTAGTTAAGGAAACACATTTCATTTTATTGAGATATTAGGGCTACATACTAACATTTTAATCAAGAGTAGTCTTTCAACCATTGATGGATCTTAACTACTTGAGGTTAGGTGATTTTGAATAGGAAAATTGAAGATAGAACTTGAAAAGTATAAAATTTTTTGACCAAGTCTATAGTTTAGGAACAAGTGCTTATGACTAGAAAGATGTCTTTATAGGAAAGAAAAGCTAATTGCATTGAACCGTCAATAAAATGGGAAATGGGGATGACTTCCTATTCTATATAGGTCATTCAATTATGTCCTAAGAACCCTAATTGGATTGACTATCAACCTCACAAGGTGAGTAAATTCTCAATGAGGATGACCTAGGAAGGGGGTTCTTTAAGCTTTAAGGGGTTCACCACCAAGCAAATGCTTGGGAAAGAAAATGTTGGAAAACACAATGTGATATGTAAAATAAGCTAAATGATAGATGCAAATGATGAGTTTAAACAACACCAAGTTAGGGTATGTGTAGTTGGGAAGTCTGAAGATGATGTGAGGATTATAGATATGCAAACAAGCTGTCAAAATAAGCCTTGGAGGACTAAGACGCCACAGATGACATATTAGTCATGTTGCTATTTTTTGGGGCAAATAAAAAATCTTCAAATGTCAGAACTTGATCTGAAGGAATCTCTGAAAGATATGCCTAGGAGGACTAATACACCCAAGATGGCATATTAGTCCCGATCTAATTTTTTGGAATTTATGAGTGTGATCTCAAAACCTAAGATCTAAACTTCCTTCTTCACCAATTTTTCATATTTGAACCTATAAAAAGACCTGCAAAATAAAGGAATTTGGATTGATTATTTATGGGGGTTTTCCTTGGTCAAACCCCTTGTTTGGTAATTAAACCTTGATGAGAAAGCATAAATCTGAAAATGGAAATGTGTGTTCCCTAATCTTAAATGTGTCTAAGATTATGCAAGCTAAAATATTAATAAACCATATTCAAATGTGTTAGAATAAGATCCCTAAGATGCAAATATAAATGACCTAAAAAGGAGATCTTTAATCACCCTAACAAGTCACAAACATGAAGTATACCTTCCTTAGGAAGAAAATAGAGCAATAATGGAAGATGGAATCAATCAAGAAACAAGTCCTTAGGCTTGGATAAATGGCTAGTTGCATCTCCAACCTAGAATATCTCATGATCCATAATAGGCATCCATTACTAATCTTTGGAAATGCTAGATATTGACTTGGAAAGACTTGAAAAACCTACAAAAACACAATAAAAGGCTACTCCAAGAATCTCAAACTTCCTTCAACTTGCTCAACTTATATCTTTTGTCTCAAATCATGTCTACTTCTATCAACTTCTTCTTCTCCTTATGAAAAATGGGTGTGAATCTTACTTGTATAGGCATCTCTACCTAATAACCCAATTATTGGATCTCAAAGGTCAACAAAAGGTCAAATAAATTCAAATGTTTTCATTTCTTGCTTCTAATTCCTGAAAATAAAGCCCCCAGGACTAAGATGCCCTAGGTGGCATCTTGGTCCCACTAGGTGGGACTAAGATGCCACCAATGGCATCTTGGACCCACAAGGCTTATTTGTCGGTTCAAACGGTGGGTTGCCAAGATTGATGGTTGTTTAAGGGTTTTGGCCAGGTTTAAAGTTAAAATATGTCTTGAGATGCACAAAAAGGGGTCTTAGGGGCCCATTATAAGTGACTTAGAGGGAAATTAATATATGGGACGCTAAAATAGGTCCAAATTAAGTGTGAAAATGCTAAGGTATTCATTTTTATACACTACATTTAACCCCCACTTTAGTGCCCATATGACACTACGTGCATATGCAAGCTAAAGTACTTCAACAAATAACTTTATAAAAAGATACTCATATGGATTCATTAGGGAGAATGAAGCTCCCACTATAGTTACCTAAAAAAAACATAATGTCAGGAACCACATTCTACATTACAGATTCATTAGTAGCTCAAATATAATCATCTTATCTGAATTTCTTAGAAAATTAAATTCAAGGGTAGATGTATGCCCCTTTGATTCTACTTGTTTTACGGAGGTGGAATCAAGGTAGCATGTCAACCACATCAAACTAGACAAGTCCATCATAGGGAATTTCTAAGTACCATGCCACTTGATGATAGACATTTTATGAGAACAAGAGCGAAACCACAGTTCCAATGCAACAAACGGTGTCGAAAATAGAGTTCGCTAGCTCAAAATATGTTAATTTGAATAAAAAGTACCTCTTTTCTTTTTAACAAAAATGACCCAAAAGTACATGCATAAAAAAATAAAAGAGAGGATAAATCACATTCATTTCATCTTTTTACCTTTTGTACAATGAGCCACCATGCCAAGCAGATGTCCATCCACCCATCCGCAGATCAAGATTCACAGGAGGCGGTCACACGGGGCGAGCTACAACACACTATGAGTCGATTTCACCTTCTCTGTACTTTGATTTAATTAATTTTTAATGTTTTTATGAAAATTTTAATTGAAATTATAGGGATTTTTTTAGATTGATGCAAAGTGTCCCACTTTGATGCAAAGTGTCCTAGTTAAAGAATAAAGTGTCTATCTAACCCTTAATTAAGATGTCCTAGAGCAACTTTAGCACACTTTTTATCATTAAAGCATAAGTTTAAGATTTTATGATGTTTTAGTTTATATTTTGTTTCTTTTCTTATGGACGATTGCACCTCGATCATGCCAACACCTGGGTAGTTGGATTTTCATTTGACTTCGAGAGCTCGTCAATCAGCTACCTGAGGAGGATGTGCAGATCCTCCAGGAGACAGGTCTTTACTGGGCCTATCTCGCATTGGCCATGTGATACCATGACACCATGTTGATGGCACTAGCATAGAGATGGGACACATACACTTTCACCTTCCACCTACCGATGGGGGAGATGACAGTCATGCTAGAGGATGTGCACCACATACTATGGGTGCCAATCCAAGGAGAGAGGGTATTCTTAGAAGAGGGTAGGATTTTCAAGGAGATGCAGATAGACACTGAGTATTTCTTAGGCATACCAGTCTATTGCAGGATCATGATACCACACATCTAGATTTCTTGGTTGTTCCATGCACATTCACCACTAGTGAGACACATCTTGATTTTTATAGTAGCACTGGCACTAGTCCCCGATGGTCATGGAGCACATCTGGAGGGGGGATTAGTACACATGATTAGAGACATGGAGCACTATCAAGTGGTCTTCACTTGGGTGCCTAGAGCATACTAGTAGACTTATGCTATGACTTGGGTTGATTCACCTATGGATAGATGCATAGCATGCTACACTGTACCCTACTGTAGACATGGATCCTAGAGAAAATCACCTATACCCAGCCTATAGGATTTTCGATCGCCACAATGGTGGGGTATCTGTGGGCTTTCAGCTATCCCTTGAGACAAGAATGGCAACATGGTGATGTTCTATTCTGGTGGGTGAGGTTTGAAAAATTAAGCAAGGAGGATATTGTGTGGAGAACCTACCTCATGGAGCTATTCTAGCCAAACACAATAGGATAGTTGAGACAGATGTAGAGAGACAATCTACTACTAAGACGATGTGATCATGTAGTGAGAGATTTCTACTATGATCGCGTCATGAGGAAATTTGGATAGATATAGAGGCTACCATGACTATGGTATTCATACGTACAATCAATATAAAGCGCTCATAGAATTGGAGATCTTAAACGACTGACAACAGACAATGTCATCCCGAGCGATGCAGAGGAGGAGGACATAGACATTCCCCTAGTCTCTGATGTAGATCACATCGACACGACATGAGAGTATAATGAGTGGTGGGAGGTTATACGATCAGGAGCCATCTTTCTTATGGGTTATCCTATGGGCTTCGTAGGGCCTTTACTGGATTTTAGAGAGGATAGGGAGTCGGGTAGGAGGGTAGATGTAGCAGAGCTATTCCTAGATGAGGATGAGGAGGAGAAAGAGGACATCAATTACAATGGAAAGGGATATGAGGAGGATGATGAGGAGATAGAGGATGAGAAAATATATCCCATGAGTGAGGATAGTGATGAAAGTGAGTTCATTCCTCCTAGAAGTGAGTGGAGAGATATAGTTCCCACTCGAGTTATGAGGTTACAGTCTACACGTGCCAGTGTTTGAGAGCATGGGGAGAGTAGTGGGGCATTTAAGATTCCTACAAATCATGCTACAGACCCAAGTGATGATATTTATAGTTATGCTTTATGTTTTTATGTATATCATGCTCATATATGGATATATTATGATGATGGATACTGATTATTCTTATGATTTCTATCTTGCAGGGCCCGTGATAGAGTCTGAGGACCTATTCTAATGTGTAGATGAAGTGATAGTGCCACCCCTTCCTACATACGAGGCTTTAGCCACAGAGTTCATTCCCCCACCATTCATAGCGGAGGACATGGACTTCTTCGAGCCTTATGTGAGGCTCAAGGGAGCATATGTTGGTGTATCCTGATGCATTGAGCATGCTGAGGGTCAGGTATAAATATTGGTAGTGGAGTTAGAGGAGGCTCAAGTAGCTCAGAGGTCTAACAAAGAGGCTATCTTATAGTTAGAGGTCAAGTGGCTTCAGAGAGAGGTTGTCAGGATCTAGGCTGATAGAGGCCACAAAGAGTGAGATCAAGTGGAGGAACTGATACGCGAGGGTAAGCTATGTGGGTCACTATGGACTATGTAGTGGATGACCAGCATGAGCAAAACCAGTTCACACACCAGTGTCTCCCGTTGGGCACATACATTGCATCTGGATGAATCTAGCAGCCATAGGCCATAGTGACATTGTACTATTGATGAGATGTATTAAAAAAAATTTGACATATATTTATGAGCATGCATGGATTTTATGTTTATGTGTTAGGTGGCCATGTGATTTATTAAATAATCTATATTAGACTATTCAATAAATATATCCATGATCTAACATGATTTTTCTTTATTTTCTTTAAGTGTATGATGTTGTATGATATGTCAAATTAAATGCACTTATGAAAATACAAATAAGGATTTAACGTAACGTAACATACACCATAGGGTCTGAATAGCATGATACCTAAAGTAAGAATCCAAAACCACATTGGACCCACTACCCTAAAATTTAATAAACAAAGAACCATGTGTCAGGAATGAAGCAATCACGAGAGATAATGATATATTATCCATTAACTCTAGCAACGCTAGTTTAACACTCACACCATTGAGAAAGGCTAGGCATAATACCACGCAAATATGCAACATTAATAGGTTCTCGAAGAAGTGTGCCATCCATATCGGTTATTAGGTATGCTCCAGACCTAAAGCTCTCTTGAACTATATAGGGTCCTAACCAATTAGGGCTAAAATTTCCTTTTTCTGTCGGGTTGGTGTTGACATTTCACTAATTCTCATATAGCACCAAATCACCCTTGTTAAATGATCGAGGGATGACATGATCGTTATAACTTCATTATAGTTTCTTATGGTAGGCTTCAATATGTTTGAGGGCATTGATGCGCCTTTCATCGAGCATTTCAAGTTGGTGTAATCATTGTTTCATATAAGTATTATCATCAATCAACCCTTGAAGAGTGATCCTTAAAGAGGGAATCTCTAACTATAGGGGCATAATTGCCTCAACACCATAACAAGGTTATAAGGTGTCTTTCCTGTTGAGGTTTAGATACTAGTATGATAAGCCCATAATGCGTATGTTAATTATGTATACCAATCTCTATTATGTTTGTTTACAGTCTTTCTTAGGATTTTCTCCAGAGTTTGATTAGTTGATTCAACTTGTCCATTAGATTGTGGGTAGTAAGGCGTGGAGAACCGTTGTTGTATATTAAATGTTTCCAAGAACTTCTTCACATCAAATTATTTTGAAATGGTGTTTCATTGTCCGAAACTAACACGAAAGGAAGTCCAAAGTAGGTAATAATGTGTTCCAATATGAAATGGCATATTACATCAGCTATTGTTAAACAGAAAGGAATATCTTCTACCCATTTCATGAAATAATCTATTGCTATGATTATAAATGTATGACCTATGGATGAGGGTGGAGATATTTTTCCAATAATATCCAAACCCCACTCTAAGAATGGCCAAATAGGAGTTTGTGCATGAAGCTCAAAGGCGGGAGCATGAATTAAGGTTTGATGCTCTTGACACTTGTAACATTTCTTAACGTAGTCCAAGCAATTGTTGTAAGTTTGTTATATATTGTCATTGATGTCACCATGTTGGTTTGGTACTTTGTACCGATGTGTAGATCAAACTTATCTCATCTGGTATTTGATCTGGTATCTTTGGTATATTGGTCCGCATATTTCCTCTAGTAATTAATATAATATTTGATTGTGGGAAAAGGCTTGTAATGGTTGAAAGCATGTATACATGTACTCTTAGATATTCATATGATCGAGTAATGTGTTGGATTCAGTTCTTCAGATTGCATTTTGGTATTAAGTTAATCCTAGCCAACATGATGTTGCATGACATGGATGAATTACTCTTGCTATGAAGCTGACAAGTTATCATCTTGAAAATATGATTTGCATCAATTGGGCTGACCTAATCAATGCATGTGGATATATATTCAAGATCATGAGAAGATGAGAAGGTGAAGAAGCAATGAAGGAGAAGTGACATAGGTGTGTACAGTGAATGCAAATGGGAAGAGAAGGAGAAGTGTGAGAGCGAAGTGTCCGAATAGTGGTTGAAGATCATATCATGCGAGCGAATACTCTGAGCATCAAAGGAACTGAACCTGCACATGTAGTGTAACTCCTCAGTTCAACTCTAGCAGTTAGCCATTTTTGTTTACTTATTTTTGCAGGCAATGAGCCTCCATTTGGACAGTAAGTCCTTATAAGCAGTGAGCTTCTATATCTGATAGTGAGCCTCTTATTACCGATATTGATTTAACTTTAGATACCGTGAGTTAATCCTCACCGTGGCTTTTCCCTCATTAGGTTTTCCATGTAAAATATGGTGTTCATGTGTTGTGGAACTTAATGTTAGACTATTACTTTAATCTATTCTATGTTGCAATAAAGTTTTAAGTACTTGTTCGATGAGTTTGTGTGGATATTGATTCACCCCCCCCTCTCAGTATCTAGTTTATTCAACAATTGGTTTTAGAGCTTTGGTTCCTTTGGAGAAGTTTAACAACTTGAAGGAGATCCTACAAATTGAACAAATGGATAAAGAAAAACTCCAAACTTCCCTTGAAGACCTTGACAACCTGGCTGAAATTGAAAACAGAGACCTGAAGGAAAATCTTGATGAAACAAATGAATGTATCCGGAAATTGAAAGAGCAGTTAAAGAAATTCAAGGAAAGATTCAGAGAAGTGATTGAGGAATTGAAACAAGAAAATGATGAGAATACCAGACTAATTTAATTGAAGATAGATGAAAATAAGAAAGTTGAAGAATGTTTGAAAATAGTGATACAAAGAAAAACTAATGTCTATTGTAGGCTAGAACAAGAAGTGATGAATCTAAAGGCAGAACTTGAGAAAGTAAAACTATGTGAAGAGGATTTCAAGACAAGCTCCACCAAGCTTGATGAACTGAAATGGCCAACAGTGATCCAAATTTTAAACTTGAATCACTAAAAAGTGGCATATATTTTTTGAATTTTGAAATGATGTAAACTAGTAAAATATGTATTTTTTAGTATATTTTATGTTTGTATTGTTTTTTTAAACTAAAAAAATATTTTAAACTATTTTTTTAATAAGTTAACACTATAATTTAGTTGCTGATAAAATGCTAAAAAATGAAGTTGCACGGGATGTCAAACTTTTTATAGTAAATATTATTTTTTTCCTTTCAATTTTTTTGTGTGTATTTATAACTTGAGACTTTAGTGCATGTGTTTTTTTTTTTTCAATTTTGATAAATATATATTTTTAAATAAATATTAAAATGTGCGTGAATAAAAAACAACTATTTCCATCGGACTTCAACTTTCATATTAAATATTTATCTAAAATGGAAAAAAAAATTATACCATCTTGAAATAGATTCATTTATCTAGTGCATCATATTTTTTTCAATTTTTTTTAATAATTTTTAATATTTTTCCTTGGCATGGTAATCAACCTAATATTTTTTGCTCATAACCTACTTTTAGTATAAACAAAAAATAAAATATAAATAATAATTAAACTATTAAAATAAATATAGTTTTGAAAACTACAATTATGGATCTACAAAAGGGTATTTTTATATTTTTAAAAAAATGTTATTTAGTAGTTATTGAAACTTCAAGTTTTTCAAATAATTTTATTTTTTTGGTAAATTGGACTCAAAGTGGTGCTCCATATATTTTTACCCAACAATTTTAGTAGAAAAAGTTGTGGAAGTATCTAACTTAGCTAGAATGAATCTTACTAGATCATATGTTTGACCAAAATTGATTTTTAGTTAGAAATACTTAAATTTAGTTGTGCTGATATGTTGGCTGAAAGTGTGACACAGTTTTGTGCTTTTACCCTGATAGCAGGACAAAAACCTTCTAAAGACAAAAGTGGGCTAGGTAATGAAGTTGATGGAAAAATACAGAACACAAATACAATAAATAATCAAAAGACTCGTGACAAAGGGAAGCAAAAAATATACTTTGGAAGAAAACCACCTATCAAACAACCAAATGCACAAAGGTACTCCTCATTCAAGAGTATTTTTTTTTTATGTAATAATTTTGGTCATAAGGCATCAAAGTGTAGGAGTAGGTTAAATCAGTTTTTGGTCCCTTCTCCAGACAATGTTATACATGCAAGAAGATAGGACATAAAGCTACTGAGTGCAAATCTTTGGTAAAAATGATGATTAATAGGTTCAATGGAAAATGAATGAATCAATCATTCAATGGTTATTGTTATACCTATAACATGTTTGGACATAAAGTGAATCAATGTAGAACAAGGATGAATGGAAATCAGACAAGACAGAGAAATATAGTTTGCTACTATTGCAAGAAACCAGGACATATCTCAAAGGTGTGCAAAAATAGAAAAGGGGAGCAGTCTGCTCTAGTGGAAGGTAATAAACTGGTTGAAAAGATTGATAAGGAAGAAGTTAAGCAGGAAATGAGCAAGATTTAGAAAAAGAAACAAGGATCAAATTCTACTAATGCATTTGTACCCTCATCCAGTGTAGATGAATCCTCTAGGAATTAGACCTAGCTTAGTCTTAGGGGGAGCTCTATCACAAAAATCAATTAAACCATTGGAAATATAGTGTGTCAGGTGCTGACATGTGGATATGTTGTAAAGAATGATAAGACAAAATTCATGCAAAAGAAACTAGAAGAGAAGGACCACGCATGTTCTTTTGTGGAGTAAATTAGGGTTTCGCAGTATAGATGGAAGAGAAGTTTGTCATCCTTTTGTAATTAATGCAAATTAGGGAAAAATGATGAAGTATAAAGGAAATATCATAAATCATTTTGATCATCAAATGCATTTGAAGAATTTGTAGAGAGCCTACAACCTTCTTAAAGCATCTCTGAAGTGATTTGAAGACCCTCAAAGAAATCATTGTGGATATTCGATATAAGTGATAGAAATTTCCTATCTCGCGGTTGTAGAAGAAGGTAATTGAAGATTGTTCTTATTTAATTTTGAGAGCTATAATGGAAACGTATAAAAGAGGATCGAGTGGGAATAAACCTTTGAATTTGAAAAGAGTTTAGATGGATGAGTTCGATCATCAAAAAATTAAGAGGTTGGAATTAGGGTTGGAACCAGATGATTTTCAGAACATACAAACCCTAGGTTTGGATATATGGGGAGAATTCCCTTGGTTTGCTAAAAAGAGTTCATCTTGTTCCGTCTAAGAAAATTCAAGGATGGAAGCATTGTACTAGACAAACCTTATCTCATATCGAAAGAAGTAATCGAAGCGCGGTTACTGGACTGTGTGGTGTCCAAGAACTTCCTAGATGAAAAACCATAAAATACAAGGAAGTGGAGGAAATGACGGGAGTTGACAAGGACCCCCGAGCAGTGTTGATTGATACTATTGGTGATGCCTTGGTTAGGTATGTTGCATACAACATTTCTTATAAAATATTTTTCAGAAATCATGAAGGCTCTACCTCGACCATTGTAGTTTATCTGGTGCATAAAATGGTAAAAGAGAATATATAATTTGATCTATGTAAGCTAATCCTTGAAAATCTTATCGAGAATATAAAAATGACACTGGGAGAAGGATACCCATTCAATTAAATGGTTCCTTGCTTACATGTTTGATATTTTATTTTCTGAAATAACTACTAGGAAAGAAAGATGTTGAGTGGGAATCTGGGATTCCCATTGCAAAAAAGATATTTAGGCACTTGGAAAGCTTGGAGGATAAAGCAAGTGCATGCAAAAAAAATTTCTTATCATTGTACGATGTCATGAGCTTCGGTGAAGTCATGGTGATTCGATTTGAGGAAGGTTTTTCCTCGAGGATGAAGGAATTCGAAGTAGTCACTAGCGATTCCCCTCCAAAATAAAAGAAAATAAAAGTTGTCTCCGAAAATGTCATTGCTATCTCTAAAGAAAAGAAAGAAGAAGAAGAATCTTTGGCTGGATCAGAATCTTCCGATCTAGAAGGCATCTAGGCCATGTTAATAAAAGGAAAAATGAAGAAAGTTGGTGATGTGTGGAGTACGGCCTCACCCCTTGACAAACTTAAAATTATTAATGCTTTAGTTGAATATCTACTTCGTAAATGCATTGATGTATATGTTGTTTCTGATTCCTTACTTGCAAATTTAGTTGAAATAGTTGAAGAGAGAATGTTGCTTGAAGGTCCGAGAGGATGTAAGTTGGAAGCTTTAGTTGAAAAGATGTGTTATAAAGAAAAGTAGAGGTTATCTGAACTAATTGTAGAGACAAAGAAATGCATAAAAGAAATGTCAGACATATACAAGTATTGTCTCCGATGGTCTACTGCAGTTGATAACTTTCAAAGAAAAATTGAAGCAATAGAGTATGAAGTGAACAATATTGGAAAAAAAGTTGATATTTTGAGGACAAAGAAGGGAAGAAAAGACTGAGAATTGGTGAACTTCAGGCTAAAATGATCATTGTGCAGAGGAAAAGCGATGATGTAGTGAAGACCTTCTGGCTTCTTAAGGAAGTGGTTGAGGTCTGGTTAGACCATCTTTTTGGAATACTCTTTGGTGTAGAAGACTGTGAGAAAAAATTCTCATCCATATAGATTGGTCATCCTCCTTGACAATGTTGGTTGTATTGGATAGTGTGTGTGCAAGAATGGACTCCGCAATCCTTGAATGAAAGAAATTATATGCTTTTATCAAAGAGAGGTACAAAAAGGCATTTCAGGTGACGAATGTCATTCTAGTTTGAAGAAGTGGCTGCTTAAATTTTTTTTGAAATTTTTGAATGAATTAGGACCTTTTTAATACTAGATGTCACCATGTTTATATATTTTTGGCACCCTTTGCCATTGATGTCAAAGGGGGAGAGTTTTGGAGAAGACTTGGAAATTTTTTGTTTTGAAGAAATTTTGAATTAGACTTTTTGAACATGTTGCCATCAATGACAAAGGGGGAGATTGTTGGAAGTTTGTCATATATTGTCATTGATGTCACCATGTTGGTTTGGTACTTTGTACCGGTGTGTAGATCACGCTTATCTCATCTGGTATTTGATTGGGTATCTCTGGTATATTGGTCTTTATATTTCCTCTGGTAATTAATATAATCTACGGCTATGGGAAAAGGATTGTAATGGTTGAAAGTGTATATACATGTACTCTTAGATATTCATATGATCGGGTAATATGTTGGCTTCAGTTCTTGAGATTTCATTTTGGTATTAAGTTAATCCCGGTCAACATGATGTTGTATGACATAGATGAATTACTCTTGATATGAAGCCAACAAGTTATCAACTTGAAAATATGATTTGCATCAATTAGGCCGACCTAATGAATACATGCGGATATATCGGGCATATATACAAAATGGTGAGAAGATGAGAAGGTGAAGAAGTGATGAAGGAGAAGTGACATAGGTGTGTACAGTGAATGCGAATGAGAAGAGAAGAAGAAGTGTGAGAGTGAAGTGTTTGAATAGTTGTTGAAGACAAGATCATGTGAGCGAATACTCTCAGCATCAAAAGAATTGAACTTGCACATGTGGTGTAACTCCTCAGTTCAACTCTAGCGGTTAGCCATTTTTGTTTACTTATTTCTATAGGCAGTGAGCCTCCATTTGGACAGTAAGTCCTTGTAAGAAGCGAGCTTCTATATCTGGCAGTGACCCTCTTATTACTGGTATTGATATAACTTTATATATTGTGAGTTAATCCTCACCGTGTTTTTCCCCTCAATGGGTTTTCCACGTAAATTATGGTGTTCATGTGTTGTGGAACTTAATGTTAGAATATTACTTTAATCTATTCTGTGTTGCAGTAAAGTTTTAAGTATTTGTTCAATGATTTTGTGTGGATACTGATTCACCCCCTCTCTCGGTATCTGGTTTATTCAACAACAATCACATTCCATATTCTTTCAATAATATCCTATGCGGATTAACTTTTGAACTAATGATCTTCCTCTGAAATGGCCCCCACAAGCACCTGCATGAGCTTGTTCAAGTGATATATGGATTTTGGTTTGTTTGAGACATATAAGAAGAGGCCATCAAAGGATCGCTTATACAAGATTTCTTCTAGGATGATATATCTAAATACAAATTTTTGAAGATGAGAGCGAGTATTTTTATTTTTTGGCTCAGGAAAGGTCCTGTCTTTTAAATAATTGAATATCGTATCATACCATTCACTCGAGTTTTTGATTTTTGTTGCTAACACTTCATTTTCTTTATCATCAATTGAAGGTTTGGGTATGTGTAGGATCATCATGGAAAAAATAGGCCCTTAAGTGGCGATGAAAGTTTGGAAAATCAGAGTTAGGTAACTTGATGTAAAAAAATGAATAAGTTATCTGTATTATTTTAAAAATATGTAAGAATAGAATCTATAGAAAATTGAATGTAGTTTCTAAACTGCTAGGTTTATTTAAAAAAAAAAATTCTATTTGGTGAAAATTTGAAATTTCAATGCAGTAGTACTTAAATTTCAAGGAAAAAATAAGAAGTAGGTGTTTATCTGATCACCCTAACCACAATAATATGATAATATTTTTTAATAAGATTTTAGATATAATTAGAGGACTCATGTCCCGATGTGATGCATATTTTTTTGTAATTTTTTTCCAAGTAAATAATTAATTATGATTTTTTTATTACAACTTTAAAAAAATATAAAAATTCATATGTCTAACCACCTTAACTTTGTCAAAACTTCATGAAATTCATTTTTTTTTAATCCTATAGTATGTGAAGCATAGAATGTTATGAAATTCAAAAACCCTTTTCATTTCATCAATTTTGGGTTAAAAAAAGTCTTCAGCCACATGGGCCATCATATCACTTACATATTGCCACTTTTTGGCCCATCATGATCTTACACATACCGGTTTGATGATTGTATGTACAATGAAAATGAAGTCTTTTGAAGGATTTTGAGGGGAAATAAGAGAAGCCACACTTGCCATTGCTCCTGTGTGATGATTATCTTTTTGAGGGATGTCATCAATGGTAAATGATTCAAACTTCTCTAACAATTTCATCGTGAGATCTTTGTATTTTTATAATTTTTCATGTTTCATTTGATATTTTTTGTTTATCTGTTTGATGACTAATTGTGAGTTGCCAAATATCTTAATGTCTCTAGTGCCCATGACAAGAGTGGCACATAAATTGGAGATTCACACTCCATATTCAACATTGTTATTTGTACATAGGAAATTTAATCGATATGATAAGGGAATAGGATCTTTTGCGGGTGGTTTTTTTATAACCCCCACATTGGAGCCAGTTCTACACTTAGATCTGTCAAAATACAATTCCCATGTATCATCGTCATTTTTCAACACGTTATCATCAGGGAAAGAATCATTACCAGGTAACACTAAAGGAGAAGGATCATCAACCAACTGGTCGATCAAGGCTTGACCTTTAATTACTTTTTGTGAAATTTTTTAAGGTCAAAATCAATCAACAACTTTACACACTTAGCTAAGAATCCAGATAGATATGTTTTAGTGAACAAGTGTTTTAGAGGATCAAACTTCATCATGACTTGTATTCCGATGTTCAATAAATAATGTCACAACTTACTAGTAGCAAATACAAGAGCCAACTTTTTTTTTTTCTATTGTTGTGTATCATTTCTCATAATCAATCAATGTTTTTTAATGTAATAAACATGATGCTCTTTACCTTTGTTGTCTTGTTGAGCCAACAATGTTGCAAGAGCATAGGGTGAAGCCGATGTGTAAATAATGAATGGTTTATTTTGTATAGCGGGTTGTAAAATAGGCCGAGTGACAAGATAATCTTTCAAACTCTCAAAATCCTATTTACAATCCTCGTTCCATTCAAAGTGTATTCCTTTCTTAAGAAGGTGTGTAAATGGTAGTGTTCAATCTACTAGGGACACTACAAATTGTCAAATGGCTTGAATTCTTCCTTGTAAGGTGCACAATTGAGAGATATTTTTAGGAGGTGGCATGTTAATTATAGCATAAATTTTATTTTTATCCACCTCGATGCCTATGTGAGATATGATAAAACTTAGAAGTTTTCCACTATCTACACCAAAGACACACTTTTTTGGATTCAATCTCATGTATTTTGAAGTTGCTCAAATATTTTCTGAAGAACATTCACATTATTTTTTCATGTTAAAGATTTAGCAAAGAATATCATCAACATAACCTTCTGAGATCTTGTGTATGTAATCATGGAATATTAGTGTCATAGGTTGTTGTTATGTTGCGCCTACATTTTTCAATCCAAAAGGCATCATAACCCAACAAAATATTCCCAAATAGAATTGTAAACACTATTTTGTACTGATCTTGAGGGTTGGTGAAAATTTGATTGTATCCCAAAAATACATCCATGAATTACAACAAAGCATGTCTTGTAGTCAAGTCTACTATCATGTCAATATTAGGAAGAGGAAAGTCATCTTTTAAAGATGCTTTTTTCAAATCACGAAAGTCTATCCATATCCTAATATGATTGTCAAGTTTTGTAACTATGATAATGTTTGAGATCCAAGGTGAATAATCTATAGGTCTTATGAAACCGGCGTCAAGGAGTTTTCCAATTTCATCCTTAACTAACAAGGCTATTTCAAGGTGCATCTTTCGAATCTTCTATCTAACAGGCTTAGTATTTTCAACTAGGACTATGTTGTGTGTTACAATCTTCGGGTCAATTCGTGGCATATCTGAATAAGTCCAAGAAAAGAGTTCAAGAAAGTCATGAATCAAGGTTGTAGTATCTTCTTGTTCGTCATCATCAAGGAATTTTCCTATCTTAATGAATTTCTCTTTATCATTGATTTCCATTGTTATATCTATCATATCCCCTAAAGGAAGAGCATTTGATCTTGCAAATTTAGGGTTGTACTCTTCATTGTTCATGTGTATCTCACTATTCTCTTTTCCTTCATCATTTTTTTGGGTGCTTATCATAACACATGTGACCTTTTTATTGTGATGAGGAGTGGATGGTTTATCATAAACTCCAAGCATTTGTTTCAAGGCCTCATTATTTTCACAGTACTCCCATGGTGGCTGTAACTCCATGTCAATTAATTTAGGTGTTTCAAAGTGAGATTGATTTTTGGTTTGCACGTAATGGTGTTGATTTTTAATGATGGTCTTTTCTTTGCTTGTGTTATCTTAGAAGGAAAATATCCCAAACCAGTCTTTATCTCTTGTATGTTAGGTTCTATAGGGACACAAATTCCTTGCTCTTTCTTTCCACATCCTTTTCCACTGTAACCTAATTGTTTCAGAAGTTCATAACCTCTCCCATAAATTTGTTCCATTTCTTTTGGGTTTGGTGGTTGTTGATAGTCTATCTCATCAAAATTTATTGTGTAGCTGGTGTCTTGTTCAAGAGTATATGTTTGTATGTTGTCTCTTAAATTATGTGTTGACATGACCATTGGTTGCTTTTGTTTTTCATCCTCTTTTCTTGTGATTACATACTCTCCCATGAATGATAATGCAAACTCTAAGGAACCTCAATCATCATCTGCTAATTTTGACACTATTTCCATCTCTTATGTTTCCTTTGTGATAGGCTCTATTTTTTATGTTGGAATTAATGTTTTCAGAGGACTGGTAGTTCCCTTTTCAATTTGCAAGAAAATTTCAAGCTCAGGATCCATTTCAATTTGGTATATCTTATTCTTATAGACATACTTCATGATTCAATGAAGAGTCAAAGGTACCACATGCATCTCATGAATCCATGGTCTTCCTAAACAAAGATTGTATGAAAGTTCATGAGGCATAAAATGGATAGAAGTTTGTAAGTTATCCTTTCCAAGTGAAATGGGCAAGGTAATTACACCGAGGGGTTGCTTTCCTATATTGTCAAATCCTCAAATCAATAGGAAATCAGGTTTTATTTGTGATTTATCTACTCCCAATTTATCTAAAATATTTACATTACACACATTCAGAGCTGAGCCATTATCAACAAGGGTTATTTTTATTCCCTTGGTGTGGTATTTGTCTATTATCATGAATGCATATATTTCTTTTGCCTTTCCAAGGGAGGGAGATCATGTTGTTGGAAGGTAATATCTACATTAACTATATTCATTCCTTGTATTAGATTTGCCACATAGTTTACATTTGTATTATGAGAAACCACAAATTGTTGCAAGGACTTTTGAAACATGGTGTGGTAACTAGGTGACGTTTGAA
>CM021109.1:94481629-94552155 GCA_007115665.2 Sequoiadendron giganteum
GCTTTTTGGTCTTTCATTTTAAACTAGGTTTTTATTTTAAGTTTTCTCGTTTTGGTCTTTTTGTTTTATTTTGATGTTTTGTTTTGGTTTATTCTTTATCAGCGAAACCGAATCCGGAACAGGAACCAAGTTGGGAAATTATTCAAGTTTCCAAAATAGTTTTCATTATGATTCTACTCCCGTCGTTTCTTGGTCGTTGACTTTACTAAAGTCACACAGTTGTAATGTCCCAGTTCCTTCTGCAGTTCCGACTCTGATCTACCACATTTATGGAATTAATTACAGGTGTCATGCATGTGTGAAACTTTGAGTTTTTACCTTAATTAGGGATTAACGCATAGTTATCATCATTATTGTTAAGAGATCGAAGAGTGAACCAGAGTTGCAGTGGAGCTTTTGTGCGAGTGAATCGATTGAAAGAGAGACTGTTGCGCGCAGATTGCTTCAGGGAGTTAACCTATTTATTTGCGTTCAAGGTAGGGTTTTCTATTCTCGTTTTTCATTTTTATTTTCACATTTTCCATTTTTGTTCATCTTGGATTGTTTGGTTTCATGCGAATTCGTGATTCTCTGTAAGTTCATTTGTTTTGTTTTTTCTTTCTCTGCTTGTTTGTTTTCTTGTTTTCGTGTTGCTTTTATGGTTTTGTTTCCTGTCTAATTGTTATAAACACAATCATTTTCATGTTTTAATCGTGACCGCATCTTGGTGCCCTAGTTTTTAAATGCATAGGTTAGTTACAGTTTTACAGTGAGTGGGGTTTGGTAAATTGTCATGTTTACTTAGGAATCTTGTTTCGCATTCGATTTGGTTAATTTAAGTGGGGTTAAATTTGTGCCCTAGTTATTTGGAATCAATAGTTTTTTAGTTTAGGGTTTTGATGTGTTCATGTTTTTAATTTAAATATGATGCCCTAAATTAGTATAGTCGCCTCTCGGTCATATGGGGATGGTCTTATTAGGTTATTTTTAAGCCACCTTTTATTTTGGTATAACCAAGTCCTTAAATCATGAAGTTATTTATCGAACTGCTAAAATCACTTATGACGTCATGGTCATTTTAGGCGGAAGCGGGATCGGAATCAATCTAGACTTTGAACCATGTTTTCCAATAAGTATCGATTCCATTTTCATCTCGTCTCTAACTCCGCTTATAGTTAGAAGCAGGCTTTCAAAATAACGATAACCTAGGCGGAACTAGAACTGGAACTGAATATGAAATTAGAAAATATGGATGAAACCAAATCAGTTTCCATTCTAGTTCTAATTCCAATCACCATTCCAGTTTTGACTCCGGTCCCGCTTGTTATTACTGTAATCTCAATAACGGTTTTGGCTCTAATCCCGACAATGTTTTAAAAGAGACTGTTTAGAGTGTTTTATGCTTGGTTCCGCCTCCGCTATATATATGAAGGGTAAGATTTTAAAGCATATTTTGTGATGTTTATGCAAGGATCTAATTAGAGGTTTTGTTGCAGGAAGCTAAATAATGTCAGGAGTATCAGGAGAAGATTCCCAAAGGAATCGGCCTATAGAAACATCAAAGGCAGCAACTAAGCCTAAGAAGATTAAGTCGAAGCAGTTACCTTATACCTTGAGGTATAACCATAGGGGTCTTGTTGTCACTGCAAGCAAAGTGGAATCAGATTGGTCTGATATAACTGATACCAATCTAGGCCAATTCAATTTTGAGGAGTTATATTTAGAAACATTCACTGAGGATGTAACAGGAAGAACTTTAAGGATAGTTGAGTTTGTCCTGGCTCACATCACCTTATTTCCTCTATCCATCCAATGCCTGGAGTTGATTCTGACAGCAGCAAGAGCTTATAATCTAGCCACTAGGCAATGTATGGATTCACAGGATAATGTAATTATAGATCTCACTCCTCAAATGTTTCAACACATGTTTAGTGTTCCTGATCCAAAGAACCTAGTACAGTTAAATGAGGCAGATGCTTTAGAGATATATAGCAAACACAAGGAGGCCAACAAAGCTCACCTAAACAAGAAGTGGTTGAGAACAAAGAAGAAGTCTCTGACCAAGCTCCATGATCAACCAAAGAGAATAGAATTTTACAAGGAAGTATTGGACCTGATAATGATTTTTTCTAGAGCCTTTGGGAAGAGGGATGCATTTCATTTCAAGGAGTGGATGTTTCCCTTCATTCAGACAATCTTTAATGGCACCCAACAATTTGATTGGTCGATGATTGTCTCAGATACCATTCATGACCAGTTAACTAGAATAAGGGAAACCAAGAGCTTTTTCATGACTTCTTATGTTGTCTATGTAGCAGCTAGAGGAGGTATCTTTCCAGGTTTGAATAGAGTGGGAATATTGGGAGAAGCTGATGGAAAAAAGAGAGTATGGAATCATTATGATCAACTATCTCTACAAGTTTATGAAACACAATTTAGGAGAGTTAATGATGCATTCTTATATGTAATCATTAACCAGCTTAATGGGGATGCAGGATACAAATTGAGCCAGGAAGCCATGGCTTTTATCATAGAATGGGGATGTTGGTATATCCAATACCCCAAGTTCACTTATTTCCGACTCGCTAGATTTGAAGGTCATCCCCACTTACTTCCAAGGTGTTGCAGCAACAGGATGGTTCTGATGGAGTTTGTCTATCAAGATCTGGGGGTCAATGCCCAATTTGGGTTAAAGCACAAGACAGGTTGTCATAAGTTTCCCATGCAATTGGGTGAATACAGCTACCAACATCTTCTAGGAGCTAAGGTAGTTTGCAGTGAATTGATACATTTGAAGCTAGGTTTGTACACTGCTTGAAAGCACTTTGATCCAAAGAAGAAAAAGAATGCTTTGTTGCCTTTGGTTTTTGAAAAACATTTCAACCTGCTAGAAGACTTTTGGAGTGATCTTCAAGATGAATATGACCTCAGGAAAAGGAATTATGAGAGGTTGCATGTTGCACTCATGGTAGAATTTGGGATCAAAGATGATATCCCTAACACATTAGTAGATGATGGAGTTGTGTTGGATCCATCATATGAAGCATTGAATATTGGCACCAAAATTTTGGATACGGTAGACTGGGATGGTGAGGAGACCATCGATATCAAACAAATAGGGAGATTAGTCTTGGATAGGAGTATCCACTGGGTTGTTCTAAGAACCAAAACTCCTCAGGGACCAGCTCCTAAGAAGGGGAAGGGATATAAAATAATCAAGAGGAAATTTCCTTCCAAGGAGCCTTTGGAGTTCTTTCCTCCTGACATTGAAGAGATTGAGCTTGAAGCCTCTACTCGAGATTTACCTAAAGTACAAGAGGGGGATGCCCAAACAGGACCGGTGGTTTCAACATCAACAATAGGTGAGTCATTTGCTCAAGTCCCTCTTACAAAGCAATCAAGTGGAGAGATGCCTGAATGAACTCTTCATGGAATAGCTAAAGCATTAAAGGGAAAAGGAGTAGAGAGGGATATCCATGAGGTGGAAATAGACTCTGATGAGACCTTATCAGAGAAAGATGCATAAGAAAAGATGCCTCTAGAGGAGGAAATTGAACATATTCTAACAGAGGAAGATCAATGGGCTTTGTTTGAGGAAGTAAAGAAGGCTTCGGATGCTCAAGCACATGTAGAGGCAATAGAGAAGCAAAAGGCAATTGATGCCTTACTTCAGCAACAACAAATGGAAGCTAAGCTAAGGGTTGATGAAGTGCAGAAGCAGCAAAGGCAAAGGGAGTAGGAGCTCAAGATCAAAGAAGAGAATGATAAGCTAGAGTTAATACAGAAAATTCATGATCTAGAGGAAGAAAAGGAAAATCAATGAAGGGAAAGAGAAGTTCTTGTGGCCAAATTGAAGCTTGTTGAAGAGGCCTATAAAAATAAAGAGGAAGTAGAACATGTGCAAAAAGAGAAAGATGTCGAGGAGTTGATTAAGCAACAAAAGGAAGATGCAGAAAGACTTAAGACATTGGAGGAAGAAAGAAACTGGGAACTTGAGAAGAAGAAAAGTTGAAGAAGGAAGAAGAAGACAAGAGGATACAAGAACAGAAAGACAGGGAGGAAGCTAAAAAGCTTGCTTAGATAAATGTGGAGTAGGAACAACAAGAGGTACAAGGGGTTGATTCTCAACCTAAAGTAAATATGCCACAACCCTCTACTACTATTGCTTCTTCTTCAACTATAATGACCACTACTCCAAGTGCTCTCAATTGGTTGAAATTGGATCTTCAAAAGAGATCAGTGACACCTTCACAGCCTCTCAATTGGGATGATATGATGAAGGAAATTGAAAAAGAAAGGCCCAAGAAGAAGGCCAAAATCCTACGTTCCACTAGACTCATCGACAGAGGAGAAATTGTCGTTGAATGTGCAATACCGATGGTGGAGAAGGATGTAGGGGATATGCAACTAACTGATTACCAGTTGGGCACTATTAACTTAAGGAGACCCACAAGAGATCAATAGATGAACTTGATAGATGTGGTAGCATCATCCACTAAATCAAGAATGATGAAAGATAAGCAGAGAAAGGATGAGCTTAAGGCTCAATTGGATCAATTGCATACTTTCTTGAAGATTTTTTTTGCTCCGAGGTCGCAACAAGTTGCCACCATTGAGACCCCAATTTCTCTTAGTAAGAAAGATGTGGATGATTTGGTACAAGTAAGGGGTAAGGCAAAGATATTGGGTAGATGGACGGATAAACTAAATCAAGAAATAAGTGAGGTATTGTTTAACAGTTTCGAGGTTCACAAGATGATAGAGGAATTAATAGAAGAAATGAATCAGTATGCCAACTTATTAGGAGAACAGAAGGAGGAGTACAGAGGATATAGCCAAAAGCTGAAGGAGGTTAATAAATTTCCAAAGTCCACTCTTCTAGAACAATCAATACTTGAAGAGGATAACAAATATTTCTTGGAAAATACTTCTAGCATACTCCGGTTTGGATCGGACTTTTTATACAAGCATAAAAATGAAAATCAAGATTCTGTTAAGGATCTGAATGAACAGTTTGAGGAGTTAGAAGCAATTATTTCTATTATAGTAAATATTGATATACCGCTAAAGGAGGGCCTACCTTTGAGCCAAATAAAGGAGAAATGGGATGATAGGTTTAAAGAGGTCATGCATAAAGGAGATGATGGAGAGGATCTACTGTTAGATTGGTTAATGGATATTAAAGAAGAGATAAGGGAAGCTAAAAGGGCGTTAATGAAGCTAAAAGACATGAGAGTTTTTGTTGTTGCAGAGTTAGAAAGGATCAAGTTTGAAGATAGTTGGGTTGATGGGCCGAAATTGGACATGCTTCAACAAGTATTCTCTAGTTATGACGATTACATTGCAGAGCAAACTTCACATTCATAATTGATAATCTCATGCATGCATGTATTTCTTCTCTTCTCCACATGTAGGACTGGTAGTTTTAGAGGCGCATGGCTTTATTTTCTCTTCTATTTTATTTTCTCCAGTTTAACTAAATGACCAGGATGGGAACTAGAGATCAAATTGATCTGAGTTTCCAAGAAGACTTTAATTCCTAAAAAGGTGGATCGACTTAAGATAGAGAGGACTTCCAATTTTTGTACATCTATAAATGCCTTTGGGGTATCATATTGTAAGGGTCAGCTAATAAGAATAGAATTGGCCACTTGATAGTAGCAGATAGAATTTTATAGCTTTATAGAGATACTTTGTTACTTTATTTACAATTGAATATAATTATAGGTTTTTATGCAATATGGTGTTGGAATTGAGTTTTATTTGATAAGACTGATGAATTATAGTCTATCTGTATGCCAGTGATCATGTTGAAGCATAAGTGTTTCTTTTGTGATAAAAATCCTTAGAAGAAACCAAATTTAAAGATTATTTCATTAGATTATTTGTGAATTGAATTTATTGAAGTCTGTTGATCTATGGTCTTGGGAACGAATGGAAATGTGTTCTTTTATCTTTGAAATATTTATGATGTGTTATTGTGATGTTAAATTAAGCACCTTAGATGCATGCAATAGTATGAACTATTCTGTAAATCATATCATGTTATGGTTTTCTTGATCTGTTGGAAGAACATTCATTGTTGAAGATATATGTCCAGATATTAGATAAGTTTTATTCATGTTTTACTGATATATGCCCTGATCTATCTTTTTCTTTTATTTAAAAACCCCCTTTTCATTAAAGACAATTCGATGAATAAGTCACTGCTTGCATTCCTTATTACCAACAAAGGCCTCTTGAATATTATAGTTGCATGGACTGATTGAGTGACACCAGACAGTTGAGAACCAACTACTAGGACCTTGGGAGTTAGGCTACTATATGTTGTCTTTCTTTTTCAAGAGAAATAGAGTAGATTTATTATGTTTAACGTTGTTTGTGTCATTTTCCCCATCAGCACTATTCTTGCATCATGTGTGTTTTTGTGCTAACATTTTTGATGTAGGGTTTTTATCTAAACAAGCAAGCTCAAAATCTATCAAGCATTTCAAGATCCATATCCATTACAGCCATTTCACACAAGTTTATAGCCATTACAAGGGTTTGGTGAGTTGTAGCATTGCATGTTGCTCATTCACCATTTCCTTCATTATTTCTATCTCATTTCAAGGTTTAATTACCAACAAGGGGTTTGACCAAGGCAAACCCCCATTCACTAACAATCAACGAGTTTTTTCCATCTTGTCCATTTGTGTTTGTAGATCTAGGTTGAAGACTTGAAGATCACTTGGAGTGAAAATTTATCAAAGTTGCAAAGTTCCATTGCCAAAGTTGTCATCTTCATAGAAACTCATCTATAGGTCAAATCGAGTTGTTTCAAAACTTGAGATTTAGAAGGAAGTAAGTCCAGATCTGGGAGATCAGGACAACATTCTATGTTTTCAGAAATTTAGAGCAAGACTAAAACACCATCTTGGGCATCTTAGTCCTCCAAAATATAACTTTTAGAGATTCTTCAAGATTTTGTTCTGACATTTGTAGATTCTATGTTTGCCCCAAAAAATAGCAACAAGAGTAAAACGCCATCTTGGGTGTCTTAGTCATCCAAGGCATATTTTGGCAGCTTGTTTATATTTCCATAATCCTCATATCATCTCCAAGCTTCCCAAGTACACATACCCTAACTTGGTGTTTCTCATTTTTAGTATTTGCATCTCTCATTTAGTTCATTTTAGGTATTTTGCATATCATAGTGTGTTTTCCAACATTGTCTTTTCCAAGAACTTGCTTGGTGGTGAACCCCTTAAATCTAAAATAACACCCCTCCTAAGTCTTCCTAATTGTGAATTGTCTCACCTTGAGAGGTTTATAGTCAATTGATCTTATTAGGGTTCTTAGGACATATTTGAATGACCTAGATAGAATAGGAGGAAAAGGTATCCCCTTTCTCTTCCCATTTTATCTTTGGTTCATTTTGGTGAACCTGACTTCTTTGACCATTCTTCCTTTTCAGATTTTGGAGTCCTTTAGAGTCCTAGATCTAGATTGCATTCATTTCATTGTGCATCTAGGGTTTCTTGCATCTTGCATTAGTGAAATTGGATTTAAGGTTTCCTATTGTTGCATTAGTGAAAGTGCATATAGGTTGCATTTTTACTTTCTTGCATCCTTTAATTTCATTGAAAATGTGAAAAGTGTGTTGCTCATTCTCTTAATTGTATTTAGAAACATTGTTATTGCATTGAAAATTGAAAAATTGTATTTCAATCTTGCATTCAATTGCTTGTTAGTCATTTATTTTCTTTGCATCCATTTGTACCATTTTTTTGTTTCCAAGAATTAGGTCCCTAGGTAGGCAACCTAGGACAATTGCTATCAAGCTAGAATTTTTTGTTTTTCTCAGAAAAACCTCTACTAGGAATAAAATGCCCTTCCTAGCATCTTAGTCCCTCTCAGGTTTTTTTTCTTAGAATCCTCTCTTTGTTGTTTTTTCCCTATTTTAGCCTCTAGAACTTCAAAATCTCACTAGGAGGACTAAAACGCCCTTACTGGCGTCTTAGTCCCTGTTGACTTTTACTCTCCAATTTTTAGGCCTTGAAATTGCTTTTCTATGTTTCTGTGGGTTGCTTTTAGTTTTCTATTTTAGTTTCCAGAATTGTTGTTATTCGAATTTCTTTCATTTCAAGTGTATTTGCAAGTATAGGAGATTATGTTCATTACATCTTTCATGGTTTATTCCTTGTATGAGTTGTAGTACTTGGTGTTCTACTACTAATACTATGGTAAGATGAAGTGTGAAATTCATGGCATCTCACAATAAGACACTCATTGTGGATCTTGGGTTATCAATCTCTCTTGCTTCTAGTATTGGCACTAGTTCACTAGGTATGGACCATACCTTTGACACCTCCTTTTCCATGCCCACTTTACCTACAAGCATTATGCCAATTTTTCAAACAATGGTTGATCATATTCCTCAAGAGAACATAATAAAAATTCATGAAGACCTAGCCCATTTACAAGATAGTGTGTACTGGAAACATTTCCAACAAGTTTATTGGAAACATTTCCAACATGGTTATACTTTCCATAGATAGTATTCACCGCATGATGGAAAGTGATGAAGGAATAGAAGTTGTGCATAATATAGCTTGTATCTTTGGAAAAAATATTCCTTCCACCACTAATGGTGCTCAAACTTCAAAAAATTTGCAAGGAGGAAATCAAACTCCTCCCTCTTCAACCATAGCATCCATTCCAACCTACAAAACTTCTCAAGTGACCACAATGATGCAACCAACTAGTAATACATTTCCACTAGTTCTCCTTATACATATGTGGCATCTAGTCTCATACCTCCTCCCACAAGCAATCCATTCATTTTTCCTTCTAACACATACACACCACTACCATATTCACCTCCATATCACACCAAAAGAAATGATCCTATCATCAATGACCTTTTACAAAGCTTTTCATCCCTTCAATGTCAAGTTTCTACCATAAATCAAAATGAAAATGGTCCACCTGCATACTATGCCATGAGTAATCCACTATCCTTGGAGATATTGAGAACTTCAATGAA
Organism: Sequoiadendron giganteum; assembly: GCA_007115665.2. Lineage (NCBI taxonomy): Eukaryota > Viridiplantae > Streptophyta > Pinopsida > Cupressales > Cupressaceae > Sequoiadendron > Sequoiadendron giganteum. Next base: position 94,490,637 of record CM021109.1, read on the forward strand.
ACAAGGTATAGAGATCCATATACTTGAGAAATATGGAGGAAAGGGAGATCCTACTAATCATGTTAATGCCTTCACTACTTTATGTAGTGACTTTATCCTTGAGGACAAAATTTTGGATAAAGGTTTTTGCCGATCCTTGAAAGGCATGGCCTTGGAATGGTTTTTTGCATTACTGAATAACTCAATGCATTAATTCAATTAAATTTTTGAGGCCTTTATTAACCATTTCCAAGTGCAAATGGTTCCCAAGATGATATTGGCTGATTTGATGAGATGCAAGCAAAATCAAGGTGAAAAAGTCACTGACTTTATTTCACGTTACAAGTCACTTTATTCCCAAATCAGTGTGAAGGTTCCTAATTCTCACCTCCAAAATATGTTCATAGAAAACTTACACGACAAGATAAGGGAGAAGCTCACTATGATGAATTTTCCTTCCTTCATGCACCTATGTACTGCCCTTCCAGATTATCAAAATGTTATAAGTGCTAGTGAACCAAAAGCTACCCCTATCCATCCTGAAAAATCTAAAAATTTAAACCAAAACACTTATCAACCTTTCAAAAGACAACCTAAGAGATTCCTTCAACTAAATTCCACCTCTCAACCCACCCAACCATTGATACCCAATTAGCCGCTATAAAGAAGAGTAATCCTTATATATTTGGGGATTCACAAAGACAATTTACTCCATTACCCGATACCCTTCACAACATCATGACCCAAATCCTAACCAAAAGAATGCTTACCTTACCTCCCATCTGACCCCTTGACCCTAGTAAACCATTACCTCCAAGATTTAGACAAAATGCCTATTGTTCTTATCACCAACAAAAAGGACATGACATAAAGAATTGCAAGTGTCTTAAATATCTTGTTCAAGACCTCATTGATTCCAATAATATCCTAATTGTAGGTGTGAATGACAAAGGTAACAAGTCCATAGCTCCTCCCAACCAAAACTTGCAAATATTTACTGATCCCATGCCCAATCACAATATTTCATTTGTTAAGGCTAGTGAAACTAAGCCTGATGTGATGAATGTTGACACAGATGATGAACATCTGAGCAATAAAGAACAAAATCCTATGGATGATGATAAAAATAATTCTATGGATACTGATGAACAAAGTCCTATAGATACAATGATAGGAGTGGTTGACATCGATCCTCGTAAAAAATAAACCATTGACATTACTTTATCTTCAAAAGAAACAATTAAACATGTACCTAATGGTCCTCTTTAGATAGTCAAAAAAATCAATGATAAGCCCACTCTTGGGATTTTAATTGATCCCATCTATGGAGAGTATGTGATCATAGAAGAACTCTTATATGTGCATGAACTCACTCAAGATAGATATGATAAACCAAAAGCATGGATTAAAATGCATGATGGTTTTTCTCATGCTACGATGGGCTCAATCACACTCCCTTTACAAGTAGGACTAAAGAAATCAAATGTATCTTTCTCTATCATATCTAATTCAGACCAATTTCATTTGAAGTTAGGCTGCAAATGGCTTCACTCCATGAATACAGTCCCATTTGTTGTCTATAAGTGCTTAAAGTTTCCATTCAGTAATAAAATATTCACTGTAAACCATTGTGTCTTTAGATCCCCATCTTCACATGGAAATTTCTCCATAAAGTATTTCTAGCCTAAGCCCATCGAGCCTATAAGACAGCGTGAAGACTTCATTTTCCTATCCTACCAAAATTTCAAAGAAAAATGCATAACCAAGATATCCCTTTAAAAATTTCCTCCACCCATGCTTGAACCCCCACCACCTAAACAAGACAATGCTCAGCCTAAAGCCCTTCCAAAAAACCAAGACCCATCCATAAAAACACCCTTACCTATTTCCTATAAGAGACCTAGAGACAACCAAACAAGTCCTAATCTACTACCTAAGAAGATTTATAAATCAAAAGAGAAAGAGGTTGAACAACCTTCCATGGTTTCTTCTGTTCTTTCCTCACAAGAAGAAAAGGAACCTATGGTTGATCCATTCGCTCCTACACAAAGACAATTTGAAAATAATTTAATAAAAGAAATCGCAATTCTAGAGAGCATAGGTGTAGGCATCGTTCTATTTCTTGAAAGATGAATAACGAGAACAAAATTGAAAATCAAAATATGAAATTTTCAAAAGCAATTTAAACAATGAGTCTCCTCTCTTACTAGAAGCTATAAATTTAACACAACAAGGATTAGAACCTTCTATGGATATTATCATTCATCCTCCTATTGTGGTTAACTTGGATGACAACGAGGAAACAATTAAAATCGATGAGGAAGTGCATAATGAGTTGAATTCATTATTTTCCTCATCCATGAGCTTAAACAATAATAACCATGATGATCCTCCTAAACCGATAAATTCACCATGTGTTTAACCTAGTGATTCTCCTAGTATTGCACTCAATGTGATCCCTCTCGCTAGTGATTTGCATTCAACATATACTAAACAAGATTGGGATGTAGATGACCTGCTAGATGGTTGTTTTGTATGTGCCTTAGTAGTCTTTTTCCTTTTTCTTTTTCTTTCATGTGTGTATTATGATCCCTCGTGATGTTTTGTTTGATGTTTCTCTCTCTTTGTGCATTCCTCTATTTGTACCTTCATTCTTCTCTATGTTGTAGTCTTTTCTCTTTTTATTTATCTTTTTGCTTGTGTCTTGTGTTTTCCTTTTGGGGATGACGCAAGGTATCGAGCACCCTATGTCTCTTCCATGTTGACCCAAAAGATTTTTCTTTTCATTTCACTTTTGTCTTGTGTTTTCCTTTTGCGGATGATGCAAGACATCGATACACCTTATGTATCTTCCATATTGTTGATCCAAAAGAATTTTCTTTGTTTCCGCTCTCTTTGTGTCATTCTTCTAGTTTTGTGTGTATTTGGGGAATGATGATAGTTTCGAGCTCTCTAATATCATTGCCACAAAGAAAAATGTTGACCCTAAGTCCATAGATCCCTTATGTGTTTCTGGGGGGCAACCCTCTTTTTTCATTTTCTTTTCCATGTTTTTCTACTTTAAAGTAATTGCTCACAGTATCATGTTAGCAATTTATTTAAAGTGGGGGCATACATTGGCATTATTTTTCCATCATTTCATTTTCATTTGTTTTTCCATGTTCCTTGATGCGATTTTATTTCTTCATATGATGTGTTTTCCTCTTTGTCATGACATTGGGAGTAATTTCATTCAAGAGTTTGACCTATCTTAGCATATTATATTCTCCTTAGTGGTGGTGTGACACACTAGATCCCCCAAGTGGTGATTCTTTTATCCTGTGGCTGGTCCTCACTTGGAGACATTAGGAATGATGTCCACTAAGAGTAAGACCTCGCATGAACTAAGCAAAATACCTTTGAACATCTCTCTTTCTGGTTGTGTTGATTTTTTCCTTTTTTCCTTATTAAATTCATGGAGTTATGGCTTTGATATGGACCTCTTGGGGATCACCTAGTGAACAACTAGCTTCACTAGCTCGTGTGAGCTTGCATTTTTCCTTTTGTCCCTATTAAAGTCATGGAGGTATGGATTTGATATGGACCTCCAGGGGCTCACCTAGTGAACACATAGTTTCACTAGCCCATGTGAGCATGCATTTTTGTACCTTATTAAAGTCATAAAGGTGTGGATTTGATATGGTCCCTCTTAGGGCCCACCTAGTGGACTAGTTCCCACTAGCCCGAGTCATGAGTGTGCATTTTTTTTGCATAGTGAATAGTGCATTTCACTTTTAAACCCTCTTCAAGCCTAGACCTGATCCACCGCATTGGACAGATAGTCGAAGCTTGATCCATTGCGGTTTCTTTTCCTTTTGCCTTTTTTTCTTGTCTTTGATGGTGTATGTTTGCAATCTGATTTTTTCTTCATATATAATCCACATGTGCGTTCCCTTGTGCCTATGTTGGTTCACCATAGGATCATGATCTTTAGGTCTTGGCCACCCTCTTGATCATTTTCATCCTATCTTACTAACATTTGTACATTTTAACCCCTCTTAATTGTGTGGTAGGCTACTTTAGTTTGAGTTTGAAGCAAGTTCATCCTCTCACTAAAGTGGGGGCTAAATTTAGTGTAGTAAAATGCATACCCTTGCATTTTAACACTTTTTTAGGCCTTCCTTTCTTTATTTATCCTTCTTTATATCTTAGCTAGTCCTATTTTGTGTTCACAATCCCTATGAATGACATATATGTCTAGTTAATCCTGACATTCTCCAATGCATAAGTGATCCCCTAATTATTTTGATTGGTGTGTACCTAATTTCTAGTCAAGACTAAAATTCCACTAAGGGTGTCTTTGTCCCCTTGAGGTTTCAGAACCCTAATTTGAACGTATCTTATTTCAGCCCCTTTTTGGTGTTTGTGCCCCAAGTTTTGTCACTTGGGACTAAGATGCCACCTAGGGCGTCTTAGCTCTCCTTGAGTCATTCTTGCAATTTAATTTCAAATTATGTCAAGATTTAACCTCCTTAATTTAATGAATTCATATGTTAGCTTGGTGTCATACAATTTTGGGATACTAAGCATAAATAACTATAAATACAAGGTTCATTCATTCATTTTCACCTAAGCCTTTTGTGAGAGAAATCACTATAGTCAAATTGAGTTCATAAGAGAATTCAAGAGAAAATTATCAAGCATTTTGAGCCATCATCAAGATTCAAGCATCATTTCAAGGACTATTCTTGCATCATGTGTTTTGTTGTTCTGACATTTGTGATGTAGGGTTTTGATCTAAGAAAGCAAGCAATTCAAGATATATCAAGCATTTCAAGATCCATATCCATTGTAGTCATTTCAAACAAGTTTGTAACCATTTCAGGGGTTTGGTGAGTTTTAGCATTTCCTTTTTTTCATTCACCATTTCCTTCATTATTTTTATCTCATTTCAAGGTTTAATTACCAACAAGGGGTTTGACCAAGGAAAACCCCCATTCACTAACAATCAACAAGTTTTTCCCATCTTGTCCATTTATGTTTGCAGATCTAGGTTGAAGACTTGAAGATCACTTGGAGTGCAAAGTTGTCAAAGTTGTAAAGTTGCATTTCCAAAGTTGTCATCTTCACAGAAACTTACCTACAGGTCATATCTGGGTGTTTTAGAACCTAAGATCCAGAAGGAAGCAACTGCAGATCTAGGAGCTTTGGACCACATTCAGAATTTATGGAAATTCAAAGCAGAACTAAAATTCCATCTTGGGCATCTTATTCCTCTACAACATAACTTTTAGAGATTCTTCAAAATTACATTCTAGCATATGAGGATTATGTGTTTGCCCCAAAAAATAGCAGCAGGACTAAAACGCCATCTTGGGAATCTTAGTCCTCCAAGGCATATTTTGGTAGCTTGCTTACATTTACAGAATCCTCATATCATCTCAAGGCTTCCTAGGTACACATACCCTAACTTGGTGTTGCTCATTTTCAGTATTTGCATATCTAATTTATCTCATTTTAGGTATTTTGCATATCATAGTCTATTTTCCAACATTGTCTTTTCCAAGAATTTTCTTGGTGGTGAACCCCTTAAATCTAAAAGAAGACCCCCTCCTAAGTCCTCCTAATTATGAATTGGCTCACCTTGAGAGGTTGATAGTAAATCCTATTAGGGTTCTTAGGACATATTTGAATAACCTAGATAGAATAGGAGGAAAAGGTATCCCCTTCCTCTTCCCATTTTATCTTTGGTTTAGGAACTTATCAATCCTCATGAATATTTGTTTTCCAAATCATATAAAAAATTCAAGGCAAAGAAAATAGTGGAACTATCCATTCGAAACATGCCTCAACCTATGACTGAACCAACCATCCTTTATGAGACAATGATTGAACCACAAATACTTCTAACCATACAATAACAATCTATAGAACAACCTCCTTTAGTTTTCCATAAGAGACCATGAGATAGTACAAGAAATCCTTTTGTCCCTCCTAGAGTCAAAAAAGTACAAAGTCAAAGAGAAAGTGGTTGAGCAACCTCTTTTCATTTCTTTTAGTCCTCCTAAGGAAGAGAATGAACCTATGATTGGCAAAACCTCTCTTACACAAAAATAAATTGACAATAAACTAAAAGGAAATTGAAATGCTAGAGAACGTAGATGTAGATGACATGCTATTTCTCATAGATTGTAAACTCAAGAATAAAAAAATGACAAAGAGAATCAAAATTTGAACCTGTACCTAAATCAATGCATGATGACTCTCAACCCTCACCAGAACATAAATGAGAACATATTGCATAGAAATTATTATTTGACCTCCTATTGTGATTAACTTAGATGATGACATTGACATTGTAAAGAGTGATGAACAAGTGCATGATGAGATGAATGCATTGTTTTCTTCTTCTATGAGCTTAGATGACAAATTTCCTAAAAAAAGTGTTGAACATGGTGTGTTTCCTAGTTCAACACTTTCTCTTGTCCCTTTGGCTAGTTGCCTAACTTCCATTTATATCGAACAAGATTGGGAGGTGAACGACCTACTTTAGATTGACTTGCCTTTGCCTTACTAGTATTTTTCTTTGTGATTGCATGTGCATAATGTGATCCCCCGTGACATTTCATTTGATGTTCTCTCTTTTGTGCATTCTTCTCTATATCCTAATTATATTTTTCATTTTTTCTTGTGTTTTCCTTTTGGGGATGATGCAAGGCATCGAGACATTTATGTGTCTTTCATGTTGACCCAAAATCTTTTTCTTTATCTTTTTCATTTTTCTTGTGTTTTCCTTTTGGGGATGATGAAAGGAATTGAGACATTTATGTCTCTTCCATGTTGACCCAAAATTATTTTCTTTATCTCTTTCATTTATCTTGTATTTTCCTTTTGGGGATGATGTAAGGTGTCAAGACATTTAGGCCTCTTCCATGTTGACATGAAAGGATTTTCCTTTGTTTTCACTTTATTTGTGTCATTATTTTAGTTCTATGAGTATTTAGGGAATGATAAAATTTCCATGCTTTATGACAACATTGTAGCATAGACATACTGACCCCAAATCCATAGATCCCTTATGTGTTTGTGGGGGAAATCCTTCCTTCCTATCTCATGATGCAGCTTGCTTCATAAACATATGACATGGCATAGGGTTTTCAAAGGAAAGCTCTGATGTATTAGGCTAAAAGAATTGGCTACTTTAAATAACTTGCTCATAGTGATGGTGTAGCAACCACTTTAAAGTGGGGGAACACATGGATGACATATTTTGGAAAATTTCATGGTGTGATTTTCCTTTTTTCTTGTGACATGTTCTCTTCTTGGTGGTATCATTGGGTTTGATGTCATCCAAGAGTGTATGATCTACTATCATGGCATGATGCGAACAATGCATCCCATGGGAAACAATCTGACACTTTTGACTTGTCCTCTCTTGGAGACATTAGGAACAATGCTCCCTAAGCAGAAGACCATTACACAAACAAAGCAAAATCCCCTTTAACAATTTTTTTACATGATATACGAAAGTATTTTACAAAAGCATTTACATTATGATGCCTTATTAAATTTATCAAGAGGATAACTTTGGTGCGGTTAGTATGATGGAAAGTCGATAAATGGCATTAATTTCTCATTATATGGTGAGAAGTTGATACATTGGCATGACTTTCTTATTAAACCACTTATTTGGGAAAACTCACCTAGTGGACAAACTAAGGTTCCAGTACCCTAGAGTGAACATATTTTGGGACAAATCACCTAGTGGATACACTATGGTTCCACTACCCCAAAGTGAGAAGCACATGTTATGGACAAAAAACCACCACCTCACGTTGCATTGAGTTGGTTGTGCTTGATCCTTTGTTTTTGTTTATTTTGGCCTTTGACAGGGCATGATCATGTATCTGTTTTATTTTTGCATACTTAAGTGTCTTGGATGTCTACCTTATTGTAAGTTTGACATGGGATCATCCTGTCACCAAAGTGGGGGCAAAATGTAGCAACGGAAAAAGTATCATTTTCCTTGCTTGTTTGATAATTGACATTAAAGCTAAACTAATGGTGTCTTAGAGTAGATTTGCAATGTGTTGTACACATTCACACTATTCTAGGACCTTTATTTGATTAAAACATTCCTTAATTGGTCCTTTGCAACTTTCACACTTTTCTAGGACTTATTTGCTTCATTGAGCCTAATGGGACCCTTTTCAATAAAAATGTACATAATGTGTACCTTGTAAAAGTGTTGTAAAGTGTTTTAAAGAACTTTCACATTTATCTATCCCTCCCAAATATCTATCCCAATAATCATTAATTAAATATCAAATTATTTCATTGGGAAAATTTTGGTTAGGTAAGTTGATCCAATACCCATTCGCCCTTGATGGCGAATGAGTCCTCCCCTAATAGAACCCCCCTTTCTCAATTCATCTGGAATGGGTTTTTGGCCTTCTTTCAGCTCACCAAAGCTTGGTCCTGGAAACTTAGTCAGGACCCATTCGCCTTTGGTGGAAAATGGGTCCTCCCTTAATGAGGCCCTAATTTTTGAATTTAATTCTAGCGGGAATTTAATTATCTTTCTTTCCATATTTGGTGTCAACCTTAATTCTTTGAATTTCGGGGTTAATCTTCTAATTTAGTATAAATAAGGGGTGAATTCACATTTTTTCTCCTAACACAACCTAGCAATTTTATGAAGCATTCAAGCATTCAAATGATCAAGTATTAGAGCATTTCAAAGGCATTCTTAATAAAAAATTTAAGAGTTTATTACAACAATTCAAGGTCATATCATCATGTCAAGGTTTAATGCATTCATGTGTGTTGAGCTAAGAAGTTAATGTTGCATTAAGGATTCATTTACAAGCACCATCCTACATCCAATATCTACATTATTCATGGTCACTACATGTTAGTATGCAGATTTGATTCACAAGGCATCATCCAAGGTGATATCAATTACATTATTTCATGTTCATGCTTCATTTCTTTCATTTCATCACTTGGTTTGATTACCTACAAGGGGTTTAACTAAGGAAAAAACCATTCACTAACAAATCAAAAAAAAATTCTATCCTTGAGTGTGTTATTGCAAGTCTTAGGTTGAAGAGCAAGATTTGGAGCAAAGTTGTCATTCAAAGTGCAAGATCATGGAAAGAGCTCTACAAAATTGAATATAGGCTTCTAGAAGTTGACAACCAGGAATTCAAGAGTGTAGATATCAAGGTATAGGATCTTGAAATCAGTTTTTTGAAACCCTAGAATGATCCATTCACGATTGAAGGCGAATGAGTCCTCCATAGCTCAAAAAAAAAAAAAATCTCGCCAGGTACATAAATTTTTATGTTCTAGAAACATCCCTCATATTTGTTATAATAATTAGGTTGCATTTCTAGTTGTTATTATCCTCTTATTTAACAAAATTTTAGGTACGTTTAGGGTCTTAGAAAAATAAGTGGTCCATCACATTGCTCATGCATTTGCATGGATCCTATTTTACTCCTAATCAAGAAGAAATAATTTTTTTTAGTAATTAGAGAATTTATTCTATAAGCTATATGAATAGGAAATCCAAAACCAAAAATGTCTCTAGAAACTACTGAAATTCTTATATGTCAAAATCTAGTGATACCAATCATAAATCACATGAAGGCTGATACAAAACTATATCCAAATACAATAATTATGGGATAATAATGATGATTTGACTATCATAAAAGAGGGGATGAATTTCCTCAATAGAATCCTTCAAATATATAATATGAGAATCCACAAGCAATGATAATATTCATAAGAAATATGAATCTATGATGTAGAAAAAGTGATCCTAGATCCAACTAAGATTAACATGTTTTCACTTGACATCACATTTGGAGACAAGACCAATGAGGGTTGATGATTAGCTTGTTGCCACAATAGAGAGACAATCTCCTACAACCTTGTGTTTGGTTTTGTGTTGCAAGGATGATAAATTTTATGTGTTTTAACAAGCATATCTAACACATGGAACCCTATACTTGAAAATGCAATTTATTGCACAAATGAAAATGGAAAACCATATACAATAGCTTTATATATATGAAATACAAATAGATAATAACTTGTGTTGTAAATTTGAGGTTGAATTGGGAGGACAAAGTAGCTGGTTTCCCTAGACTAAAATGCTTCTTTTTTAGATATGAGAAGTCTGAGATATATGTTATAGTCTTCTCTATATTTCCTATGAATTTTAGCTGATGAAACTTCTAGATCCAACCTAAACACATGAAAAGATAGGAAAATGTGGTGTTGTATAGGGGATTTCCTAATTTAAACCCTTTTTTTTGTATTTCTACCTCTATGTATGGTGATTGAAGATGATCAAGAGGGCATACCCTAGGTTGGGTAGAAGCCAAAATAACAATAATTGACTAAAATGATAAATAATAAATGGTAATGTCACCTTGATGTGAACTCCTTGATGAAGTGATGTCACACCAAAAGTTTCCATAAATATTGATTAATGAATACCTTGTTTTCTTGATAGACCTACAAAAGGCTAGGTGCTGACAAGAAGTTGAATCCACTTTTTGGCCATTTAGTGGAAGTGTTTTCCTTGATTTTCAGAATTCATCACATTTGACCTTAAAATTTGAAGCACTTAGAGATGGAATCTTGCAAAACGCCACTAATAATAAAATGTAGTGCTCGGAGTCTAGTTTCCAAATATGTAATTTATTTCAATACCGAGATGATACAAATTGATTCTCAATAGGTGTTTCTATAAACCACTGTTTAAAAGTCATTTTTTTTTACCATACCGTGCACGTTTATGTCATCCATATTTTGACCTAAATAATCATATTTTTATAAATCCTTTTGGGAAAATATTTCTAACTCACTGAAGCACACTTTCTATATTTTTTTGTAAATTTTTTACTAGCCATATTTGGTGTTTTGAAAAATCGTTAGGTCACGCATAAGATGACCTGAACTTATGATTTTTTTAATTTTTTTAAATTGACAAGAATTATTTGAATTACACTTTCATGCAATCTGTTCGTTAAAAAATTATGTTAATAAAAAGTTATTAAAATACTAAAAAACCCTGATAACTCAAGTTTATGGACCTGTTTCATAGAAATTAAATGAAAAATAAAAAAATTAATCTAATTGTAAAAAGTATTATATATTTGGAATCTACACTATCTCATCTATAATTGGTTTTAATTTCATCAAAAAATTCTACAAAAAATGTCTTTAGTTGTATGCCCAAAGTTACTATTTTCTTGTGGCATTGCTAGGACCTTCAACTTGCAGGTCAAACCAGGTCTAGGGCCTAGGTTTAGATCCCCAAACCTTTTCTCGAACCAAAAAACAAAGCACAAACCCGACCAAAAATTCATATTTAAAAAAATGAGATCTCAATTTAAAACGAGATCCTGTTTCTTTATGCTTTTACGAAACACAATCCCATTTTGAAAATTGTCAAAAATGGAACATTTCTATTTTTGGAAAATTTTCAAAAATGGGATCTTGTTTTGAAAAGTTGCCAAAAATGGAAACATTCCATTTTTGGAAAGTTTTCAAAATGGGATCTTGTTTTTTGAAAAAAGGGATCCTACTTTTTAAAAAATGGGATCCCGTTTTTTGATTTTAGGCTCGTGATCCTGAACCTAAACGAGATCCTGTTTATTAAAAAGAGGGATCCCACTTTTTGCAAGCCGATTTCATTTTTTTTTCCTAAGGCAAAAATTCCACATTTCATGGACTCATATTCTTTCTCTTACCTAGCTATTTCACAAAATACAATAGATTGTTGTGGATAGCTTATAGGGGATAACTCAATACATCTTCATAGTTTTTATCATAATAGCTCCTTCTTCATAATCATCTCCTAATGTTCAAATACAAATAAAAATTTGTTTATAAGGGAGATGTCCTAGTTATTGCCCCCCATCTAATTACCACTCACTCCATGCTCACTTATTGGATGAGTATTTGGAAAGCATCTCACTCCATGCTCACTCCATCAAGTTAGCTCCTTCTTCATAATCATCTCCATGGTCATAGTTTTTCAGATCTTGCTTTATTGGATGAGTATTTGGCAGGAAGCTTAGATTTGTTTGTGGTGTCTCATCGTGTAGATTTTGGATACATACTTGAGGGGATTTGTCTCCTCTTTGATGACAGTTTTAGTGCAGTTGTTAATACATCTAGATTGTCTTTGGAGATTGACATTGACGAGCCTTCACTTGATTTGTCATATTTCTTGGTTTTTTTTTTATCACGATTATGTGGTGGATTATTCCATTTGGCGACTTCCTTCCTCCTTTTAGTTGGACATGGAGTGGCTTGTTCTAGTGGACTTGTTTCTTCATAAGAGGAGAGGATTTTCTTGTAGACATTAGATCATCTTTTTTTTTTCGGACGTTATTTCATCTAAATTGGAGCTTCTTCATTATGGGGGGATATAATATCTCCTTTTTTCCTTCCTATGGGGGATCATTTATTGTATATACATGATGTATGTAATCCTTGTGGGGTGTGATTGAGTCATCCATGCATCATTTTTGTTTTTCTTTTCTCACTTTTGGAGAGGGGCTTTTATCCACAAGGTTTTTCTCCTTTTCTCTGATTGTGAGAGATTCCTTTTTTGCATTGTAAATGGGTACCTAACATGGTTGTGTATCCAAGACCCATATTGCATCTTCATTTTTCATATTAATCTCCCTAAGTTTTCACTTAAGTGTGGGTGTTAGTGTAGTGATTAAGTTTAACTTAGGTAAATATCTTAGGTGGTTTCTTTCCTGTATTGGGTAATTTTACACCCATTGCTTTTTTTATGCTTTAAAAGGTTGTACAATATGTATTTTATTATGTATCAATGCATTATTTTTCACTCCTGGTGAAATAGTTTCTCTTGTATTGCTTCTCTCATTCATGAAGGTTTTTGTCTTGGCTTGTAGTTGCTCTTGGGTGCTTTGCTCCAACATTTATATATGTATGTATGTATGTATGTATGAAAACTGAAGAATATAGTTCAGGTTTGGTTTGCTAACTGAATTTACACTAGAATACATACATACATACATACATACATACACACACATATATATATATATATATACATATATATATACATATATATATACATATATATATACATATATATATACATATATATATACATATATATATACATATATATATACATATATATATACATATATATATACATATATATATATACATATATATATATATATATATATATACATATATATATATATATATATATATATATAAGTATGTATCTATATAAGTAGACCACATATTTCTAGGCACATGATACTCATAAATTTCTTAATAATAAAACTATCATTGTGTGCTACGATCTATTTTACAACTTTGTTTTAATCATGTTATCCAACTTTACAATATATGAATTTCACAACTTTAAATATATATTTCAAGTATTGTGTAATAATTTTGTAATGTTATTTCATGCAAAAATGGTGATGAAGAAGTAGTACATAGAGTAGTAATTGGATTGAATACGTAGTGGTGTCTAGTGTTAAGCCTTGGAAAGGAATGTGTAGTTCTAGACTATTATGATTGTTAACTTGAAACTCCTACATTAATCGAGATTAATTTTACCCATTCACTTTTGAACGTTCACGAATAATGAAATTGTTATAATTGCACCCAAATATTCACACACACACACACACACACACACACAAATCTGACAATATAAATGCAAATGCAATGACTAGATGGTCTACTAGAAAACTAAATGTAACATCTCAATAAAGAAAACTATATGTATGCATATAAATGTGAAATGCAAGTGTAAAATCAAAGAGAATATGGTTTCATAGTGTTATATCTATGCAACATATCCATAAATTAATGTAATTGAAATTATAATTTCTTCAACACATATAATATGAAATCAATCAAATTTTAAATTTTAAATGTAAGTGTAAAATCATAAATGAAAGAATAATGAACATTAAATAAAAGAACACAATGTCTATTGGCTCATTGCCAAGGAATTTTTTTAAAATACTTTACCTAAAATATCAACTTACAAATTGACATGCTCTACAAACCTCCCAACCATTTGACATGCCTGCCACAACAAAAATATATAATTGAACAAACATAAATGAATGATAGTTAATGAAAGAACTAAAATGGAATATTAGTTACTAAAGGAACTAGTACATTATTAAATTTAAAGTTAGAGCCATATGAACAAAAAGTCCTTAATTATGTGGTGTGTTAACAAACATATTGATTGAATTTCCTGCCATGAACAATGTCGCATGGCTTAGATCCTTGTTCTCTTGTTCCTACAAGAACAAATTTACAATCAAGGGTAGTAGTGAAGAAACATCATAGAAAATCTGCAATAGTTAATGTACAACAACAACACATAATTTAACAAGTTCAACATCTTAATATTTCCATATGGAAAACATAAATATATGAAAATGTGTGTGTGTGTGAATAGAATTGTATACCAAGATATATTTAAGTTATATTCAACAATTATAATCATCCTTGGATATATGAGGAATGTGCAAAGGATGCCAATCAATGCTCTATAGTATGGAGAGGATACTAGCAAAGGAGAATAATTATGAATTTTGCTAGCTACTTTCCCTCTTAGTTAGTAATTCCAATATGATAATTCAATGCATTAAATTTGGTTGTTGTGTTTCAAATTTAAATTTTTTTGGGGATGACCTGATCATTTGAATTTGTAGTTGCCATTTACATAGGTTTTTTAAAGGTGAATTGACTGAATTCTGCATTATATTTAGATTCAATGCTTATTTGGGGAGCCTTATATATCAGTGATTTTTTGCATGTTTGTATGCATGCATACATTCATAGAAAAATAAGTATACATGCATGTATTCATAGAAACATAAGGATACATGCATACATGCATACATTCATATAAACATATACATATATATACTTTTCAAAACATAAAAGGGCCCTAATTGTGTCAATATTAGGGTGCAATCATATCAATTTTATCATTCATATACGATCATAAGTGAATGGGTCAAATTCAAGGGTTAACATTGGAGGTTTATATTTGCAATCATAATAGTCCACACCTACACATTAATTTCCAAGCATTAACACAAGACACCACTACACATTCAATCCAATTAATAGGCACATTGGATGCGGTGGTGGATTAGTTTCCAATTGAAAATTCATATAATCAAAGACATATGGACAAATTCATATTAATATGTATACATACATACATAAATACATACATAAATACATACATATATATACATATGAAGACAAAAGCTTATCCATTTCAAAGGAATTGAAACATTCAAAGCTTAAGACTGGTTATATGCCATTTGAGACAAAGAGGAAGGTTTATGGGTCTTATGATATGTTAATGGATGATCGAGTTGTGATTCCATTATTGCCTTCATGATTTGGGGAAGACCTTTTTTTATGAAGAAGAAGCATCAAGTATTATGATGATACCGAAGAATTGGAAGAATGCCAAGCCTTTGCATTTGAAGATGTTATGAGTGTGTGGAACAAATGGAAGAATTAAAATTAAAATAATCATATATAGTGGATAGATTCATATACATATGTATACATACATACATACATACATACATACATGCATACATACATACATACATACATACATACATACATACATACAGATATATTAATATGTGGTAATACATATGAAGACAAAAGCTTAGCCATTTCAAAGCTTAAGATTGATTACATGTCATTTGAGACCAAGAGGAAGGTTTGTGGGTCTTATGATATTTTGATGGATGATTGATCTTTGATTCCATTATTTCCTTCATGTTTTGTGGAATACATTTTTTAAGAAGTAACGTATTACGATGATACCATAGAATTCAAAGAATGTCAAACCTTTGCATTTGAAGATGTTGGGAGTGTGTGGAAGAAATGGCAAAATTAATATTCAGATAATCATAGATAGTGGAAAAATTCATATATGTATGTATACATACATACATACATACAAATATATTAATATGTGGTCATACATATGAAGATGAAATCTTACCCATTTCAAAGGTATTAAAGCATTCAAAGCTTAAGATTGATTATATGCAATTTGAGACAAAGAGGAAGGTTTGTGGGTCTTATGATATGTTGATAGATGATCGATTTGTGATTCCATTATTTCCTTCATGATTTGGGGATGACCTTTTAGAAGAAGAAGAAGAAGCATCCTATTATGGTGATACCAAATAATTGGAATAATGTGAATCCTTTTCATTTGAAGATGTTGGGAGTGTATGGAAGAAATGATATAATTAATATTCAGGTAATCATAGATAGTGGAAAGATTTGTATATGTATGTATGTATATGTATTTATGTATGTATATATACATACACATATATTAATATGTGGTCATACATATGAAGATGAAATCTTACCCATTTCTAAGGTATTGAAGCATTCAAAGCTTAAGACTAATTATATGTCATTTCAAACAAAGATGAAGGTTTCTAGGTCTTATGATATGTTGATGGATAATTGATCTGTGATGAACCATTATTTCCTTCATGATTTGGGGAAGACCATTTTAAAGAAGAATAAGCATCCTATTACGATGATACCAAAGAATTGGAAGAATGTCAAGCCTTTGTATTTGAAGTTGTCAAGAGTGTGTGGAAGAAATGGCAGAATTAAAATTCAAATAATCATAGATAGTAGATAGATTCATATACGTATGTATAGATGCATACATCCATATGTATATGTATGTATGTATATATATAAAAAAATATATTAATATGCGGTCATACATATGAAGATGAAAGCTTACCCATTTTAAAGGTATTGAAGCATTCAAAGCTTAAGACTGATTATATGCCATTTGAGATGTAGAAGAAGGTTTGTGGGTCTTATAATATGTTGATGGATTATCAATATGTGACTCCATTATTCCCTTCATGTTTTTTTGGGAAGAATATTTTTTTAAAAGTATCTTATTATGATGATATCAAAGAATTGGATGAGTTTCATGCCTTTGAAATTTAAGATGTTGGGAGTGTGTGGAAGAAATGGAAAAAATAATATTTAGATAATCATAGATAGTGAACAGATTCATATACATATGTATACATACATACATACATATAAATATATTAATATGTGGTCATACATATGAAGACAAAAGCTTACCCATTTTAAAGGTATTGAACCATTCAAATCTTAAGATTGATTATATGCCATTTGAGATGAAGAGAAAGGTTGGTGGGTCTTATGATATGTTTATGAATGATCGATCTATGATTCCATTATTTCCTTCATAATTTTGGGGCGACCTATTTTAAGAAGAAGAAGAAGAAGCATCCTATTACGATGATACTACAGAATAGGATGAATTTCAAGCCTTTTCATTTGAGGATGTGTGGAGTGTGTGGAAGAAATGACATAATTAATATTCAAATAATCATAGATAGTGGACAGATTTGTATACGTATGTATACATACATACATACATGTGTATACGTATGTAGGTATGTATATATACATACACATATTTTAGTATGTGGTAATACATATGAAGATGAAAGGTTTACCCATTTCAAAGGTATTGAAGCATTCAAAGCTTAAGACTGATTATATTCCTTTTGAGACAAAGAGGAAGGTTTGTGGGTCTTATGATATGTTGATGGATGATTGATCTGGGTGATCCCACAATACTAGTTTATAATTTTTCGGCAAACTGGACAGTGAACTTATTTTTTTAACTAAATCTTCACTTTTGAGCTCCTATAGCGGCTAAACTGTGAGCAATTTAAAGATGATGCAAAATAGTGAGTTGTGAAGTTTTGTCTATAGATTCTAAATAATTTTTTTTTTCAAATTTTTTGGAATCAGTTTACACTTTTTTTTTCATCTCCTTTGAAGAAGAAGAAGCATCTTGTTCTGATGATACTGAAGAATTGGAATAATTTCAAGCCTTTTCATTTGAAGTTGTTGGGAGTGTGTGGAAGAAATGGTAGAATTAAAATTTAGATAATAGATAGTGAATAGATTCATATATGTATGTATGTATGTATACATACAAATATATTAATGTATGGTCATACATATGAAGAAGAAAGCTTACCCATTTTAAAGGAATTGAAGCATTCAAATCTTAAGACTAATTATATTCCATTTAAGAAGAAGAAGCATCCTATTAAATAATGATACTGAAGAATTGGCAAAATGCCAAGCCTTTGCATTTGAAGACATTGGGAATGTGTGGAAGAAATGGTAGAATTAAACTTGAGATAAGCATAGATGAAATATTACCCATTTCAAAGGTAAAGATTGATTATTATACACACACATATATAGACACACATGTATCTTAACCATGGGAAAAATAGAGTGTGTGTGGGTGCTCACTTATTTTCCTTAGGTCATTCAATAATTAAGCATGAAAATGAACCATGGGAAAATAGAGTGTGCGTGGGTTCTCACTTATTTTCCTTAGGTCATTCAATAATGATTAGAAAATGAACCATGTGGAAAATAGAGTATGTATGGGTTCTCACTTATTTTCATGTTGGGCTCACCAAAATGAATCATGGGGAAAATAGAGTGTGTGTGGGTGCTCACTTATTCTCCTTAGGTCATTCAATAATATCCTAGTAATCCTAATTAGATTGATTATCAACCTCAAGGGTGAGTCAATTCTCAACAAGGAAGACTTAGGAAGGGTTCTTTTAGGCTTTTGAGGGGTTCACTACCAAGAAAAATCTTGGAAAATATAAATGAACATTCGACTTACAAAACCTAACAATGCAAGCTAAATGAATGATGCAAATTATGAAATTATGAAATAGCAAGTTAGGGTATGTGTACTTGGGAGTTTTGGAAATGTAATGAGGATTCCATAAATGCAAAGAATCTATCAAAAACTGTTATGGAGGACAAAGATGTACCCTTACTGTGTACTTAGTCTTGCTACTATTTTTTGGGGAAAATGCAAAATCTTCAGATGTCGAAATTGGATCTGAAAGAATCTCAAAAAACTACCCCTAGGAGGACTAAGACACCCTAGGTGAAGACTTATTCTAGTCTGGAATTTTGAAATCTCCAAATGTTGTCCTGAGGCTCAGTGTCTGCACTTCGTTCTTCTCTGATCTTAGGTCCTGAATCTTTCGGATTTTTCCTGTAGGTGATTTTTTGTGAAGATGAAAACTTTACAATGCAACTTTACAACTTTTCGTTTCAAATGATCTTCAACTCTTGAATCTAAATCTACAATCACAAACAAACAAGAGGGTAAAAACTTGTTGATTGTTAGTAAATGGGGGTTCTCCTTGGTCAAACCCCTTGTTGGTAATTAAACCTTGAAATGAAATGAAATGGAGGGAAATGATGGATGAACAACATGCGATGTTACAACTCACCAAACCCTTTCTATGAAATCTAAAAACTTGTGTGAAATGGCTAGCTTCGATATAGATCTTGAATCAAAGGAATGCTTGATAGATATGGACTTGAATTGCTTGCTTGAATGAAAGCCCTACATCACAAACGTTAGATCAAAAACACACAAGATGCAAGAATCTCCTTGATATGATGCTTGAATCTTGATGATGGCTCCAAATGCTTGATGAATTTCTCTTGAATGCTCAAGAATACTTGAAAGCTTGGATTTTTAGCTTGCTTGTTAGATTTCTAGATATAAAAATGAGTGAGAGAACCTTGTATTTATACCTATTCATGCTTAATATCCTGAAATTACACCACAACAAGCCAACATATGAATTCATTAATTAAAGGAGGCTAAATCTTGCCAGAATTTGAAATTAAATCCTAAAAAAAGCTTAAGGGGGACTAAGATGCCCTAGGTGGCATTTTAGTCCTATAGTGTAGGAAAATGCATACCCTTGCATTTTCACACTTTTTTGGGCCCACCTTGCTTTATTTATCTTTATTTAGGTCTTAATTGGTCATATTTTGCATCTAGGTAAGTGCACCAATCAGTGACACAATTTGGTGCCAAACTGAAAAAATTCACAAAAGAAGGCTAAAATAGGCCATTTGGCACATGCCAAATGAAAAATTTAAATAAAATCCAAACAAGAGCTTTCAAACCCTCATTTCTCTTCAACATGCAGCTTGACTTGGAGGACTTGAGGTCTGCAACTCGTGCTCGTGAAATCTCATCCATTGTTTGCATCCTTAGCTTGGGATTTTTCATGAGGATGCCACCAACACATTAGAGACATCGAAGATTGCAAAGAGGTGTGTATTTTTATTCTATTTATTTTAAATTTTATTTAGAATGTAAATTTAAATAGGTTTTTATAATAATTTTTTTTTTCTAATTCTCAGGGAATGAATCTCCACCTCGAAACATTGAGAATTCACAATCACCCCCTCATGAAGAGCCTCCTATACAAGAACAACCTAAAACCCCTCCATCAATTAATAGGCATCCTCAAGGAACACGAGAAAATATTCAAAATTAAATTGAAAAAAATAAAAGAGACATTGAACAATTAATTGGAAGATTAACCAAGCATGTCAAAACCCACCCTTATAGGAGAGGGATTGTTGAATCATTAAAGTCAATTGTAACTCATGTAGGAGAAATGAGCGAGCAAATAAATTTTTGGTCAAATAAGAGGCATGAGATGAGATAATTTTATGCTAGTGGTTTGTCATATGTAGATGTCAAAAAACAAAAAAATAGCAAAGTCGAATTGTGTGCTCTATTTATAGCCCCAAGAACCAATGAACCTTTGTCTCATGCATGCAGGAGGATCCCCATCCATTGGTGCCACCATGAGTTAATTAAAAATAATTTTTTCAAGCGGTGGTGGATGGTATTTGACCAACCTCCATGCAATAACCATGAGGTGCCACAATACTTTTTTAGGAAACTCTATTGCGAGTTTTTCCTCAATAGAATTCCAAACTATTTTGACATCTTAGACTTTTAGGGTAGAGGTGGGGGCTCGACACATGATAGACCTATTGCACGATGTAATCCACAGTTGGCACCAAGACCCTTGGCTAGACCCATGGTGGAGCATTTTTCCATTCCTTCCATTGTTAAGGACAATGTAGAGGTGGACATGCTGAAGGCGATTGACTCACTCACCTAGGCCATTTTACAGTGTGCAAGTCCTCTAGTAGAGCCTGGTGTGGAGGAGACATGTAGGCCCCAAGCTCCACCCTACCATTGTGACACTTGTGGTTTTGTTTGCACATATGATTATCAGAGTGCTCATGATGCAGCTACACAACCTACATCAATTGCAGAGGTGATGGATTTCACAAATGATTGCTAAATGATACATTTAGCATTAACACTCAAGTAAAATTTAGCAAGTTCATTGAATGTTGTTTATTAAATTATATTTTGAAATTTAAGAATAACTAAATTAGTAGAATTTTGATATGATGAAATTTCAGGGTTGGTTTGTTCATGAGGTATGCTCCATTCCTACAAACCCTTATACATTCTCGACGATGAGTCCATAGGTATGCAACTAGTATTAAAGATATTATTATTGTATTTAAATAATTAAATGTTATATTTGAATGTTTGTCTCATAAAATGCTTTGGATTTCAAACAATTTCCTGGTGCACCTTCTTCCTCCACATATCGCAATTCATTTCCTCAAACAACTTACACTCGGGTAGCCTTTATTTATTAATGGTGTTGTAAAACAATGTTAGCTAGTTTTCATAATTTTGCGTATATACAAATCTAAAAAATTGATGAGAAACACACACATTGCATTTGTATTCCTTGATCGTGTCACATTATCTTAGCCTATTTTAATTTTTGTTCCTTTATTCCTTCCTAATCCCATACCATTAAAATTTAATAGTTCACCCTATTTTCCATGATCCCCTCCTAGCCCATCCCACCAATATCTTCTAGTCCATGCTATGTGTCATTATGTCCTTCTACTCCCATCTTATTGTACCCATTATTATTTCACCCTTGATGTTCCATGATCCCCTATGTTCCACCCTATGTTCCTTTATATAATCCTATGTTATACCATCTTTATCCATGTTTCATCCTAGATAACTCTTCTCTATTATTGCTACACATAGGTCAAGTTCCCACTTTGTGTAATATAGTCAAACCCTAGACACCTCCTAATTCACCCTATGTTGCATTATTACCTAGTAATCACATCCCATTAACCTCTAATTTTCCACCCTATATTTTTTTATCCCATCCTAGCCCATCCCAACAATCTATACTAGTCTATCCTATGTTCCATTAATCCCTTTTATTCCCATCCCATTACCCTCTCTTATTTCACCTTATGTTCCATTATCCCCTCTTGGTCTTTATATTGATACTTGAGATATTGTTTCATTTGGAGTTGTTGACATAAAACAACCCTGGTGATGTTGGTGGCATGATGGACCATGGAGTTACTATAGCAATATCCAATTCTGATCCATTGAGAGTGGTATGCAATAGATTAGTCGATTTGACATTATATTTGCTCTTTTATGGTCTATTATAGAAAATTTTCATGATACTTTTATGTAGTTTAATTTGTATCTTGATGGTTTCTAAAGGTGGTTTTCACTTTAGATCATGGACATGGTGATGTTGTAAATGTGCATGATGACTATATGTATGCGGTAAGTGATTATATATTTTCTTATATGACATTCCACAATTCAATTTCTATGTATTAACATCTTTACTTTTTATTGTATTAGTTGAAGGTCTAGAGTGAATAGAAGAGAACTAGCGAGCGCGTTTGAAAGACAAGAGAAGCAACAGTCACTCTATCCAGCTAAATTTCAAAGGAAGCAAGGGATCTATTTCCTTCCACTAGAGGGAAATGACTATGTATAAGGGTTGTTTTTGTATGCCTATGTGGCATTTTGGAACATATGTTTTATACTATTGATATATACATGAAATTTTATCTCCATATGGCTCCTTTGTACTAAGCCTATATGGTTTTTTTAGATATATTATATATAATTTTATCAATATATATCATTGTATAGCCTTTCATCTTTTTGATTAAAGAAATCATTATTTTTCTATTTCCATTCTTGAATGATGTTATCATGTGTATCGTGTAAATTGTATGCTTGAATGTTGTAGGCGGGTATGTGTAGGATCATCATGGAAAAAACAAGCCCTTAAGTGGCAATGAAAATTCAGAAAATCAGAGTTAGGCAACTTGATGTAAAAATTTGAATAAGCTATCTATATTATTTCAAAAATATGTAAGCATAGAATCTGTAGAAAATTGAATATAGTTTCTAAACTACTAGGGTTTATTTTATTTATTTTTAAATCTATTTGGTGAAACTTTGAAATTTCAATGTAGTAGTACTTAAATTTCAGGGAAAAAATATGAAGTAGGTGTCTGTCTGACCACCCTAACCACAATAAAATGATAATATTTTTTTATAATATTTTATCTATATAAGTAGAGGACTCATGTCCTAGGGTGATGCATATTTTTTTGTAATTTTCTTCTAAGTAAATTATTAATTATGAATTTTTCATTAAATTTTTTAAAAAATATAAAAAATTGTATGTTTGACCACCTTAACTTGGTCAAAACTTCATGAAATTCATTTTTTCTTTTTTTAATCCTATAGTATACTAAACATATAATGTGATGCATGTTTTGGATTCAAAAAATGTGATACCGTTTGAAAGCTATATATTTTTTTCAATCAGCCTATCAATCAAAACTTTGGTCGTAATTCAAATAGAAAATGAATAATAATAATTTATTAAATTCAAAATAAAGCATAATTTATATTGGTGGAAAGTTGAGAATCTCCTTTAAAAACCCTTTTCATTTCATCAATTTTGGGTAAAAAAGAAGTCGTCAGCCACATGGGCCATCATATCACTTACATATCACCACTTTTTGGCCCATCATGATCCTTCACATACCCAGGCATGGATTTTTTTTACATCTAATGCCTAATTAATTACTATCAATTGCTCAATAATCCCCATCTAAAGTGTATTGTGTAAATAAGCTCCATTCCTAGTGGTTTGTATCCTTTGGAATGCTTCAATTACTTGTGTCTCACTTACTCACATATATGCTTCACTTATTCACATGAATACTTCACCTATATTGTGTGTATTCATGTGTATGTTTCATGCTTTCAATGCATAGCAGCAAAAATATTTTGGGGAAAATTTTGAGAAACCAAAAGTATAGGAGTTTGAAAAAATCGAGAAAAAATCATATTGAAAAAACATAAAAAAATTGTAGAACAAGAGATAAAAAAATTTTTGTTTGAAATTGAAAGGTATTTCCATAGCATATAGAGGTATAGAGAGAAAATAAAATAAATATTTTAACTAATGAATTGGGAAAAATGGATTTTTGTAGTTTATATTCATATCGTTGATTACATTGCATTAAACACATCTTTCAAAATTAAAGCATTACTTCACTTTGCATAACTAATAACTAGATGCTGATAGATGACAAAATTTCAATTACAATATAGTTTGTACAAATTCAACCTAAGAAGTTATGCAATTTCTTCACATTGCATAACTAATAACTAGGAGCAACTTCCAATTACATTTTCTTATCATGGAATTCTATGAGACCAGATTTATTTGACATATTTTTTCAAATAGTTCACTATCTTGTCTATGTTACCACATTTTTCATACATGTCTACCAAAGCATCTTGTCAAACAGTTCACTACCTTGTTGCTATGGCTAAAATCCTAAAGCAAGTTTTTTCGAACAAGCTATGGATGCTTCAAAAAAATATATCAAAAGCATAATAGTAAGCAATAGCATAGACAAGGCAGTGAACTATTTGAAAAAATGCATCAAATAAATGTGGTGATGGAATGCCATGACAAGCCATAGACAAGGCAATGAACTATTTGAAAAGATGCCTCAAATAAATGTGGTCTCATGGTGACGGAATGCCATGACAATCAAATTTCTTTTGATTGTCATGGAAATACATCACCATGGTTAGGATTTAGGTGCCATCAACCTTGTAAATCACTTAATTAATTATTCTCATAAATTTTTTTGTACATTTACCCATAAGAGGTGAAACCATTTTACCAACAGTGGTGAAAGAGACAATGTAAATGTAGTGTTACCATTACCATTTGTCCTTTTAGAAAAGGATAAAATAGCTAGGCGTCCCACTTTGGAATCTTCTAGAATGAGGTTGTTGGGTCAAAATAGGGTGTTGTAAGAGAATCTATCACATGCATGACAACTACCATAAGATGCTATTACAATATGATAGATTCACTATGAAAAAATATGTTATTTTTAGACCCCAGGCACCCATACATGATAGATGCCTTATGACAATTGTAAGAGCATTTGTAGGAGGCTAATTTTTTTATTTTTGACCATTTCAAGGAGGGAGGCATGGGTTTCTCTAGGTGGTATTAATTCCTATCGTTTGGTGAAACCATGGTGGTTTACATCCTCACAAATCTCTTTAAATTGGGGCCTTGAGCTAGAGTTATTCAATTCAGTTTTGCAGGTTTGCAAGGTAATAGGGTGTTGCCGGATTTTACAGAGATTGATAAGAGAAGTCTATTGCTGCATGTAATATTTCAGATTATCAGTAATATTTTTGCCTCTCTTTTGATGGTGGAGTTTTTTCCCTTTGAGGTTTCTCCACATAAATTTATTGTTGCATGTGTTATGATTCTTCTCTCTCTCTCTCATTCTTTCTTCACACTAAGGCTAAAGGATAATCTACTTATTTCAGATTTGAATACACTTATTTAAGTTCATATTGCAAGATTTCTTCACCTTGATAGTCAAAATTTGGTATCAGAGCTAACCGTTATGTTAAGGAAGGGACACTTTCCTTTTAAGTGTTGAATGTTTTTTGCTGCATTGGGAGCTTTTGTGTTGTGGGTTTTTTAGATTTGTGAAAGATTGTATATCATGGCCTCCACCTCATGTCAAGATATTGAGAAGTTCAATGGTACTAGTTATGAGATGTGAAAGTTGAAAGTGGAAGATCTCCTTAAGGAGAGAGATCAATGGTTACCAGTTTCAGTTGATATGAAGCCATCTACTTCAACCTTGTCGGATGAAGATTGGAAGAAGTTAGAGAAGAAGGCTTGAGGACCATTTTGTTGTGTCTCACTGACTCTGTCCTCCTGAATGTCTCTATAGAAGACACAACATACAAGCTTTGGAGGAAGATAGGTGAAATCTACCAAACTAAGAGTTTGTCTAACAAGTTGTATCTCAAAAGATGTTTATATTCATTAAAGATGAAGGATGGTGATTCTATTGCTAAAAATTTGAATTATTTTAATTTGATTATAAGTTAGCTTGCAATTATTGATGTTAAAATAGAAGATGAGGATAAATGCATTTTATTGATTTTCTCTTTCCTGGAATCTTGGGAAAATTTAATTGTTGCTATAACAAGTGGTGTTGCAGAACCTAAGATGGATATTATTATTCCCATACTTCTTTCAGAGGAGATGAGGAGAAAGACCATGCATATTGTCTCCCAAGATTCCTTACATGTGCAAGGTAGGTCCAAGGAGAAAGGACCTAAAGGGGATAAGAAGAAGGATAAGTCTAAAGGACAATCTAAGATCCCTAGAAAGAGCGGAGTGAAGTGTTGGACCTATGGTAAACAAGGACATGTGAAGAAGGAATGTAGAAACAAGAAAAAGAATGTATATTCCTCCATGAAAAATTCCTCTGATAATGGTGATTCTGATGCTTTGATTATTTCAGCTAACATAGCTTGTAATGATGCTTCACTTATTGATTCAAGTGCTTCCTTCCATATGACTCTACATAAGGAGTGGTTTTCTACATACAAAGAATATGATGGAGGAAAATTCTTCATGGCTGATGATTGCTCACAAAAGATTATCGGTAAAGGAAAGGTAAAGTTGTGTTTCAGTGATGGGAGGGTTAAAATCCTTGATGATGTTTTTGATATTCCAAGACTTACAAAAATTTTAATTTCAGTTTCCAAGTTTGGTTGCAGGATGGTAAGGGGAAGTTTGGTGGTTGCTAAAGGATGTTAGATAGGGAATGTGTTTATGCTACATGCCTCTACTTTTTGTACCTAGCACTGAAAATGCATGTATGTTGTGGCACCATAGATTGGGTCACATTGGTGAAAAGGGCCTTAGGACCATACTTGATCAGAAAATAGTAGATAGTATTTCTGATTATTCTATTGGTAAAAATGATTTATGTGAGGATTGTGTGTTTGGTAAATAAAATAGATCATCATTTCCTAAAGGAACTAATAAATATAATGGATTGTTAGAACTAATCTATTTGGATGTTTGTGGTCCAATGGATAGAGATTCCTTTGGTAGATCTTGTTATTATGTTTCCTTCATTGATGATTACTCAAGATATACTTGGATTTATTTTATGCATACAAAGTCTGAAGTTTTCACCAAATGTAACAAATTGAAGGCATTGGTTGAAAATAAAACAGATTATAAGATAAAAGTATTGAGATCTGACAATGGGGGTGAATATTGTTCTAAGGAATTTGATGAGTTTTTCAAACATGCAAAAAAATTTAAGCAAAATACTACACCTTACACACCACAAAAAAATAGGATAGGAGAAAGAATGAACCATACATTAATGGAAAGAGCTAGGAGTATGTTAAGTAGTGCTAAGTTAGATAAAAAAAATTTGGGCAGAAGCTGTCGATACTGATTGTTATTTAATTAATAGATCTCCTTGTAAATCTCTTGTTGATAAAACACCTTATGAAATGTGGTTGAGTAAAAAGCCTTCAATTTCACATTTGAGGCTCTCTGATTGTGAGGCTTTTGTTCATGTGCCTAAAGAGAAGCATTTTAAATTGGATCCCAAATCTCATAAATGTATCTTTGTAGGTTATGGTGAAAATGTTAAAGGTTATAAACTTTGGAATCCACTAACATGAAAGATATTTTCTAGAGATTTAATTTTCAGGGAATTTAGAGCTAACTCTGAAGATGAGCAACCAAAGGAAAAGTGAAAAAAAATGCAGTTTGAAATTAAGAAAAATGCACATGTGGAAGAACAGAGAGATGGAGAAGACGATGGAGAAGAAGATGGAGAAGAAGAAGAGATTTCTAAATAATCTATTGTAACTGAAGAAGTTGAAAACAATGAGGATGAACATGAGGAGGAACCTCTTACTCCACCTTTGAGAAGGTCCACAAGAAAATGAAATCTAGTTGATAGGTATAGCCCACCTGATTTTAATTGTAAATTTTCTTTGTTATGTACTGATGATAAATATAGATCTTTTAGGGAGGATCTATCTTCAAAAAATTGTGAGTCTTGGATTCAGGCCACGCAGGACGAGATGATGTCTTTGGAAAATTGTGACACCTGGGATCTTGTTAGTTTTCCCAAATTAAGAAAGGCCATTAGTTGTAAGTGGGTATATAAAAATAAGTTTGGTGCAAACAGTAAGTTGGAATAGTAGAAGGCTAGATTAGTGGCCAAGGGCTACTCCCAGAGAGAGGGAGTTGATTTTAGTGAAATATTATCCTATTTCTAAGTTAACTTCTATTAGATTCATTTTATCCATTATTGTTGCTTATGATTTAGAAATATAAAAAATGGATGTTAAAATTCCTTTCTTGCATGGGGATCCTGAGGAAGAAATTTACATGCAACAGTTTAATGGTTATTTTTTGAAAGAAAAGAACACTTGGTTTGCAAGTTAAAATGATCTCTATATAGTTTAAAACAGTCACCTAGGATGTGGTACCATAATATTGATGCCTTTGCATTAAATTTGGGTTTTTTTAGAAGTGAAGAGGATCACTATGTTTATTTTAAAGTTATTGATGATTAGATACTGATTATTGTCTTATATGTGGATGATATTTTGTTATTCATAATAATAAGGAAATAATTAGGGAACTTAAAACTTAGCTTTTTGATACATTTGATATGAAATATCTAGGGGCTACTAAATATATTCTTGGGATGGAAATAATTAGGGATCGGGTTCATAGAAAGGTTTGGTTAAGTCAAACTAAGTATTTTAACACTATTTTGCAAAGGTTTAATATGCAGGACTGTAAACCAGTAAATATTCCATTTCCTGTTGGTACTAAGTTAAGTTTAAACATGTGTCCTGAATAAAATGATGATATTGATGAAATGTCTAAAGTTCCTTATGTTATTGTTGTCGGTAGTTTAATGTACGCAATGGTGTGTACTAGAACAAATATAGCCCAAGAAGTGGGAGTTCTAAGTAGGTTTATGTCTAACACTCATAAAGAACACTGGATTTTTGTTAAAAGGGTATTTAGATATTTGCAAGGCACTTCTAATTATTGTTTGGTTTATCATGGTACTAATAGTGTTGATAAGTCATTGGACATACAGGGTTTTGTTGATGCAGATTGGGTAGGTGACTTGAATAGTCGAAGGTCCACTAATGGCTATGTGTACTTTTTTTGGAGGTGTAGTGAGTTGGATGAGTAAAAGACAACCTACATTTTCTTTATCTACCACTGAAGTAGAGTATATGGATGCTACACATTCTTCTAATGAGGTGGTTTGGTTACAAAGACTTGGTAATGGTATTGGTTTTGATTGTAGGATAGTGAAGATCGTATGTGATAATCAGAGTGCCATATGTTAGGCTAAAAATCCTATGTATAATGCTCGTACTAAGCATGTTGATGTTTAGTATAACTTTGTGTGAGAAATGGTTGAGAATGGATAGGTCTCGATTGAAAAATTTGACACATTGGATAATGTTGCAGATTCTCTTACAAAGCTAGTCACCGCGGATAAGTTCTCTAGGTGCAGGAAGGCCATGGGCCTTGGTCACTATACTTGATTCTATGTAATTGTATCTCTATGGGTGTAATTTACAATGTATGATGTCAAGTGGGATAATGTTAGGATTTAGGTGCCATCAACCCTGTAAATATTTTAATTAATTATTCTCCTAAAGTTTTTTGTACATTTACCCATAAGAGGTGAAACCGTTTGACCAACAGTGGTGAAAGAGACACTGTAAATGCAGTGTTACCCTTACTATCTGTCTTTTTGAAAAAGAAAAAAATAGCTAGGTGCGTCCCACTTTGGAATCTTCTAGAATGAGGTTGTTGGGTCAAAATAGGGTGTTGTAAGAGAACCTATGACATGTATGACAATTTTCATAAGATTTTATGATAGTATGATAGAATATGTTATTTTTAGACCCTAGGTGTCGATGCATGAGAGATGCCTTATGATAGCTGTAAGAGCATCTATAAGAGGATATTTTTTGTATTTTTTGACCATTTCAAGGAGGGAGGCATGGGTTTTTCTAGGTGGTATTTTTGCCTATTGTTTGGTGAAACTATGGTGGTTTTCATCCTCACAAATCTCTTTAAATTGGGGCCTTGAGCTAGAGTTATTAAATTCAGTTTTGCAGGTTTGTAGGGTAATAGGGTGCTTCCATATTTTATAGAGATTGATAAGATAAGTCTATTTCTGCATGTAATATTTCAAATTATCAGTAATATACTTGCCTCTCTTTCGGTGGTGGAGTTTTTTTCCTTCAGGGTTTCTCCATGTAAATTTGTTGCATGTGTTATGATTCTTCTATCTCTCTCTCTCATTCTTTCTTCACACTATGGGTAAAGGTTAATTTACTTATTTTAGATTTGTATACACTTATTTAAGTTCATATTGCAAGCTTTCTTCACCTTGATAATCAACAACCATGAGACATCATTTTTTTGAGGCATTTTTTCTAAGAGTTTGTTGCCTTTTCTATGTTACCACATTTTTCATACATGTTTATCAAAGCGTTATATCAAACAGTTAATTGCCTAGCTACTATGGATAAAACCCTAAAACACGTGCTTTCGAAAAAGCTATGGATTCTTGGAAGAAATCCAGCAAAGAATAATAGCAAGCAATAGCATAGACAGGGCAATGAACTGCTTCAAAAAAATATGGTCTCATGGTGATGGAATTCCATGATAAGAAAATTGCTATGGATTGTCATGGAATTCCAGCACCATGAAACCACGTTTCTTTGAGGCATTTTTTCAAAAAATTCACTACCTTGTCTATGCTACCACATTTTTCATACATGTTTACTAACTCATTTTGTCAAGTAGTTGACTACCTTGCTGCTATGGTTGAAATCCTAAGATGGTTGCTTCCAAACAAGCTAGATGGATGCTTGGAAAAA
This sequence comes from Sequoiadendron giganteum, assembly GCA_007115665.2. NCBI lineage: Eukaryota > Viridiplantae > Streptophyta > Pinopsida > Cupressales > Cupressaceae > Sequoiadendron > Sequoiadendron giganteum. The sequence continues at coordinate 94,521,805 of CM021109.1, forward strand.
ATCTATCAAAGCATAATAATAAGCAATAGCATAGACAAGGTATTGAACTATTCGAAAAAATTCCTCAAAGAACTGTGGTCTCAATGAGCTTGTCATGGCATTCCATCACCATGGGACCACATTTCTTTGAGGCATTTATTTCAAATAGTTCACTACCTTGTCTATGCTATGAAATGTTTCATACATGTATACCAAAGCATTTTATCAATCAATTCACTGCCTTGCTGCTAAGGCTAAAATTATAAAATAGGTGCTTTCAAACAAGCTATTTATCAAAGTGTAATAGTAGGAAATAGCATGATGTAAAGCAAGGAGGCCTTCAATCAACTAAAAAAAAATCCAACTTATACACCAAGCCTTTGTTCATCCAAACCCTATCAAGGGTGATTCTCCTCAAACTTCACTATTTGTCTTATAGGTCTACAAACCCAACTTCTTCACCTTTTCTTGCAAATCTTATTGCCAATTCTCAAGCCACTCACCTTTTTAGACACCCTTTTAAGCCTTCAGAAATGTATCACAAAAACACACCAAGTCACTTTCGACCAACACCAACAAAACAAGGCTACTACACTGCCTTAATTTGACAATTAGGCCAAATTTTCAAAGCAAATATACTCCAAAATATCTGCCCATCCCAAATAACTATATAAAGTCATTTACCAGACCAAAAAACCTCCAAATCCATAATCTTTAACTTGAGAATCACTCCTTTAAGCCCACTTTTACAAAACCCTCATTTTTAGCAAGTTTAGGGTGGGTTTATTGAAAATACAAATCCCACAACTCATAACACCTTGCCAATGCATCAAACATGCTTAGAAGAACCTGCACATTCTTAAAGGTCCCTCACAAACTACTACCCCAAAGTATTCCAACCATTTCCGAGCGATTCCACATGTTTCAGTGCAGAAGGGGACCATTCCTGGCCTAAACTTACCCACCTAGATGCATCAGAACAGTCTATTTGGTCACATGCGTTACAGAATAGAATTTGCACTACTTTGCAACTTTCAACTACTTGCATTTGACAACTTTATCCCCAAGTGAGAATTCGCCACCACGGTAAAATTCCTCTAAGATAGCAAAAATTGAGTGAGGTTATTGTGAAAAATCATTAACCAACCTCTAAAACCACCAAATCTACAACCTTTAGCCAAGGAACTGCTCATAGAGTGCACTTTTCACAAAACCTTCATAGTTACCAAATTTAGGGAGGGTTTTATTTAAAGTCATATTTCCACACCTATCTCAGCTTGCCAAAGCATCAAACATGCTTCAAATGAGTCAAGGTTGTTTGGGTATTTTGACTCCAATAAGGTCCATTATGACCATTCAAATGTAATTGGTAAGTTTTAAGGTCTTATGTTTCCATTTTGTGGAAGTTGCAAATCATAGTGAGAATGTTGTCAAGTTTGATAAAAGTTGTCAAGATAGGTTGAATGTCTTTTTTTTAGTGTGAGGTCATGTTTTTTGGATTCAATAAGGTCTAGGTAGACCATCTCTAATTTTTTAGGAGTCTAGGAGGGTCAAATTGCAAAATAATGCAAAATGAGCAAAAATGTTGTCAACAAGAATATGTAAAAAAGTGCAATTTTGTACTCCAATGACCATAATGAGTTTGAAAATTGGTTGGAGTTAATTGTAGGATGGTAGTTGGTGTTTTTTATATTTGAAAAGGCTTCTTATGTTCGATTTTGAGGTTAGAGAAATCAAGTTAGAAAGAAAAACAATAAAGTCTTGTTATTCCCATGCCATTTTCTTAGTTTCTCCAAAAATTTTGAAGTTTATTGGTACTGTACGATTTTGTATAGGGTGGTTGTTCTTATTTCTTAATAGAAACTGGTGGGCAACAGAGTTAACAATTTTTAATAAGCCTTAGGGTATATTGTGAAAAGTGAGGGATTTAGTGTTTAGGGTGTTGCAGGGCCTATCTTGCCCTAAAATTTGTGGATTAGGTGTTTCCTTTGGCAAGTGAGTGCTGCCCAATCAAGTTTTGGGTGAAAGGAAAAGTTTAAAATACATTCTCTTTGTAAATCTGGCCTAATTGAGGCCTTGGACAATGTTGTTTTCATTTTTTTAGCAAGTTGGTCCAAAGGAGTCTTAGGTGGAATTGAGGTATGTTAAAGATGACCTAGGTTGCATCAATTTCTCTAGGCATACACTACCCCTTGTAATACCCCGCCAAGTAACCTAAAGGAAGTTATAATTATCGACTTAAGCGAACCAGTTTTTATTTTTTTTAAAGTGTAATTAACATACACATTCACTTACTAACAACAACCTCTAAGGCTACAAGGTTGGGATTACTTAAACCCACACATACATCATACATATAACCATAGAATTTAATACTTTATGAAATAAGCATCATACAACATAACATAATAAGATAAACATCCAAGATACAATTTCCTTATTCATTAATGTAATCAAATAGTTACATCTCTCATTTCTAGAATGAGGCAATAGTACATAAGTGTTACAATTATAGAATTCCACATCATAAGCATAAGAGGGATAAATAACTTATACAAAATGAAATATTACAATGCTAGAATTTTAAAACAAGAACCGTGAGCTCTCCATCTAGATGTCTCACCACCAAGTACTGAAGATAAATGGGGACCCAACGGTGTATGGTGCATGTTCCACCCAACCAAGTGGTACCCAAAGGCCCACCCCCCATGCTAGGAGATAGTAACAACATAACATGGACAAATATCTACAGCCTCTAACCATAGGTAGACTCATACTGACTCATACTAACACAAGTACAACACAAGTATACATATCACATCACTGACATAGGTCACATTGCTTCTAGACATAAAATAGATCAAGTATGTTCAGAGAACCTTACACATAAAACAAATACCAATTATTGTCCTTGACAGAGTTTCATCACACAACTCATAATAATTTACCCTCAACAGATCTTCATAAGATCCAATGTTCCTGGTGGCCTCTACCGACCTCCACCCTCATACTTACTAGTGCAGAATCAACTACCTCTCGTACTGACAAGATAAATGACCTTGTCATTTCAGGCCTTCGCACTCACTCCAAGCCTTAACTAGCACTTGCGACTATGAGTGAGGCTAGAACTTATCTTTTTAGTGTGTTAATACTTCCCAAATTTTCATTAGAATTTTAGTTATCACTTGATTTAACTACTTCCAAAGGTTACCCAAATCTTACCTCTTGTGGGCTCTAACCCCTACTGGAAGCCACTCTTCTATTTGACAACACACAAACAAAACTATCCACCAAGGGAATCACAAGAGCATACAACCTAGGCATCATAACCACTCCATCTCTAGAAGGAAAAATAATAGAACTCACTCCAAACATCTTGGAGGAAACCAAAACACATAGTCCACTCCTTCCAAAGGAGGTAAAAAAAATCCTTGTTCGTGGAAACTGGGTAAATTACTGAAAAGACACCATGCACTACCCAAGAGAAAAACAAATGGTAGACATAATGAATCAACAACCCTCATCCTCTAAGATCTTCTGAAAGACTTACAATTTTGGACTAACACTTAATCCCATATCCCAAAACACAACTTGATGACATAGCTACAAAAGCATTCAAGTCATAATTCAAATCTAATATTTGGATTTCTTAAATCCATCCTCAATCAATAATTAACATTGACAAAATCAAAGGCACGATAACTAAGTTAACTCAAATAATCATATAACCCTATTACCTCTTTCCTTATTAGATGTTTGAAACAATTAAACTCACTTCCCTTTACGAAATATGGAGAAACTAAAACATTTAAGGCAATAATGAGGAAATTACTATTTTTGGATATACTAAATCCATATCCCTTTAACTATCCATTTATAATAAAATAATTACTCTAATAGAAAATAAATAATTGTCTCTCAATAAAAATCCTTTACTTTTAAAACGACATAAATCTATGCAATTTAATCTTTTCAATTTTCTAACCATACTCTATAACTCTTTCAATTTCCTATTTAAAACATGCAATTTCCTCGATATATTTAAAATATTATTTCCTTATCAATTTGACCATGCATTCAACCCTTATCTTAAAAAATCTCTTTTCCCAATAATTACATGCACCTAAATAAAATAGGACAAAATATTTAAGCTATATATTTAAATATACATGCTCATGCTATCCACACATGCAATATTTCCATGTACATAATTATTCGCATTTCTTAAATAAACATGGAATTATAATTATTCTCATAATGCAACCTCACACACACACACACACACACACACACACACACACACACACATATATATATATATATACATATATATATATATATGTATATACATATATATGTATATACATATATATACATATATATATATACATATATATACATATATATATATACATATATATACATATATATATATACATATACATATATATATATATATACATATATATATATATATATAACTATAACTATATATATCTTTTAAATGTATATATATATAATAAATATATTCTATTATATATTTCCTATTAAACGCATTATTAAAATCCCAATTTAATATAATAAAATATGACATAATATAATATATATATCATATATAAATATAATGTTAAATAAAAATTACAAATCTCTTCCTTTTATACCATTGGCGGATGCTGGTGGACGTCACTGTTCATGCACAGTGAAAAGAATAATTTTTTAAAAAAATAATAAATAAAAAACATACAAATAAAGGATTGGGGAGGGGTTAGCTGTGTCCGAACCCCCGCCCCCAATACCCATGCTGGCGGTGGCCTCCCCATGGGGGTTGCGTTGCCCAAAGGCAGTGCTCCCTCCACTTAGTGGAGGGCGTTGTCTTTGGGACAGCCACACCCTCCATAGTATGGGGGGCGGTGGGGTGTGCAATGCAGCCCCACCCAAAGTATTAACCAAAATGAAAAAAAATAGCGAATGGAATTCACATTTCATCAATTCCACGATTTCCAAAAAAAAATGGAAGTGTCGTACGGATGACAATAATACATTTTAAATCAGAATTTTTATCAAAATAAAAATTGTATATATATATATAAACTCTTACATATAGCATATATATATATATATATATATATATATATATATATATATATATATATATATATATATATATATATATATATATATATATATATATAGAATAATCACCAATAAATTGGAGAAATTTTAAGAAATATTCACCTACAAGTGAAATTATGCAATTTTTTTTCAGTGAACAACAAATTTCATAGAGTTTCAACATTGATTCTTTTAATCTTTTTTTTTTTTTCAATTCTTAAACAATAAAAGAACAATAAAACTAAAAGGATCTAAATTAAAACCAAAAGTTTTTAAATCCTCTAAGTTTCTCCATTGTAATTTCTACAGAGGTTTTTTGAAAGAATTTTGTTTTTCTACAGTGATTTAAATCTTCTAAAACAATTATAAATGTGTTGTTCAACCTCTAGGTTTGATTTAAATAACAAAACAATCCATTTCCTCAAATAAATTAAATTCTACAGAGGTTTTCACAATTTCCTTGAAGAAATTTCACGGGAATAACAAAAGATTTAAATTTATTTATTTATTTATTTTCTGATCTCACAATTTCTCTTCAACCGTGCAGTAAATCCAAGCAAGCAAACAATCCAAAAGCACAACCAACATCAACAGAATTTTCCAATTTTAATTCCATAGCCAAAAATTTCTTCAAAACCATTCTCTGTGCAATTTTTCCAAAAATATCCTCTCAAACCTAAAGAAGCTTTTTTTCCTTTCCAAAATTCTCTCCATGAATGAATTTGCAACCAACTCTTCTAATTAATTAAACTTTCACATGTTGGCATAATTGAAAATATCTTCAACAACCAAATCTAATTTTGCATGCAATATATAAATTTAAAATATTATATTACTCCAATATTTTGAAAACTAACTTTCCTTTTAAAATTTAATTTCAACTTCTAATTTAATTCCCACAAGTTGAAATAAACCTCCAAAATTAATTTTAATTCTTTTCTTTATTTTAATTTCCTTACATCCCATTTAATTAATTAATTTAATAATTTTATAACTAAATTTATCCCTAAGGATTAAATTTAATTAATTAAATAAATTAAATCTAATTAATTAATTAAATAAATTAAATCTAATTAATTAATTTAAAAATAACTTCTATCAACAAAGCATAATTTTAATTAAATAACCATCAGCATGATTTAATGCAATAATTCTAAATAATTATTTCCAAATCAAGAATCCCTTCATAAATGAATAACATTAAAACATGACAAACAATGACTCGACACACACGACTGATGACACACTAAGGCTAGGGTGTAGACTTGACACAAGTTACCTAGCTACTATCTCCCGTTCAACTTAACCTTTGGATCAACACTCTCAAACCTATGAAACTAGGTGGAGTCGATGTCATATACCTGCAATCTTGAAAACATAGTAACCAACACCATATAATATAAACATTATAAAGTACACACCATGAAGAGGAAATCACAAAATCACAGGGCACTCACAAGCGAGTGATGCGAACCTGTCCCCTTCACCCATACACTCAACAAAATTGACACTTCCATCATAATCCAATAATCTCATAAGAAATCACATATTATATCCTCTAACATCATTACACCAATTAAAACATGTAAACTAAAACATCAGATAAACCACATCACACCAAATAGTTTATCACTCTATATATAGCAATCAAATACACACACAAGATAAAGTATCTGAATATGCAGAAACACAAATCAAAACAAGACAAGGACACACTATCCAGTTCCGAAAGCAAAATGAAGGGGTGTTACACCCCTACCTTGTCAACCCTACGGAATTGGCAAGCCGGTGAGCTCACTAGCTTGCCAATTTGGTAGGATTGACAAGGTAGGGGTAATAAAATATGCCTTTCTATAATTATATTAGACATTATTTCATTATTTTTCATAAATCCACATGCTTTTCCTTGAAGACAACTTTAAATGTAAACCATGAAGCATTAAAACTAATTTTAAATGTAATATACACATTTAATTGAGTCATATGTTAAGGAATATACACATTTGCGTGTATTAATTTATCATAATTTTGTTATATCAAAAAATGCACTAAGTTTATGACAAATATTACAATAGTGATGGAAGAACATCGTGAAAATATTCTCATTTGTCAATACTTGTAGCAATACATGCAGGGAAATAATCCCCCCATTTGTAGCTAGATCATGAAATATATTGTACAAGAAGAAACAAAAGGAGTAGTTGCCCAATTTCTTTTACCTAATCCACCTCAATTGGTCTAATTATTTGCATTCCAAATTTCTTCAAAACATGTACATCCCCTACTCCCTAGGAAACACATGGGTAGTAGCCTCTTCGTGGTTGTGTACTCTCATAGGAATTTGGTCCACAAAAAACCTACAAAATCCTATCAATCTTAGACATGGACGCACATAAAAATCATTAAAAGAGAAATAACTAAATAATGTCAGTCATACACCCAATGAGACCTACTATCACCTTCATGCATGCTAGGTAAGGAGGTCGATTGAAGGTCCTACAATGGTGATGTGGACCATCTTTCACTACTTTCTCATATCTTGATGATCGTATGTATAAATTTCAAATATATCACTAACATAATTAACATAAAACATGTAGCATATAAGAATTTGAGAAATCTACAAGATGGAAAAGAAAGAGAAGATTGACAACCAGAAAATGCACCAACAACCGATGTTTCTCATACCATTGAACACTTGCACTAGCAACCAATGTTGTTCTTTTCTTAAAATTTGACAAACTTCAGTATTACCTATAGCTAGAAAAGGATCAATGGCAGTCGTAAATGCACCAACAACCAATGTTTCTCATGCCACTAAACACTTGCACCAACAACCGATGTTGTTCTTTTCTTAAACTTTATTAAAATTCAGTATTACCTATAGTCACAAAAGGATCAATGATAGTAAGAAAAACATATGACATCAAACACTAATAGGGAAGATGGTGCAGAGCACATTGTCCTCCATTTTCTCAGTTGAGCCTAGTTAGAATGAATGAGTCAAGATGTTGTCAAATAAGGTTTGAAAGTCATTTAATATTGTAAACTGACCCATTCCTCTCATTGTGGCCATTGTAACTTGAGGAATGGATTTGAAACATCAATAAACTAGTGTGGGAATGTGGAATTTGTGTAGGGGAGGTCCAGTGTTCTATTAGGCATGAAGCCCTAAAGTGAAAATTTGTGTTTTTGAAGTGAAATAGTGAGATTTTGAGATAGTAAAGTGTGTAAAAAGGTTGGCCAGCATTATTTCTTGATGAATTAAGTTTGGGCAGAGGTATTTAGACCTATTTGAGGTATTGGAAAGTTTTGGTAAGGGATGGATGTGTGATTTTCAATAAGCCCTAGGTTATTTGGCTTAAAAGGAGGGTTTTGTGATTTGGTACTTGGGTGAATGATTGTTTGAGGATAAATGGTGGATTATTTGGTTTGAACACATTTATAAGGTTTCCCAATTGAATTTTGAGTGAAAGGGAAAGCTTAAAGTAGTCCCTTTGAAAAAGTGACCTAATTTGGGTAAAACTGAGTAGTTTGAGTGGGAAAATGATAAGAAACTTGGGGGAAAAAAATATCTTATGTCATTTTGAGTTTTTGCATGTCTTTTATGAAGTGTTGGAGATATTGGTTGGGTTAGGAAAGCCATGGAAGATATTTTTTCAATAAACCCCCATGTAAAGAGCAAGAAATGAGGGTATCATGGTAGGGTGGTTTGGAAAATGTGTCTCTACAAATTAAATTTTGAATTTGGGGTTTTGTTGTCTGGTGAGTTCTTCCCAATCAAAATTTTGGTGAAAAAGAAATTTTAAGGTTTAGATCCTTTGGAAAAGTGACCTATTTGGGGGTCTAAAATGGTGAATAAGCCTGATTTCAAGGTGTTTGTCCAAAAGAGTGATATGCCCATTTGAGATATGTTTGGAATGAGTGTAATGGGTATCTGAAACCATAATTTTTTTGTGTGTTTGTTAAGAGGGTCAATAGTTATTCCCTGGTTTTGGTGTTTGGACACGTACAATGAAAGTAGGTTGAAATAGTGAAGAGTTGATGAAAAAGAGTTGTTAGGGAAAAATGTTGGTTTGATTTGGATGAACTTGTGTTTGCAATTGGTTAACCTCCCTATTATTGATCAAAATAACAACTTAAAGGTGGTCAATAGAGAGAAACATATAACCATCATTTTGCATATCTACATTAATGCAATTTTGCAAACCCTTATACAATCAAACTTAAACGATTGAAAGAAAGCAATGATCAATAAAATGAATTTAAAAATTCAATGTGCATACTTAAAAATCAATCCAAGGAACCATTCGGGTTTGCTCTGCTCTTTATTGTGTCAATTATTGCCTTGTGGTCAGACTCACATACTTTCAACAAGTTCTTGTTCGTAGGTCTGCCCTTATATTTGATCAAATAAATGTTGGTGGTGACAAAAAGGTTTGAGTAGTGAAGAATATTTTGATGCATGTCGAAGTCCTCAAACTACAACATTCTTAATCGGGTACCTTTGAAGCCATGTTCCAGTAACAACCACCAAACATGTAGGATATTCTATGTTTTCTCCATCTATAACTAGGGCCTTCAATTTATTTTTGGCATCGATACAATGGCATAGGTAATCATTTGTACCCTCTTCATTATCTTCATCTACAATCACTACATAAATGTGCCCTGCATTGATATGTTCATCTTGTTATATGTATTTCCTAAACATCATAATAAAACCTATAAGTAAGATATATTACCTAGTTCTAGTAGGTTTGATACATGATCAAAGTAAATGGATGATTGCATATCTATGATTTATAGAGTTGTTGGGAGCTGATAAGTGTCAAGTGGGGTTAGAATTCTTATAGACCATTCATCAAACCACTCTGTTGACTCACAATCATTCCATTCTTGAAGTGTAGATGCAAAACAAAAGCATGCCATCTTCCGCGTATGGATAGTCCATGTACCTACATTGGAGCTTCTAAAAGAGTATAGTTCACTCGATCCAGCTAGTGTACAACAATCCTCAATGTTAGCATCATCTAGACTAAATGAAAAATTCTACGAACTAAAGAATTACCTTCACTACCTTGACCCATTGCACCATTGGACAATTGATCCTGCATCTGTCAACTTTACACTGTCTGTGTACTTTAACTCTGCTCATGCTAGGGCTCTTTTGATACATGCATTGGCTCCATCATGCTCCCATTTCCATGTCTAGCATTTGAGAAGTTCCACATATGTTGAACACCACTAATCCTATGCATCCTGCTCAACCAATAATTTTTTTTGGCATTCTTGAATTGTGATGTACAATTATCTGACCATATGATATGCTAACTAAATTATATGCCCCTGCTAGCCAGATCAGCATAGAACATTTGAAAGCAACCTTTCACAAACTCTATAGAATGTGTGTGATTATCACTAATGTAAAACTGATACTCCCTCAATACTTTCCTATTTTCCTTTATACTATCATTTGCATGAATGAATGCTATATGCACAAATATAGCAACCTATATGGAGTTATAGTACTATGATTGCACCTCGTTTTGTGGTTGTAGTGTGTAGTTCTCAATGAATTCGACAACTAAAACGATGCTATGAAGTGGAAATGTGTGCTTGCATAACTTGAACTATGATTCCAGCCATTGTGCTTTGTGTGTATGCCTTGCATACTCATAGACCACCTGATCACGAAAAATTCTCATAAACTGATACACTATAATCTTATCACTGGCCAATTCGCCCTTTTCTGCTTCTTTCCCATCTTTTACACTATATGCCACTGTCTTATATTTGCCAAATTCCACAATTTTATCTCCAATTGTGTGTGTACTAGACATGTGTTGGAAAATTGGAATAAGTTGCATTCCACCACAATGATCATGTTGGTTATTTTTCATGCAACCTTCAATCCTAAGGAGAAACATAGTGCCTAGACCAGAGGATTACAGAGTTAAGACAAGGAATCAACACTATCAATAGATTGAAGACAAGAAAATCCAATGAACAAGGCTATGAAATCCTTCTACACTTTGAGCTCCACAAGACTGAGGAGGGTTTTCCTAATTGTAGGCCTGAATGTATGACAAACTTATGCCAAACAATAAATTACAGACCTATGAAAGTGGATAGTTCTCAGGTATATGAGTGATGGGTATTTTATATTCTACCTAGTTCAAGCATAATTCCATTTGGATTGAACATTGAACTGATTACACATAACTTAGATATCTTCACTTAAACACATAGAGGGTTACTAGGTAAAATTCTCTCAAATTTAGCCTCTACACTCTTTCAAACATCATGATATGAAGAACAAAAATAACTTAAACAAACAAATAAAAGGACCAAAGTAACAAAGATTTAATATGATATGATTGTTTCTGAAATTGATTTGGGTAATATCACAGATCAATGCCTAATCCTAAGACATGGAGTCAAATCTAAGATCATGAATTCAAATTTAGACAACAACTTACTTCAAATTAGTGGCTCTTTAACAATTAATGTCTTACATTAATTGGAACCTCTCATATTACTACATAATCATACTTGAAAATTCATTTCATTTCCTCAAACCCACAATAATTTTCATATAGAATTTAATTCTTTACTTGAGCAAACCCATAAAAAAATTACAAAAACTGCAAGAAGATTGCAATGACAAATCAACATATCCTTGATATATTTAATCCATAGGCAATTTGAGAATACAAAATGGATACAACTCCTGCAATATTTTTCATCAATATGTTCAAACTAATTGACACTGATGAAATTTGTACATTCATTCACTATAAAATAAAATTCTAGCCTAGCTAAGCATTCTCTATTTCCTTCCCCTAAACCGAAAGTTCAGAACCTCTACAAATGAGAAAAAGAAAGAAGATATAGAAGATGGAGAAACCCTAAAACTACATCTTTAATTGATATCTGACATCTTTAGCTCTGTTGATCTATAACTACCTTTGCTTGCTAAAGAATTTTCAATATGCTCTCATATTAATGCATCTTGAATTTTCTGCCCCTCTAATAAAAAAATATTCCCGATAATGATGACCCTCTTCATCCATGCCTTGTCGTTGAAAAATATCGGCCTGCAAAATAATTTCACCTCTTTGTTCATTTTTCACCTGCTATGTAAAAATGATGCTCTCTGTAAAATCTTCTTCTTCAGCACATCATAAAAATTTCAACACCATGCTTTTACCCCACATTACATTAAAGTTTTAAAAAGAACTTTTAACATTCCATACTTCGACAAATACTTTTAAAAGTTAAGAAACTTTTAAAAGTATACCGGGCCCACCAAGTCTTTCTTGCAAATACTCGTCCACCCATTGCACTTTATAAAATAATATTTTATCCTGGCGGGCTACTGGGCAAATATTCCCTATTTTATAGTTCCCCACTTCCCTATACTCTTCTTCTCGTGTCATCATGAACTTTCACGGGCTGGCAGGTACACAAGATTTAAACCTTTAAAATAAAACTCCATCCATTTTTTCCTACCTCCCCATGTTCCTCTTATCGACATTAGCCCACTCCTTACAGGTTCACGGGTTGTGGTGAAGGATCCTCCATGTTTCCTCCATTTATTTTGTCCTTCTTTGATTGTCGGTGTGCCCTAACTCTCACCATGTTCAACAATGTATCATGGCATAATAAATTTCTGGTGTTGGATACATTTTTACTATTAATGCAATCTGAGGTCGTTTTCCTCAATGAGAGGGCGTTTCTGCAGTTGCCGACAACAAAAATCATCTCAAACATGCTTAATATCTCCTTCCAAGAACTAGGAATGGTTAGGAGATGATTTCAAACCATTGAGCAACAATTTTGAGCTCATATAAACCCCCAAAAATTTACTAGAAAACCAAAAACGTGATTCACAACCTCATTTGCAACCATTCTTGTCTAAATTCACCCAAACCACCTTAGAGGAACCTCCATGGAGAAAGAAATGCTTCAATTTGTATTGCAACATAGCCTGTAGATCAAAATATGCCCCAAACAACAGGGATAACTTTAAGAAACCCCCCCCTCGACAAAGGTGTAAAATCCTAGTGAATCTTTCCTTTTATTTGAAAAAAATATTAATTTTCCTAGTGAATCTTATGCACAGTATTAAAATTTTTGTAAAATCTTGGCGAATCTTAATGAATAATTGGTAAAAATAATAATCATAGTGGCGAATCCTAGTGAATATTCACTAAAAATATTAAATATAATGGTGAACCTCTCCTTTAAAAATTTACATAGTTGGTAGACGCAGTTGCCCCATATATTTTTTGTATTTTTTAATATTGAAGTAGGGGCCCATGGGTGGCAGCCACCAATGGGGTCAAGTGAGTAGAGCGCCCTTGTGGGGGTCGAGGGGCAGGGTCCGGGCACAGTGGCCCCAACGCGCTCCCACTTGAAAAGCAAGACTAAATGAAACTTGAAAGTTTTACAATCGATTAGCTTTTAAATCGAGCGGTTGCAAATTCATTTTGTGACCTAATAAGTGCATGTGCCTTTTAAAAGGCTTGTTGAGGCACATGCGTATTAGGTCATGAAATTAACTTGTAGCTGTCTGATTTAAAATCTAATCGATGGTAATAGATAAAAGCCCGCTGCCCTATTCAAGGCTAAAGTGCCCCTAAAATTAAATTGTAATTTACTATTAATGGTGATATTACCCCAAAATTAATCGAAGGAATATAATATTACTGGCAAATATAATTAATATTTTTTATTACTGTATAAACTATTGGCGAATCAGTGCCAATGACAGCTCATTTACATGGTGATTTAATCTAGACAAAATTACTTTTTTGTAAAAACTTTGCAATTCAGTCTTCATTTTAGCTTGTACTATTCACCATTTTTTGAGCTCCCGATTTCTATTATTCGCCAATTGGCAAAGATTTTCCACTAAATTTTTCCCTGCCAAACAAGGTTCCCAACAATCTCCCCATGCCCCCGTTGACTCTCTGTTGTTGTGAGAATTTCTTCCATGGGCTAGGGGGAAACAATAAAAAGAGCATATATAATTATTTTCTGCCATGCAAAGTCTGAAAGAAGTCATTAAACATTTATTTAGGGCGGGTGCATGGAAATGGGTAGCAATTCTATGGACACCCCCTAAAAAAATATTTGGAAAACCATAATGCGAGCACAGTATAACGTGCTCACATTATGGTTCGTTATGTCGACCTGAGGCAAGCCAACTACAAACCAATAATGCGAGCGCGTTATAACACGCTCCCATTATTGATTGTTAAAAGAAAAAAAAGAAATGCAAATATCTCATTAGGATTTTGACTTGTTTTTTTTTGCAGCCACGACCAAAACCACCACAATTTCATGTGCACATTTTAGGAGGAGAATTTCAACAAATTTATTCACCAACAATCCCTATTTCTTCACAACAATGGTGCCACGACAAGGAGGAGCTATGAGAGGTAAGGATTCTATGGTTTTTGTTATGAATTAGTTAGTTTTAGGTTGAATTTGATATCTATTTTTTTGATTTTTTAGGAGATGCAAATCAACCTGCAAATCCTCAGTAGGAAATCCAACAAAATCCTCAAGATCAAAATCAACCACAACATCAACATCCTCCACCAATGACTCAACCCCCTCCTGGCACTCAACAAAATTTAATGAGTGAAATTGAGAACACCAAAAAGAGAATTGAGGATTTGATCAGTAGGTTGAGTGATCCAAATGGTTCAACCACATAAAGAATGACCCTAGCAAATTCATTAAAAGATATGTTAAAAAATGTAGATTCAATTAGCAAACAAATAACTGGATGGCAAGATAGGACGTAGGCGGCTAGGGATTATTATGCAAATAAACTATCATACTAGGATGTGAAGGATTTAAAAATTACAAAAGGTGATTTGTGCTCATTATTCACCGACCCACACACAAATCAAAATATTACCCTCGATGCGAAGAGGTTTCCTATCCATTGGTACCACCACCAGCAGATTAGGGACCAATTGTATGATAGTTGGTACATGGTCTTCGATTACCCACCATGCAACAATTGCAAGGTCCCGCAATATTTCCTTAGGAAACTATACAGTGAGTTCATATTGAACAAAATCCAAAATTATTTTGATATGAGGGATTTCTAGGGGAGAGGTGGGGGGTCAGCTCAGGATAGACTTGGTGCACAGCTGGATCCTATGCGGCAAGGTAGATGAGCTCTCGCTAGGCCACCTCGTGAGCACGTTGTTATGCCTTTCGTCCCCAAGGAAAGTGTTGATGTAGAGATGTTGCAGGCAATCAACACTTTCAACCAAAGTGTCATCCATCATACTAGCCCTATTCTACAGTACCATCTAGGGGAGTCTTCAAGTGGTGGCCTTCAAACACATGTGTGTCAATATTGCGGGCCTACTTGTTCATATGACCCCATCGACACTCAAGAGACTGGTACGTAGGATCCGTCTACAACTATGGAGATGGAGAGGGCAACTGACATTTTGCATGAGGCATATGGCATTGATAGTCAAGTAAAAGTTAGTGCATGTGTTCATTGAATTTAATTTATTGAATTTTGATTTTGAAATGCAAGATTAACTAAATTTTTTTTATGATTTTAATAAAATTGCAAGGTCACAGTGTTGATACTGGATACACCGGCCCCCCACCAACCTTTTTTTATAGTACACCTATCACTAGGGTATGTAACTTGTAAACAATTATAAATTGATTGCATGTTAATAGCATTTTTTTATGAATGGTAATTTAATATGTGATTTTGGATGTTGAACAGACTAATATTGGAGGTTTTGATGGAACACTTCCCGGTGGTGGTGGATTTACTCAAACCTTCACACAGGTAATAGAATAAAGATCTTAACTAATGAATCAAGTACTTAATATATTTGTGCAGTTCATATGCACATCGTTGATTATGTTGAATATTTTGTTGTTTTATTTTCAGTTGTTGTGAGATGATACACCTTCGAATGTGATGAGGGCAATGGATATTGGTGTAACATCTGCTATACAATCTTTGATGGCTTTGACAGAAGACGTATGAGGAAAATTAGTAAATTTACATTTATATTTGTTGTTATAGATGTTAGTTAGTGAAAAATCAAATCGTTATTGATTCATGTAGTTTAATTTCTATTTGTATGGTTTATACAGGGCTTGAGCACACCTAAGCATGGGCATGAGAATATCTCCCTCATGGAGAGAGATCGTGAGATGGCTGTAAGTGATTATTTTGTCAAATATATCATTTTTTATAATATAATTTCTATATATTCATGTCTTTACTTATTGTAACAGTTAAAACTTCACCATGAACTAAACCCTAGGAGGAGTAGTAGGAGCACTCCACGAGTGCAACAAAAATGAGTGACAAACCTATAGCCATCTGAGCGAAAAGGAAAGGGAAATATTTTTATTTCTAGGGCATGGAGAGAAATGACTTTTGATTCCAAAGTCCTTTGTTGTATGCCTACATGACAGTTTTGTACATATTTTTATTGGACATATTTAAAATTGTATACCTATATGGCTATTTTATACATATATTTCATACTTATATCGACATATATTGATGTATGCCTACATGGCTATTTGGTTAATACAAATATCTTTTATCGATGCCTATCCATATTTGCATTCTAAATTGATGGTTCAATAGTTATGATTTACGTGTATTCAGGGTAATTTCTATGTTAATAGAAATATCTTTTATCGATGCTTATGCTTATGTGATTGATGTATGTTTGTGTATGGGATCATAGTAATTTCTATTTGATGATGCTATTGTGTCTTTAAGGTTTATTTATTAGAGGGTGCATGAAACAAGTTTTAAATCCTTAAAACTCTTTGAATTTCTTAGGTTTTTCTATTTGTTGAGTATGGGCTCCGAGCCCGTGTCCAAGTCAAAAATTGGCTTGTCAAGTTTGAGGTGAGTCCAAGTCTTGGAACAATAGTGTAAACACATCGAGGAATAATGTATATGTCGATGAAGAGAGAACCCATCCTTGTTTCCAAACAAACCATTGTATAGATATGGGTGGTCGAGATAAAAAATCACTCTTCTGGATAGTTCGAACCATAATCTTTGATGGCTGCAAACACACCTTCATTATTTGTGTTCTTGATCCTACTGAAGAAATGGTGGAACATTTTTTACATCAAATATTGCAACCCTAAGTCCACAAGAAGGTTACTTGTCCCGATTTTCGCAAATGTCTTTAAGATGTTCATCCTTCTTGAGTAATTCCAACCACTATCATCGGTTGCCATGCTTCTAATGGAAAGTCAATTTGTTGCAATACCCAAAGGCTACCAAGTTCATTCACTCTAATACCATTGTAATGACTTGAGCTCTGGATCAATAGATTTTTGATTTATTTCTTATTAGATTGACAAAGGTTGTCATCCAATATTATTAAGATAGATAACGGAGTCCCCAAATTATAAATGAAATAAATTATGAATATGAAATCTAATTCAAATATTAATTTGATAAATAAATAAAATATTTGTTTCTAATTAATCAATTAAAACCATGTGCTAGCTTTGAATATAAATCTTCCTATCATTGATATATAGGCCTTGAGAATTGGGATGCCTTTCCTGATCGATACTTTGTACTCATGCATCTAACTTTGAGTCCTTTCCGGATTGTATGCTTGAAACATATACTCCCATATTATAAATTTTTCTCATATAGACCAATCCCACACTAGGTAATTCAATAATAAAAATAATTCCACAAATTGATTACCCTAATCTTCCCTTCTTATTCTCTTTTATACTCGAAAAATACACAATTGAATCCTAATAGCAATATCATAATTTGACACATTGTAGAAAAAACCTCCTACTTATCAATTGATGAGCTAAAGGGGCTCTATAATGAATGTTTCATAAGGCACAACATTTTTTGAAGGTTTTTCAATTGGGGTTGCAAGCTAAGTGGGCTTAACCTTGGGGAAACAACTTTGTGGTTAATCACTTGAGCTGGAGTAGTATTGGGATGGGTGACCTCTTGGGAAGGCCTAGTGCCTCACCTCTGTGAGCATCACCTACATGCAATGAGTGCTAAGTGGGCCATTAATTATCATGAGAGATGGGTTCTTGTGAACTCATCCCTCTTTCAATGCATGTCTTCCTTGGGACTGAACAGTAAGCTAGAGGTAGTACCAAGTACGGGATCAACAAGTTTGTATAAAAATTCTAAAAACCAAAGAACAGTGTGAATAATTCTTATCTTATCTTCTCCAAAAGTTCATCAACAACCTCCATTCAAGCCTCTCAAGGCTTTACATAGTGTTTTACACCCTTTTCTAACTAATCCACACCCTCAACTAACTAAAAACCAACTTTAAAAACAAGTAATCATTGCATTTCAAATTTGTTGCTTTAAACAATTTACAAATTTGCAACTTTAGACTCCTCCAACCTAAGGGATCGATTTGGTGGAACATAGCTCAAAGCGATTCCACATGTTTCGGTGTGAAAGAGGACCATGCCTAGCATAAAAATACCTATTTGGATGTGTTGGAATAGTCCACTTGGTCACACAAGTGGCAGAACAAAAGTTGCACCACTTTGTAACTTTGCACTATTTGCATTTGATGCTTTTTCCATCAAGTGAAAATCTGCCACCACGGGAAAACCACTCTGAGATAGCCAAAACTGAGAGAGGTTTTTGTAGAGGGGCTCAACATGATCCTATAGGATTAGATGAGAGTTTTCTAAGCATCATGGTATCCGAGTAATAGCAGACTAAATTTTGCAGCCATTTTGCACTTTGGACCCTTAGGGGATCGATCTGGTGGAATGTAGCTCAGAGCGATTCCATGTGTTTCATTGCAAAACAAGACCATGAATAGAATAAAAATACCTATTTTGAAATTTTGGCACAATTAGTTTGGTCATATGAGTTGTAGAGCGAAATTTGCACCACTTTGCAACTTTGCACAACTTGAATTTGACACTTTTTCCATCAAGTGAAAATCCGCTGCCACGAGAAAACCACTTGAAGATAGCCAAAACCGGGAGAGGTTTTTCTCGAGGGGCCCAATGCCTTCCTGAAGGATTAGATGAGAAGTTTCTAACTATAACGGTATCCAAGTAATAGCATGCTGAAGTTTGTAGCCATTTTGCACATTGGACCCTTCAGGGATCGATTCGGTGGAACATAGCTTAGAACGATTTCACATGTTTCAGTGCGAAAACAGACCATGCCTAGCGTAAAAATACCTATTCAGATATGTTGGTGCAATTATTTTGGTCACACGAGTTGCAGAGCGAAAGTTGCACCACTTTGCAACTTTGCTTAGCTTGAATTCGACACATTTTATATCAACTTAAAATCCGCCACCACGAGAAAACCACTTTGAGATAGCAAAAATCGAGAGATTTTTTTCTAGAGGGGTCCAACGTGATCCTATAGGATCAAATGAGAAGTTTCTAAGTGTTACAGTATTCAAGTAATAGCATGCTGAAGTTTGCATCTATTTTGCACTTTGGACCCTTAAGGGATCGATCCGGTGAAACATAGCTCAAAGTGATTCTACATGTTTTAGTGCGAAAGAGAACCACGTATAGCATAAACATACCTATTCGGATGTGTTGGAATAGTCTGCTTGGTCACACAAGTTGCATAATTATTTTTGTAAATTGTTTACATGACCTTTATATGACCTTTTTCACATTGTTTACATTTCAAAATTTCAATGTTTGCAAATTTTCCTATTTAAGGCATTTACAGAACAAGGTGCTACAACACCAAACATGAATGCAAACATTACAATATTTGAGTATATCTCATTATTTAATTAAATTTTATTACAATGCCTTAGGCACTGCATTCTCACTGATCTTTTACAATGTCACTCATACATTCGAGATTATCTTTAAATGTCTACATCATAGGTGCTCATTATGAGGTTAACCTCAAATGAGTAACTTGATATTCCCTTGCTCTTTTATAATGGCTTGAAATCAAAATTGATATTTGTCAAGATCATAAAAATAAGGATGTTGCATTTCTTTTTTCGCTGAGATTCTCTTTGATGGCTCTTAAATCAACATCTTCTACAACGAAAGATCAATCAATTTTTAGTGGTTTACTTACAAATACACAAACTAAAAGAGAAAAAGAAAGAGCATACAAAATGGAAATGAAATAAAAATAGACGGAAGGCACTTACAAATGTTGCATGCAGGCATCAAAATAAGGATTTTGCATTGCTTTTCTGGTTGACATTCTCTTGGATGGCTCATATATCTTCATTTTTTGCAAGGGGAGACCAATCACTGTAAAACAAGATGATAGCATTGGTATCAGAAAAATTAATGTGCATACAAGTATAAATTAATAAAAACCAATATTCATATACTTACAAATTAATCCAACGAACAATTTGGTTCTGCTCTACTCTTTATTGTGTCAAGTATTATCTCATGGTTAGACTCACGGACCTTCCATAACGTCTTGTTCAAAGGTCTACCCCCATATTTGGTCAAATGAACATTTGATGCCATGACAAGGTTCAAGTAATGAAGAATCTTACAATGCATGTCAAAGTCCTACAATAGCCAACGTTTAACACTTGAATGTGGGTACCTTCTAAGCCATGTTCCAGTAACCACAATTGAGCCTATAGGGTATTCAATATTTTCTCCATCTATAACTAGGGCCTCCAATTTTTTTTTGTCTCAACACAATGACACAAGTAATATTTTGTTCCCTCTTCAATGTCTTCATCTACAATAACTGCATAAACATGCCCTGCATTGATATGTGCAAAAAATATCTTGAAATTTTTCAACATTACGAATATAGTACAAAGTAAGATAATGATATGGAATTTCAACAACTAAGAAAGTAGATATATCACGTAGTTGAATTAGATCTGATACATGGTCAAAGTCAACTGATGATTCCATCTATGTTCATATGGTGTAATGTTAGTATCATCAATCAACCAAAAAAATATATGAACTGAAGACATACCTTCATTACCTGGACCCTTCAAAGCATTACACCACTCGACGATTGATTTTGCATCTGTCAACTTTGCACTATCTTTATACTTTAACTCTTCTTGTGCTAATGGTCTTTTCACGCATGCTCCTGCACCATCATGCTCCCCCTTTCCATGTTCGGCCTCACAAAAGTTCCACATATGTTGAACACCTATAATGACATGCATCCTGCACAACCAGTAGAACATGCGTGAGTTCTGTGTTGCACAATTATCGAACCATATTATATGTTGATCATATTTTATGCCCCTCTGAGCCAAACCACTGTAGAACATCTGGAAGCAACCTTGCATGAACTCTGGAGAATGTGCAAGATCATCACTAATGTAAAAGTGGTACTCCCTCAATACCTTCATTTGCTGATCTGTACTATTAGATGCATGAATGAATGCTATGTGCACAAATATCGAAACTTGTGTTGAGTTGTAATATTGTGACTGCACCTCATTTTGTGGTTGTAGAGTGTAGTTCTCTACAAAGTCAAGCATGGATACTATGCTTCCAACTAGGAAGGTGTCCTTGCATAGCTTGAACTGTGTGTCCAACCATTGGGCTCTATGGGTATGCATTGCATACTCAGACAATATACTGTCATGAAATGTGGTTATAAATTGGTACACTGGAATCTTCTCAATAACCAAATCACACCTTTTTGCTTAAGACCCATCTTTTGTAGCATATTCCACTGTTTTATACTTCCTAAACTCTACTAGTTTTTGTTCCACCTCATATGTGCTTTTCATATGTTGACATACTCGTATACGCTAGAAGCCAACGCAACAATCGCATGCACCATCCAAGCATGTTGTCCTATAGAATATTTGGCCATCCTCTATTTCACATAATTTTTTTGATAAGAACTCTCTTGAAGATTTTGGTGGGGCTTCTATGCCACAATCCTTCAAAACATCGTTAGTATGCAAATCTAAACATATAGAACAATAAACATCATAATGGTTAGAAAATTCAATATGTAGTCTACAACAACAAGTAGTGTGTGTGTGATTTATCTTGACATAAAAAGGTTTAAGCGGTTCAAAAAATCTTTGAGAAATACTAATTTGAGGATAATCATTTTCAAATTTCAGAAAAAAATGGGTTTGAGTCATATCCAAAAAATGCTTTGCATGTGGCTCACGATTTCGACTACCGATTCTCCTTCTTACCACATCCCTTTGATTCAAAGATGGCCTTGTGTTATTCTTCCAATACTCTTCAATTAGTGTTCTCAAGGCTTCGACAATTTCTTTATATTTTCGTGACAGTCTCTCCGAGAATGCCCATAATTCATTTATATCATTGCTCTCAATTCTTTGCCACCTCTGAATGGCTCTTGATAAAGTTTTTCTACTAAATCCCATTTATTCACTCGTCTTTTTAATTAGACGAGCTCTCTTTGTTTGATAGCTTACCAAAGTTGATGTAATGGCATGTCGGGTGACATTACTATCCTTTGAGCATGAGTTCTTACCCACACTCTCATAAGAATCCATTAGATTTTTCACAATACTGTCTTCACTTGATGCATTCGATGTTCTCAACCCAAGAGTCTTAATGATGTTCCTATACTTTATACCCCGTATCATTTCAACAAATAGTTGACATCTTGCAGTCTCATTTAGCCTTTTAAAGAATCGTTCCCAAATCTTATCAGCATATCTTCTACAAGTGTGTGTTGAAATCTTACCTTCCATGTGCAGCAAAATCTAGTCATCAATATTAATCAAATACTTTGGCTTTCTACACAAAACTCTTGGTGGTGTTCTCCTAGGTACATACATCTCAACATTAGGAATTTCATCAATATTTAATTGAGGTGATCTAGATTGCATACCTTCGATCGAGGGTGGATAAGAAGACATACCTTGAGGTTCACATGGGGATGATGGCATACCTTCTTCGTCAATTTTGAGTGATAGTGTCAAACAATATTCACTTGTGGTACATGGTGTCCCTCCATATTCACTTGTAGTAGATGGTGTCCATCCATATTCACTTGTGCTAGATGGTGTCCCTCCATGTTCACTTGTGCTTAATGGTGTCCCTTCATATTCACTTGTCGTAGAGGATGTGTCTCCAGCTATGATATCTGAATTTGTCTTACGACAATGCTTTCGCATTCGTGCTTATTGTTCTGCCAATTCCTATTCTCTTTTTTACGGTTGAGGTTCCTCTACAATCGGGTTGTTTTCATCAATATTTTCCAATTTCTTCTTTTCACAATATGCTGCCACCCGAAATCTCTCCTTTTCTTTCAAGGTTTCATTCTCTTCGTCTATTATTTTCCTCTTTGTCTTTTTCTTCGGCATTGCGGATTATTTTATCTGTACCATGGTAATGAGAGGAATATTAGTTCCTAAAAAACGTATCCATTCAATTTAATTGAAAAATATATGTCATTGGAGGCTTCATTTAAATAATATTTACAATCATCGTGTACAAAAGTTAACCTAGCATGTAGACAAATGTGTACAAACTATGGAAGCACTAGGCTAGCTAGAGCACATTTCTAACTAAAAGTGAATAACCATGATGGTGATTCTGAAAAAATAGTGAGTGAATGGAATTGTGATTTTTTGATAAGTTTGTGGTGTAGGATCACCTTGACAATCTATGCTTCCATTTTGAAATTTGATTCAATTTTGGGTATCTTCATGTTGTAAGAGGGTCATTAAAGACATTTTCCATGTACTAGTTATATGAGCTTTCAAAGGTGGTTGTTTGTTATTTATAGGCATTGGGGGGAGTTTTTTTTAATTTCAAAAGATTTAAACAACCTCCATTGGCTCGAAGGGGGGAATTTTTGTTCATTTCGAAATCCATTTTTTTGATAAAAAAGTTGTTTTCAAGAAATTCACTGGTTTTTTTGCAATTTCTTGCACTTGTACGGATCTATACAACCTCCCCTTGATATAAAACTAATATAATATTGTAGGCACATCTCTTAACTCTCTAATGCATCAGTTTTGAAAGTTAATAGTACGTTTGAAGGGAGCAATTGACAATTTTCTGAAACTGCTCATTTCAAGCTAGTCAAGGGTTTGAGTAGGATTTCATTATGAAATGACCATCCCGCCTACTATTATGAATTTTTACTTGGTGGGATGGCATGTAAATTTTTATATTATGGTATTTTATAGTTGAACATTCCTTGGAATGAAACTAATGACAATAGGATGGGGTTCTTAGGCAGAAACAAGCACTTTTCCATGAGAATTTGAGTAACCAAGGAGTGATTTTGAAAAAGTGTTGAAGCAGTTGTTTATGTAATGAGATTTTGACCTTGTGTAGGGTATTTTGAAGATGTTTGATGCTTTGGAATGGTCTGGGAAGGCCCGGGTATAGGAGTTTCTATAAACCCTCCCTCTTTACATTGAAAAATTTGGGTTTTTGTATTGGAAGCCTAGTTGAGTGGGTAAGGTCCTAAGACCTAGAAAATATATTGTTTTGAGACCTAATTAAATACTTTTTTTGGGTTTGGAAGTCTGGTGTGATGATCTGAGGGTAGTTCCTTTGTAAAATTGGCCTACTTGGAGGCCAAATTTAGTGAAAAGGTCAGTTTTCTTAAATTTTTCCCAAAGGAGTCATGTGATGGGTTAAGGTATGTCTTGAAAATCTGAAATGGGTGCTAGAATCATTCTTTTATTTTCCTGGTGTTTTGGAAAGTTTTGGAGTTAAGGGCCCAAAACTGGTTTTGCATAGTAACTAGATTCCAAGGGTGAAATGTGGGAAATAGTGTTTATGTTTGTTGTCCAGCTTGGAGGAGTGTTGGGATTGGTCCATTAGGACTTTCTAATCTTGTTAGATGCCTCTTGAAGGAAATTTGACATATTCAATGGTTTTGGGTCCTCTAACTCTGCATCAAAAATGAGTATCACAGTCTGAAGTGTGTGCATGGTTTGGGAGATACATGCGACAGTTTGCAGATGCTTGGCTACGAGTAATGTGGATAGTGAACAAAGGAATTAATTTTGTGTGTAAGGGAAGACTTCTGAAAGGTTTCATTTTTGTTGTACTAACTCAAACAAAGATTTATTAAGGAAAGAATGGTTTGGTTGTGCCTTAAGAATTATAGTTTGTGTTTGTAAACAATGGTGCCATTATGGAAGATTTAAGACAACTTGTGAATGGCAATCATTGGTTGATGTTTTGAGGAACCTAGTTGATGGTAATAAGTTATTTTCAATATTTTCAAGGTGTTTTGAAGGTCCTTAAAAGGAATTGGGAACTCTTAATGCTAATTTATGTATACGAATCAAATGTTTTGTGAAGGGAAATATAGTTGAATAAGTGTGTCAAGAAAGGTGTTTATTTCTTCCCTTGTACTACATCAATTTGTGTAGAGGTATTGGAAGGTGTTTGGTCCCTTCGAAGGAATGGGAGAGGCTTAGAGTTGTATTAAAGGATGAATTTTGGTGAATTTTTTTGAGTTTCTAATCAACTTTATGCTATGTTACAATCAATTTTATGATGGTTAATCTATTTTTTTGAGTCTGACAAAGATTTGAAACCAAGTTCTAATGTTTTGATGAAAAGATGATTGAGTTTGTTTGTTCATCTTCTTCAATTTAATCTATGGTCAGAAGTACCCTTCATGATTTATGGATTCTGGTAGATGTTTTGCATCAAGTTTAAAATAGTAATTGGCAAGCGTATATAATTGTGTATATAATGGTGATTTAAAATATGCATTGACAACCTAAGGTTATAATGACAAACAAAAATAAAATCAAGATAAAATAGAATGAAAGAAAATTTGTAAGGACTTCACATACCTAAAAAACCAAACTTTCAAATGGAGGAGTTCAACCCAATTATGCAGCCTTAGCTTCTTCTTTCTTAAAACTCCACAACAATTTGACTTTTTCAAAAGCTTGTTCCCCTCCAAACTTCAATTTATATCAGTTTTCAATGGAATTCAAACTTCAATTGATATTATATGTGTTTCAATGTGGAAAATCTGTTATTTCATGCAAATGTGGTAGAAAGATCATGGAAAAGGTGATGGAATGTGAAAAAAATGCTTGCACACTTCACAACATCATCAAAAAGCCATTTTTTGTCAGAGTGTGCATAGAACCAGGGGACTATGCAGACTGTGGGCCTTGAAATCATGGGTATATATAATGTTTTTCTGTTTTAGTGGAGTACAACATGTGCTCGCATTATAACGTGAGCGCGTTATGTGAAATATGGTTTTCTTAGTCTATTTATTTTCTCCCTCTTTGTCTTTATCCTCTATCCTAATTATATAGCTATCTCGTGCACCCTTATAGTAGGGGAGATAGAGGTGAGTGTGTGTGAGAGAGAGAGAGGTAGAGGGAGAGTGGGAGAGAGAGAGGGATAGGGACAGGGACAGGGAGAGGTAGAGAGGAAGGGAGAGGTAGAGGGTTAGAAATATAAAGTGGGAGACATGGAGATAGATAGGGAGGGAGAGATGGGGAGAGTGGGAGAAAGAGAGAGTGGGAGAGAAAAAGGAGAGGGAGTGGGAGAGAAAGATGGAGAGAGGGAGGGAGAGGGAGTAGGGGAGAAAGAGAGGAGAGAGAGGAGGGAGAGAGGAGGAGGGGGAGAAAGAGATAGTGGGAGAGATAGATAGAGAGGGAGGGAGAGAGGGGAGAGTGGGAGAAAGAGAGAGTGGGAGATAGAGGAGAGAGAGGGAGAGAGGGAGGGAGAGAGAAAGAGAGGAGAGGGAGAGATAGAGAGGGAGGGAGAGAGTGGGAGAGTGGGAGAAAGAGAGAGTGGCAGAGAGTGGTAGAGTGTTAGGAGGGGAGAGTGGGAGAAAGAGAGAGTGGGAGAGAGTGGGAGAAGGGGAGAGTGGGAGATAGAGAGGGAGGGAGAGATGGTGAGAGTGGGAGAAAGATAGAGTGGGAGAGAGTGGGAGAGTGGGAGAAAGAGACTCAAAGGAAAAGAGGGTGAGAGTCGGAGAAAGATAGAGTGTTGTGGGATTAGGGTTGAGAGATATACCCTCAACCCTTAACTCTTAAACCCTAATCCCTCAACCCTCAACCCTCAACCCTTAAAATTTAATCCGTCAACACAAATAAATTTTGAATCCCTCAACCCTCAACCCTTAAGCCCTAATCCATCAACCCCCATACCCTCTAAATCCTTGAACCCTAAATAGTCAACCCTTAAACCCTAATCCCTCTACCCCTATACACTCTTAATCCTTGAACCCTCAACCCTCAACACTTGAACCCTAATCCCTCAACCCCTATACCCTCTTAATACCTCAACCCTCAACCCTCAAACCTTCAACACTTCAACCCTAATCCCTCTACCCATATACCCTCTTAATCCTTGAACCCTCAACCCTTAAACCCTAATCCCTCTACCCCTATACCCTCTTAATCCTTGAACTTTCAAATGTTAAACCCTAATCCCTCAACCCCTATAACCTCTTAATCCCTCAACCCTCAACCCTCAAACCTTCAAACCCAATCCCCATACCCCTACACCTTTTTAATCCTTCAACCCTCAACCCTTAAACCCTAATCCATCAAGCCCTATACACTCTTAATACCTGAACACTCAACCCTCAAACCTTCAAACCTAATCCCTCTAACCCAATACCCTCTTAATCCATGAACCCTCAACTCTCAACCCTTAAACCATAATCCCTCAACCCCTATACCCTCTTAATCCCTAAACCCTCAACCCTTCAGCCCTAATCCATCTACCCCTATACCCTATTAATCCTTCAACTCTCAACCCTTAAACCCTAATCCCTCTACCCATATACCCTCTTAATCCTTGAACCTTTAACCCTTACACCCTAATCATTCTACACCTATACCCTCTTAATCCTTGAACCCTCAACCCTTAAAACCGTAATCCCTCTACCCCTATACCCTCTTAATCTTGAGCCCTCAACCCTTAAACCCTAATCCCTCAACCCCTATACCTCTTAATCCTCGAACCCTCAACCCTCAAACCTTCAACCCTAATAACACTACCCCTATACCATCTTAATCCTTGAACCCTCACACCTCAACCCTTAAACCCTAATCCCTCAACCACTATACCCCCTTAATCCCTAAACCCTAAACCCTGAACCCTTCAACCCTAATCCCTCTACCCCTATACCCTCTTCATCCTTGAACACTCAACACTTAAACCCTAATCACTCTACCCTTATACCGTCTTAATCATTGAACCCTCAACCCTTAAACCATAATTCCTCAACCCCTATACCCTATTAATCCCTCAACCCTCAACCCTCAACCCTTCAACCCTAATCCCTCAATGCCTATACCCTCTTAATCCTTGCATCCTCAACCCTCAACCCTTAAACCCAGATCCCTCAAACCCTATACCCTCTTAATCCCTCAACCCTCAACCCTTAAGCCCTAATCCATCAACCTCCATACCCTCTTAATCCCTGAACCCTCAATCGTCAACCCTTAAACCCTAATCCCTCTACCCCTATACCCTCTTAATCCTTGAACCCTCAACCCTCAACACTTAAACCCTAATCCCTCAACCCTATACCCTCTTAATACATCAACCCTCAACCCTCAAACCTTCAACCCTTCAATCCTAATCCATGTACCCATATACCCTCTTAATCCTTGAACCCTCAACCCCTAAACCCTAATCCCTCTAACCCTATACCCTCTTAATCCTTGAACCTTCAAATGTTAAACCCTAATCCCTCAACCCCTATAACCTCTTAAAACCTCAACCCTCAACCCTCAAACCTTCAAACCCAATCCCCCTACCCCTATACTTTTTTAATCCTTCAACCCTCAACCCTTAAACCCTAATCCCTCAAGCCCTATACACTCTGAATCCTTGAACACTCAACCCTCTAACCCTATACCCTCTTAATCTATTAACCCTCAACTCTCAACCCTTAAACCATAATCTGTCAACCCCTATACCCTCTTAATCCCTGAACCCTTCAACCCTAATCCATCTATCCCTATACCCTCTTAATCATTCAACCCTCAACCCTTAAACCCTAATCCCTCTACCCATATACCCTCTTAATCCTTGAACCTTCAACCCTTACACCCTAATCCCTCTACACCTGTACCCTCTTAATCCTTGAACCCTCAACCCTTAAAACCCAAATCCCTCTACCCCTATACCCTCTTAATCTTGAGCCCTCAACCCTTAAACCCTAATCCCTCAACCCTCAAATCTTCAACCCTAATAATACTACCCCTATACAATATTAATCCTTGAACCCTCAACCCTCAACCCCTATACCCTCTTAATCCCTGAACCCTGAACCATTCAACACTAATCCCTCTACCCCTATACCCTCTTAATCCTTGAACACTCGACTCTTAAACCCTAATCACTCTACCCTTATACCATCTTAATCATTGAACCCTCAACCCTTAAACCATAATTCCTCAACCCCTATACCCTCTTAATCCCTGAACCTTGAACCCTTCAACCCTAATCTCTCTACCCCTATACCCTCTTAATCCTTGAATCCTCAACCCTCAAAGATTAAACCCAGATCCCTCAACCCCTATACCCTCTTAATCCCTCAACCCCTATACCCTCAACCATCAACCCTAATCCCTCTACTCCTATACCCTCTTAATCCTTGAACCATCAACCCTCAACCCTTAAACCCTAATCCCTCAACCCCTTTACCCTCTGAATACCTCAACCTTCAACCCTCAACCCTTCAACCCTAATCCCTCTTAATCCTTGAACCCTCAACCCTTAAACCCTAATCCCTCTACCCCTATACCCTCTTAATCCTTGAAACCTCAACCCTTAAACCCTAATCCCTCAACTGCTCAACCCTCTTAATCCCTGAACCCTCAACCCTTAAACCCTAATCCCTCAACCCCTATACCCTCTTAATCCCTATACCCTCAACCCTTAAAACCTAATCCCTCAACCCCTATACTCTCTTAATCCCTAAACCTTGAACCCTCAACCCTTCAACCGTAATCCCTCTATCCCTATACCCTCTTAATCCTTCAACCCTCAACCCTCAAACCTTTAACCCTAATCCCTCAAACCCTATACCATATTAATACCTCAACCCTCAACCCTCAAACCTTCAACCCTAATCCCTCTACCCCTATACCATCTTAATCCTTGGACCCTCAACCCTTAAAACCTAATCCCTCTACCCCTATACCCTCTTAATCCTTGAACCCTCAATCCTTAAACCCTAATACATCAACTCGTATACCCTCTTAATCCTTGAACCCCTTAACCCTCAACCCTTAAAAGCTATTCCCTCAACCCATATACCCT
>CM021109.1:94552255-94578092 GCA_007115665.2 Sequoiadendron giganteum
AATGATCATTGCCCTATTCCTTTCTCTCTAAACCTGTTTTGTTTAGACATCATCGAGAAGTCCTTGGAATGAGTGAAAAATAAGATATGTCAAAAAGACCAGATAAAGTAAACAAAATAGCTAATGTTCTTCATACTGCTAGCCAAGGCTAAACTATGGGGTTACCTGATGCTGATGTCCATCGCAAGAAGGTCGCATTCCTAGGACATGTTGTGATCAAGGTTTTGATGAGATTGATTGGATGATAAGCTATTGATACTTTGAGTTGACCAACTTGTTGACTCACTGATCTAGACTTGAGACTTTGACGATTAGGTGTTCACTTTTGAACCTGCTAGACTTGCTTCTAATTGCTTCACCAAAGGATGAAGGTGATGGTTGATTTATTAGGAATGATGATTACTGCGGGTGAAAGTGAGATGAGACAGGTGCACTTTTTTGGGTTTTTCAAATGTTTTGATGCTTTTTTTGAATTTTGAGATGTTTTACAAATGTATTTGGTATTTTCAATATTTGTGAATGTTTTTGGCTTTTGTGTCTCGGGGGCCAATCAAGGATTAACCTTGCCTATGTTCAAGCACAGAGACAACATATTTCAGTTGATAATAATTGACTTGACTGCTGATGAGATAGATGGGCAAACAGATTGCCATTGTGATGGATGCCTAAAATGTGGAATAGATGAGAAAACTAATGTCATTGCAACGAAAGCCTAAATAGATGGGAAAATGGATTGTCATTGCGACGGATGCCTAAAGGACTGACCTAAAATGTAAACTAGATGGGCAAATGGATTCCCATTGCAACAGATGCCTAAAGGACTAACCTAAACTATGAAGTAGATGGGAAAATGGATTTCTAATGTGACAAATGCCTAAGGACTAACCTAAAATGTGAATAATATGGAAAAATGGATTACCATTACGACAAATGCCTAAATGTATGGTAAAATGGATTCCATTGTGATGAGTGCCTAAGGACTGACCTAAAAAGTGAAAAAGATGGACAAACGGATTCCCATTGCGACAAACGCCTAAATAGATGGGCAAATGGATGCCATCACGATCAACGCCTAAAGGACTGAACCTCAGATGTCTCGGGGGATGATCAAAGATCAACCTTGCCTATGTTCAAGCTCAAAGATGATGTAGTTTGGCAAGATGACTCTTTTTGTTTTTTGATTTTTCAGATTTTGACATGTTTTGGATGTTTTTGATTTTTTGAGTTTTCAAATGTTTTTGAATTTTTGATTTTTTGATGGATTTTTTTTTTGAATGTTTTTGGGTTTTGTTGAAAACCAAGCTTAATGTTGATTGATCAAATTGATAGTTTGACTAAATGTGTTAATTGAAACAAAAGTGATAATGCACTTGTAAATTCCAAGAAGTTGTGTTATCCTAGAGTAAACTTGTACAAAAGAGGATGGTTTGACTAAGTGTGTTAAGTCAAACAAGTTGATGGATTGGATAATTTGACTAAGTGTGTTAAGTCAAATAAGATGATAATGCACTTGTAAACTCTAGGAAGTTGTGTTATCCTAGAGTAAACTTGTACACAAGAGGGTGGTTTGACTAAGTGTGTTAAGTCAAACAAGGTGATAATTGATTGGATCCGATTGATCAAGATTGATGAAGCTTGTTTTGGAAACAAAATTGTTTTGATGATTTGATGTGATGTGGATGTGCACATTAGATATGACTGATATGATTTTTTTGGATTGATGTTCAATGAAAGATAAAGCTTGATAAGGAACATCGTCTCATCAAAATATGCCATGGGCTAGTGATTTGGATTTTAGACCACAAATGCTTTAACCAATTTGATTTCACATTTGCCAATGTTCATATCACAAAATTAGATGGAAGATATAGATCAAGATTTATTCCTGAAGCAAGATGCAAAATTTTTCTCCTAGTGTCTAGTAGTGTTTGAATGACCATGGGTAGATTCTTGGATGAATGGATATGAATTATCTTGCGATAAGATAAGTTGATCAAAAAGAGAATGCTCATATGAATAATGCTTAAGTCTCATATAACACTGGGTAGGATGGGATCAATGAAAATGACCCATGTCAAGATTTTTACCATAAGCAAGTGTAAAATGTGCACCAAACCTTCATCAAGATCAAGATAACATAGATTGATGGTAATGGGTTGGATAAACGGTTCATGGATGAACGAATGATAAGGTTGGAATTTTGGCTTTATTATGGATGTGATAAGATGCTTTCTCTTGAAATGGTGCACATAGATGCTCAATTCTACACATGATGCCTGTATACCAATTTTTCATCATGGTACTTCCCTAAAGCACCACCAAAGTGGTTTTCGTTAGAGGAAATTTTTTTTCTTTACTGTTTTCAATCCTTTTTCTATTTTTTTTGGATTTTTATGTTTTTTTTTTGTATTTTTTGAGAGATTTTAAGTTGATGTTGAATCACCTAGTACTACTAACATTGATGCTTCTTTCATAATGTGCCATTGATATCCTACTTGAAGAAGTTTCTTCTCCAAGACACGTGCACTTGAAATCAAATTTTGAGAAATTTGTTCTACTTTGTTGATACCGGAGTTAACTCTATCTTTGTGCACACATCGTGATAGAGTGCCTTCTGAATCCTTATGATGAAGGGTCGCTGCCAATACATGGTTAATGTGAGAATTGGATATCATGCGTGAAGGCATGGATGGAGTGTGTTAAGGAATAAAATATGGATTGGTCGACAGTTTAGAACCTTTGACTCTCCAAAATTGGGAAGATGAGGAATAATAAGTGTATACAAAAGTGTGTATATAGTTAGGACCAACTACTTGATAGACCTTGTATGTCGCTTGAGAAGCATGTTTATGCCTTTGTGGAAATCTTTGATGGATACCTTTCCCTTTTTTATCTTTCCCCATAGTTTCTTTGACTAATGGAGTTTGATAGGGATAGTATTTATTTGTATTCTTTGGTATCCACTTGTATTTTATTTGTCCTTCGTGCTTCACTACTTTTTATTTGATGACGTTCTTCGTTATTTGATTCAAATCTTTATTTTTTTGTTGGTCCCAATTCGTGGATGGGGTGATGAGTGGATGGAGATTCATGACATGGTGGGTTGTAGTATTGGCATTGGTTTCATCATAAGGATTCTTCGTGCTCCCTATGTTGATGTTTGCTTGAGATGAAGTTGCCCCCAATTTTGTGGGAGTATCACTGATATGTTTATATCCCTTGATTGTCGAATAACCAAGGCTTTGATGCTTAGGATTGCTAATAATCTGTACTAGTTCTAGGATACCTTGTTCATGCAAACCTAATCCTCTGCCTTGATAATTCATTTGCTCAAAATTTTTATCTGCAAAAAGATATGATTTACCTTGGAAACAAGGTGCTAATTCTTCTATGCTCTGTGGCAAATCTTCAAAGGTGACAACTTCCTTATTGATGAGATAGTTGGCCCTATGAAAGGTAAGTGATACAACTTTATAAGGGATAGGATCCTCCACATGTGGGATGACTTCCTGATTGATATCTTTAGCTTGATCTTGCGAGATATCAAATTGTAATGCTTCTTCAAGAGTTGTTAAAGATTCAATGTAAATTATTTCTCATGATTCATTCTTGATATTCTTTCATATGATGTTTTTGATTTACAACTTTTGTAGAGCCCTTTGTCATGAACTATTTCTTCTAGGTGTCCATAGGATGTTTCTGATTCACAAATTCTGTAGAAGCCTTCTTCATGATTTGTTTCTGCCATGACTCTAGATTTTTCCATATCTTGGTCATGTGTACAAATGTTAAGAGTAGGAGTCTCTTGTTCTTTGGTAATGATATCAAGAGTATGAGACTCTTTTTTTGAATGAAGATCATCTATGTGTCGATCCAAATAAATCATCTCATGGGTAGATGGGGGAATATGTGTTATATGGATATGATCATCATTTGTGACATCTGGTATAGATAGAAGAGTGCCCATTAGATCATTATAGTATATCGAAGATACAAATTCTTGATCTTGATTAATTTTGGAATTTCTTTCGACATGATTTGGATCGAGTTCTTGACATGGGTCGATTTCAAAGGATAGATTGTTCACAAAAGGGACTTGGACATCATTATTGGGAATGGAAGTGGATCAATATCATGTTGATCTTTGAGCGGATTTGTATCAAGTGTAGGGTAAAATATTCTTTCAATATTCACAACCGTGAGGTCGAAGGGTGTCAATATGCCTTGGAAAGGACCATTGCTAGACCTTGGTGATATATTTCAATCAGGCTTTGGAATAAATTCTTCAGATATATTCTCAAACTCATTGGTGAATGGATCTTGGATTATGTCAATAGGATCAAATAATGTGAACACATCTTGAAATAGATCACTAAAAATTGGCTCTTGATAAATGTTGATTTGATCACTGGATGGAGTAGACATATCTTCATAGTGCTCATTAATGGAGAGATCTTGAACATTGTTTCCAAAAACTATGGTGATGATATTGTTAATAAGATCAAATGATTTTAATCCCTCTTGAGTTGGATCATTGTTGGGAATTGTTGGTGAATTTTGATCATGATCAAAAAGTGGCTCTTGGTGTGTGGTGATTTGATCGCTAGTTGAGGTGGAAACATCTTTAATGTGTTCATTGATGGATTGATCTTGATCACAATTTCCAGCAATTATGGAGGAGAGATTATTAACACTATCACTAGTGGTTGAATTCAGATTATTGTCCCCAATAGCTATTATCTTTTGATCAATCAAGTCTTGGATGAGATTTTTGAGTCAAATAAAATCTGATGTTGTGCTTCCCTTTACTTTATGAAAATCACAAAAGTTATTCTCATTTTACCCTTGTGGTTTCACCATGGGCTCTTGATAATTCACATAAATGGGGATTTTAATGATATTTTATTGTACCAACCGTTGCAAGACTTATTCGATTGGTTCCCCAAGTGCTATGTATTTTTTTTGATACCTTGTGAGATTTGGACTTTAAATTGACCTTGTGGAGATTGATTTTGGAGATGTGGTGATTGATCTTTGAGATGCAGTGATTGGGTTTTTTGTTGATGTCGTTGATCTTGATATCCCATTTCTTGACATTGGAGATATTGTTCTTGATGTGGTTGTGGAGATAGCTCAATGCTTTGATGACATGGTTTAACCAAAGGAAGCGTGCATCGATATTGGGGTGGAGATGTCTCTTTGGCAAGTGAAGAAATTTGATCCCACAAAATTTGATCATGATTTTGATCTTGAAACTTTTGATATAGTTGACTTGGTTGTTTAGCAAGTAGATTTGGAATGCATCCTTGTGGTGTTTTCTTGGGATTGTGGACTAGTTGATTCTAGATAATGCTGTGATTTGGTGTGATGTTTTCATTTGGCATTATAGGTTGACTTTGAAAATTGTCATGGTTGAGAATCATATTGCTTGGGTTTAGGTAACTTTGATTTTGCATGGTGTTCCCTTGAATTGGATCATTGTAACACCCCTCTATTTTGCTCTTATGTTAGATTAAGATGCTTTTTTATTTTATCATTTCTTATTGTTTAATACGAACTATGTGTGTTATGAGATGTAATTTCCTTGATGTTATACTTGACATGCTTTGATTAAAATAATGTTGGTTTATTATGACATGATTATTGCTTATGAGTTTTATTAATGATGGAAGTGTCAGTTTGGTGATACTGTATTGGTGAAGGGGACATGATTGCATCACTCGCTTTCGAGCACCCTACGATTATGTGATTTCTTTTTCACGGTGTATTTTATAATGATTTTAAATGCATGTGTTATTGATGCCTTGGATACAGGTTTGCAGGTACATGGCATCGACTCCACCTAGCTTCACAGGTTTGTGCATGTCGACCCAACGGTATGATGATTGGGAGATAATAGCTAGGTTACCTGTGTCAGTTCTACACCCTAGCTATAGTGTGTTGTCAATTGAGTCTGTTCTATCTTTGGTGCTTGTTTTAATATTATTTAATTCAGAAGGGCTCTTGTTTATGGAAATTAATACTTAGAGTTTATGTTTTAAGTAATGTTGATATTTATTTAAATTTAAATTGTACATAGTGATAAAAGTTTTTATTTAAGTTAAGTAATTAAGTTTGATTTATTTAATTAATTAAATTTAATCCAGTGGGTTGAATTTATTAATTAAATAATTAAAATTAATTAATTAATTATGTTGTTGAGAAAATTAAAAGAAAAGGGGAAATTAATTTAATTTTTAAATTGTAAATTTCAATTAGTATTAATTAATTTCAATATGGAATTAAATTAGTATTTGGAATTAAATTGAAATTATAAATTATTTTCAACATGCAAATGGCTTGAAAAAAATATCTGATTATTGAGAAGATATTTTTGAATGTGACATGTGTGTGAGATGAATGCATGATTTACTCTTAGTTGAGATATTATTTTTGGAGGAGGAATTTAATTAAGAAAAAAAAAGGAGAAGTTCTCTACACAAGGGATTTTCTGGAGAAACAAGATATCATTTTTTTTAAAAGAGGTTTTTGGTTGAAAATTTGAGAAAACTCAAAGGGGTTTTCAAGAATTTTTGGGAGTTTCTGTATTGTTACATCTTCTTGGAAGTGGTGACTTTGGGAGAAACATTGGAATTGATCTTTGAAGGAGAGGCTCTGCTTCAATCTTCATCTTCTTCAAGCTTCAGGTAAACAGGTTTTCTCAATTTATGTTATTTATTTTATTGTTTGTGAAAGATTGTCTACACAAGAGTTAGTTTTGTAGAAGCTTTGCTTAAATTGGTAATTGAAAATTGAAAGATTGTCTCTGCTAGAAGTTTTCTGTGTTTTGTTTCAAATTTTTGTAAGGCTTCTTTATTGTTGAAAAGCTATGAAATAACTCAGAAGAAATCAATCTATAGTTTAAGAATTTAGTTTTGTTTTTGAAAACCTCTATGTAAATTTAAAGAAAAGAGATTTTCGTAATCTTCAGAGATTTGTGTTTAAATTTGCCTGTAGTAATTTTGATAAATTTTATCATGAAGAATTTTGTATTACTTGATTGAAATTGAAATATTTCTTTTATAAAAATTGGGAAATCGTTTGTTGATATTGTGCAAATTGTTCCTGAGAAAATTATTTGGCAAATATTTCCCTGTAGAAAACTTTGTTCAGAAATTTCTTCCCCAATTTAATTTGTTTTTGAATCTCAATAAATATATATATAAATATATCCCCACATATTTATATAATTTATTTATTTATTTCTATGTGAAATGTTTATTTTAAAATCGTCGTATGACGATTTGGAAATGCATAGGGTTTAGTTTATTTTCATGGGCGTGTGGTTTTAAAAAATTTTTTTTTTTTTTTTGTTTTGTATGTGATTGGGGGAGGCTTGGGAGGCGCTGCCTCCACCGCCGCCCCCATGAGGGGACGACTATGGAGGAAGGGCCTCTGCAGCCCCCTCCTCCCCTCTCTCCATGTGGCTGCAAGCCTTTGTTTGGGTTTGGCTGTGCATAGCACAATCGCCCCCAAACATTGGGGATTCCCTTTTGTGTTGAGGCCGCGGCGTATGAAACTCCAGCCGCCGACACCTCCGCCCCCTCTGTTTACTAAATATTAGGTTTAGTTTTTTTTATATTAGACATGCATTTTTTTGTATTGGAGGTAAAATTCGGTTTTTTTTTAATAAATTCGTTATTAATAAATTTGTTTCCATTAAATTTATTTCTTATGTATTCGGATTTTGTTTTGATATTAAATGCGAAATTTATGGTTTAAAATAATGTGTAAATATATATACATAATGTATATATATTAATTTTGTAAAATATATTAGGATATATTTAATATATATATATACGGGGTTATATATAATTAAATATATGGATTTTTTTTATATGAGATATATATCGCATGGATATATACATTTAAATGTATATTTGGTGTTTTATTTTATGAATTTAGTTGCATGCAATTGTGTTCAATTGGAAATTAGAAGAAAATGATTTATATGTATAGTTTAATTTATGGAAGGAATAAGTATTCCATAGTTAAAATATAATCATAGAATCGAAAATTAGATAATTAGATTATTTACTTATGTTTAGGAAGTGCATGTTCATGTACAAGATGAGTTAATTTTTAAAATGAAGTAATTTTTTTTTGAAATAAGGAAACTATTTCCGTTTAGATGATTATTGGATTAGATGCATGTAAGTACATGTGTTCGGTGAAATTAAAATAATATATGTTTTTTTTGAAAAGAGGAAATTATAATTTATTTAAATGATTTAATCCGTTTGAGGAAATAAATATTTTATTAGAATAAAATCGAGGGAAGCAGAATATCAAATGGAAGGATGTTTATATAGCTGTTTAAGTTAAATAGATATATTTAAGAGTCAATTAGTTAATTGATTGAAGTTCTCCTTTGTCTTTATAAAGGTTCTTATTAAATTAGAGAAAATTGAGTAACTTGTTTTATTAATCTTTCTTATCACTGAATGTGAATGGATTTAGAAAATCCAAATCTTAGATTTAATTATCATGTTGATTTCCTATATGGTTCGTTTAATTGCAATTAGAGGAAACAAATATTTAATTAAGTGTATTCAAGAATAGGTATTTAAAAATATATACAATGTGGTGATAGGAACAAATGTTTTATTATTTTAAATTGAGGAAATAAGGGAAAAAGGTTAGTGTGATTTTACCTTTGTTTGAAAGTATCTTTGTAATTAATTAGTTAAATTGGTGACAATGGATTGGTGTGAATTTGTATAAATTATTTTGTTGACTGTATACAAGGTTGTGATAAATTAGATTATTGTAAACATTAAACTATTATGTCTTTACGATGTGTTTGAGACATCTTCTATGGTATTTAAGGGTAATTGAAAAGTGGAAATTAGATAAGTTATTGTAAGTCTTCCTATTGGAGTATGTTTACTTTGGGAGTTGTTATTTCATGGTCTTGACTTTTGTAGTTCTCTATGGTAGTAAGGTTTGTTGATTTCAGTGAGTCACCTGGTTTCTACGAACGGGGAATGGTTTGTTCTTCTTTGAATGAATTGTTAGATATTTTGTACCTCCTTACTTTGGAGTGGTGTTGTATCACATGATAACCGTAGGAGGGTGAAGCTCAATGGGGGCCGAGATCTGGAATGATCTGAAGGGTAACTCATTTATCTTGAGTGGCTTTCTCCTAGGTTAGTAGTATTTTTAAGATACTGGTGAATCAATTTGTTATACTTTAATAGCAGTGTATTCTTTGAGATAGTGTTGTACTTGTGGTGGTTTTTTTTAGTGTTGAGTCAGCCTGTGACTAGAGGTTGTAGGGATTTTCCTTGTATCCGTGTTACTATCTCCTAGTGCGGGGGGTGGGCCTTCGAGTACCACTTGGTTGGGAGGAACGTGCGACCTACACCATTGGGTCCCCTTTTGATTTGCAGATTGCGTTGTGATATTTTTCAATGGAGAGCTCATAGTGGCTTCATTCTCTAGATTAGGCTTTCTCTTTACTTCAATTTAGCTCTTGTAATTATTATACTCCTCATTTGCATTCGAGGAGGAATCTTGTAATTGTAATTATTAGGTTTGATCTACCTCATTCTGGGAATGAGTATTGTAATCTAATTTTAAGTTAATGTAAACTGGAACTTACTATATGACATCCTAGTGTTAGAATCTGTAATGCTTTGAGAGTATGTGCAATTAAATGTATGGTTAATATTTTAATAAATTTTTTGTGCTCTAGTAGTGTGTATGTTTGGTTATTGATGTAATCTTGTCACGTTACCTTAGAGGTTGTTGCGAAGTGTTGTGCATCTTCTTTGTTAATAATGCACTTTTAAAATAAAAAAATTATACGCTTCCGCATTGAGTTGCAACTTCCTTTAGGGTCCCATGGCGGAGCACTACACATGGTATGAGGCCCCCAGGTTGATACACTGGATCCTCTGGGTACATTTGTGTCCACTATGTTGTCCTTGTCGATTTGTTAGTGGAGTGTTAAGTGATCACGTGCTCATGGATTTTACGTTAGCATGATGTACTCTAAGAAAGAGTGTAGAGTGTGAGTAACCTGATTTAAGGTTATGGCTGGAAAGTTATGATACGTATCCCATGGGTTATGGAATTGGATATTCTTGTGGGATTATGTATGTAGTTGTATCCCCTTGTAAATGTAATAAACCAGTAACTGTATCTTGTTTGAATGTTGTGGAAACACGTACTTGCTTTGTGTGTCCATGTGATGGTGTTACTTGGTACCCATCCATGGGAAACTGTCACATTTTGGTATGGGATTAACCATACCATTATGTGTGTTTGCATATTTGTAACCTGATTGAGGGCCAACCCATGTGAGGTTGAATCTTGTATATGGGAGTAACCAAAAGTAGTTC
The DNA here is from genome assembly GCA_007115665.2 of Sequoiadendron giganteum. Classification (NCBI taxonomy): domain Eukaryota; kingdom Viridiplantae; phylum Streptophyta; class Pinopsida; order Cupressales; family Cupressaceae; genus Sequoiadendron; species Sequoiadendron giganteum. Next base: position 94,562,644 of record CM021109.1, read on the forward strand.
TTTTTCTTTTGGTTCTCTAGATCCTCAATCCGTGAAGGGATAGTAGTAGTCACAAGTTTTCTTGGGTGGAGTGTGTAGTGTACGCATATGCGATGCAGAGCATCTTAGCTCAACCAATCCCGAGGAATCGTACCCACTACTTTCCCTTATGCTGGATCATGATACTTGATCCATAAGTGTTAGCCTAATCCCCACAGACTTGAGTACATCAACATGGTTTGTTAGTATGCCTAGATGTCCGTAGAGGCGATGATCTGGCATTATAGAGTTAACCTCATCTATATGAGAGGTGAAGCTCGATAGCCCCATAGTGATATATCATATTGCATTATGTATATGTACCCTATCTACATGTGTTCTGACATGATGCTAGAGATATGATGCCACACCCTACTCATGTTCTGACATAGTAATGGTGATGATGCCATGTTACACGATGCCACGTGCTGAAACACGTGAAGGTGCATTATGAGACTTTCTTTCTTAGCCTACGTGTGTGATGAGCGTTATGGGGTCTCGAACACTTGTACAGGGATCCTCATGGTTGCCTTGATCATGTTGGTCGGGTAGCGTATGGGTAGATCCTAGCCACGTATACCTCTGGCTATAGCGAGTTCCTATGTGTGTCTTCTCCACAAGGTATCACGTGTGGGGTGAGTTCTGCACGTGCCTATTTCCATGGACCCATAGATGCACTGCCACGTGGCATGCGACCAATACATGCCTTCTCCAGCTGGCGTATGACCAGGTAAAGTGACGACATTTTCTTTAGTCGTGGATACACTCTAGTCATGTGGATAGTGTGCTTATTCCGCATCACATGAGGGCTATTATCATTCTAGCCAGATGTTGTTTCCTCTTTCCTCGTTGGTGGCTAGTATTTAGTCACATAGTGTTGTATAGTGCAATTTCAAAGATTGTGAACTTTCTTTGGGTTATTGATGATTTTTCAGTTGTTTGTGAAGGCCGACACTTTGTTATATTTGATTGTGAGGGTTTAGCCACAAATTGTGATCTTATTTTCTTATAACCCTAGTGATTATATATTTGATTCAGTGTTGAAATTATGCATATTTATTCCTTATTGTTGAAATGGAAATTTAATTTGATCTTCTTTATGAACTTAGTGGCTAAGCTGGTTACCTTTGTTGTTTTCAATGTCGGCTATGTGTCGTATTGTGATTCCTCTCCAAGGTTGTGTGAGGAAAAATTGGTGAGTGTGTACGAGGAAGTAGACGCAGGAGACGTAGAGGATGGGGGTATGTGAGGCTGTTATGTAGCTAGAACCCACTACTCACCTATGTGTGATGACTATCTCTTGGAGGCTAATCCCCTTACACAACAAGAGACAAGTCATTGTGGTCTTGTTTGGATGGTCTCACCTTTCGTGTGGCCTAACACTAGAAAACCACTAATTTTGATGTTAATTTATTTGAGATGGTCTTATGTTCTTGGTTCATGGATTCTTCTATCATGGATTGGTATGCTACTTTTCGGTGTCCTGATGGACCCTTGTGTAACCTTATGTTGTGATTTCCAGTGTTATTTGTTGGTATGTATATGTATTATGGATGTTTATTCATGGGTGTGGTGCTTTATCTTTGAGTTCTATAAGTCAATTTCACCTTTGGTTGTGACTCCTTTCTTGGATGGTGGGTATAGGATGCCTAGAAGAGGTAAATGTAGTGTCGATCGTCGAAACTCTAATTTTTGGAGTTTCCACAAGAATGATGGTGGGGATTACTTGGGTCCACTGATATGTTCTACAATTGGGGAGATTCTCACACGTCTTGGCTCTAGTCAAGATGGTGGTATTCAGGTTTATAGAGAAAGGGAAAGGAACCCTAGAAGAAATATTTCTGCTTTGGCAACACTTGTGTTGAATGTTTTGAGGGCATGTTCTCCACCCAAAAATTATCCTTATGAAGGTTCAATTTTTGGAAACTGGATGGTAGGTGTTCCTTTTGGTGAGGTGCACCTAGTAATCTTTGGGTTCTGGGGTGATCGTCTTATGCATAGGAGGATTCTGAGTTGGATACGGGCCCTACTCCATCACCCCATTCAGACAACTCAGAGCACTCAAGGTGCAATAGGTAGAGATACAGGATGTTACAATTGTGTCCAACAAGGTCACTTAGCGAGACAGTGTTCTCAAAGGAACACACTTGGATTCAGTCAGTGATCGACAGTTACTGAGCTAGCAAGGAATGATGTAGGAAAGAATTGTGGAACGAGTGCAGTGGTTGATCATCTTCGGATAGAGCATCAGAGTACAGATGTGGATATTACTAGAAGTGGACAAGCAGTTGTTTCAGGAGCTCATGAAAATCTTGTGGTTCAAGGGGCCGAGGAAGTGTCTTCAATGTTGTTTCCTTGGCTTTGATTCTTGTTATATTAGGATCTGTGTTTGGAGACTATGTGATTGTTTAGTTTGACAATGTATTTGGTTTTGAGGATTATAACTCTGAATATTGTTACTTTTATGTTGGTATATGTAGTGGTTCAGTGTTGGAACCATGGATTATGTGTGTTTGGCAAAATTTTGTACTGGCAGTTTTTGCAGGCTTCCAGGAGTAAGCCTAACTCTTGCGGGGGGGGAATGTAACACCCCTTTGTTTTCCTCTTATGTTAGATTAAGACGCTTTGTTATTTTATCATTTCTTATTGTTTAATACAAACTATATGTGTTATGAGACGTAATTTCCTTGATGTTATACTTGACATGCTTTGATTAAAATAATGTTGGTTTATTATGACATGATTATTGCTTATGAGTTTTATTAATGATGGAAGTGTTAGTTTGGTGATATTGTACTGGTGAAGGGGACATGATTGCATCACTCGCTTGTGAACGCTCTCTGATTATGTGATTTCCTCTTCACAATGTATTTTATAATGATTTTAAATGCATGTGCTATTGATGCGTTGGATACAGGTTTGCAAGTACATGGCATCGACTCTACATGGCTTCACAGGTTTGAGCATGTCGACCCAACGGTATGATGATTGGGAGATAGTAGCTAGGTTACCTGTGTCAGTTCTACACCCTAGCCATAGTGTGTCATCAGTTGAGTCTGTTTTGTCTTTGGTGCTTGTTTTAATATTATTTAATTCAGAAGGGCTCTTATTTATGGAAATTAATACTTAGAGTTTATGTTTTAAGTAATGTTGATATTTATTTAAATTTAAATTGTACATTGTGATAAAAGTTTTTATTTAAGTTAAGTAATTAAGTTTGATTTATTTAATTAATTAAATTTAATCCAATGGGTTGAATTTAATTATTAAATAATTAATTAAGTTGTTGAGAAAATTAAAAGAAAAGGGGAAATTAATTTAATTTTTAAATTGTAGCTTTCAATTAGTATTAATTAATTTCAATATGGAATTAAATTAGTATGTGGAATTATTAAAATAAATGGAAATTAATTCATTTTGGAATTTAAATTTGAATTAGAAGTTACTAAATTAATGTTGAAATTAAATTAGTATTTGGAATTAAATTGAAATTAGAAATTATTTTCAACATGCAAATGGCTTGAAAAAAAATATCTGATTGTTGAGAAGATATTTTTGAATGTGACATGTGTGTGAGATGAATGCATGATTTACTCTTAGTTGAGATATTATTTTTGGAGGAGGAATTTAATTAAGAAAAAAAAAAGGAGAAGTTCTCTACACAAGGGATTTTCTGGAGAAACAAGATATCATTTTTTTTGAAAGAGGTTTTTGGTTGAAAATTTGAGAAAACTCAAAGGGGTTTTCAAGAATTTTTGGGAGTTTCTATATTGTTACATCTTCTTGGAAGTGGTGACTTTGGGAGAAACATTGGAATTGATCTTTGAAGGAGAGGCTCTACTTCAATCTTCATCTTCTTCAAGCTTCAGGAAAACATGTTTTCTCAATTTATGTTATTTATTTTATTGTTTGTGAAAGATTGTCTGCACAAGAGTTAGTTTTGTAGAAGCTTTGCTTAAATTGGTAATTGAAAATTGAAAGATTGTCTCTGCTAGAAGTTTTATGTGTTTTGTTTCAAATTTTTGTAAGGCTTCTTTATTGTTGAAAAGTTGTGAAATAACTCAGAAGAAATCAATCTATAGTTTAAGAATTTAGTTTTGTTTTTGAAAACCTCTGTGTAAATTTAAAGAAAAGAGATTTTCGTAATCTTCAAAGATTTGTGTTTAAATCTGCCTGTAGTAATTTTGATAAATTTTATCATGAAGAATTTTGTATTACTTGATTGAAATTGAAATCTTTCTTTTATAAAAATTGGGAAATGGTTTGTTGATATTGTGCAAATTGTTCCTGAGAAAATTGTTTGCCAAATATTTCCCTATAGAAAACTTTGTTCAGAATTTTCTTCCCTAATTTAATTTGTTTTTGAATCTCAATAAATATATATATACAATATATATATGTGAATATATATATATCCCCACATATATATATATATATATATAATATATTTATTTATTTATTTTTATGTGAAATGTTTATTTTAAAATCCTATCCTATTGTCGTACGACAATCTGGAAATGCATAGGGTTTAGTTTATTTTTGTGGCCGTTTGGTTTTAAAAAAAAAAGAATTTTTTTTTTGTTTTGTATGTGATTGGGGGAGGCTTGGGAGGCGCTGCCTCGACCGCTACTCCCATGAGGGGATGACTATGGAGGAAGGGCCTCCCCAGCCCCCTCCTCCCCTCTCTCCATGTGGTCGCACCCCTCTGTTTGGGTTCGGTTGTGCATAGCATAGCCGCCCCCAAACATTGGGGATTCCCTTTTGTGTTGAGGCCACGACATATGAAACTCCAGCCGCCGACACCTCTGCTCCCTCCGTTTACTAAATATTAGGTTTAGTTTGTTTTATATTAAACCTGCATTTTTCTGTATTGGAGGTAAAATTCGATTTTTTTTTAGTAAATTCGTTATTAATAAATTTGTTTCCATTAAATTTGTTTCTTATGTATTCAGATTTTGTTTTGATATTAAATGCGAAATTTATGGTTTAAAATAATGTGTAAATATATATACATAAGGTATATATATATATTAATTTTGTAAAATATATTAGGATATATTTAATATATATATATATATATATATATGAGGTTATATATAATTAAATATATGGATTTTTTTTATATGAGGTATATATTGCATGGATATATACATTTAAATGTATATTTGGCATTTTATTTTAGGAATTTAGTTGCATGCAATTGTGTTCAATTGGAAATTAGAAGAAAATGATTTATATGTATAGTTTAATTTATGGAAGGAATAAGTATTCCATAGTTAAAATATTATCATAGAATCGAAAATTAGATAATTAGATTATTTACTTATGTTTAAGAAGTGCATGTTCATGTACAAGCTGAGTTAATTTTTAAAATGAAGTAATTTTTTTTTGAAATAAGGAAATTGTTTCCGTTTAGATGATTATTGGATTAGATGCATGTAAGTACATGTGTTAGGTGAAATTAAAATAATACATTTTTTTTGGAAAAGAGGAAATTATAATTTATTTCAATGATGTAATCCGTTTGAGGAAATAAATATTTTATTAGAATAAAATTGAGGGAAGCAAAATAATAAATGGAAGGATATTTATATAGTTGTTTAAGTTAAATAGATATATTTAAGAGTCAATTAGTTAATTGATTGAAGTTCTCCTTCATCTTTTTAAGGGTTCTTATTAAATTAGAGAAAATTGAGTAACTTGTCTTATTAATCTTTTTTATCACTGAATGTGAATGGATCTAGAAAATCCAAATCTTAGATTTAATTATCATGTTGATTTCCTATATGGTTCGTTTAATTGCAATTAGAGGAAACAAATATTTAATTAAGTGTATTCGAGAATAGGTATTTAAAAATATATACAATGTGGTGATAGGAACAAATGTTCTATTATTTTAAATTGATGAAATAAAGGAAAACGGTTAGTGTGATGTTACCTTTGTTTGAAAGTATCTTTGTAATTAATTAGTTAAATTGGGGACAGTGGATTGGTGTGAATTTGTATAAGTTATTTCGTTGACTGTATACAAGGTTGTGATAAATTAGATTATTGTAAACATTAAACTATTATGTCTTTATGATGTGTTTGAGATATGTTCTATGGTATTTAAGGGTAATTGAAAAGTGGAAATTAGATAAGTTATTGCAAGTCTTCCTATTGGAGTATGTTTACTTTGGGAGTTGTTATTTCATGGTCTTGACTTTTGTAGTTCTCTATAATAGTAAGGTTTGTTGATTTCAGTGAGTCACCTGGTTTCTAGGAACAAGGAATGGTTTGTTCTTCTTTGAATGAATTGTTAGATATTTTGTACCTTCTTACTCTGGAGTGGTGTTGTATCACATGATAACCGTAGGAGGGTGAAGCTCAATGGGGGCCGAGATCTAGAACGATCTGACGGGTAACTCATTTATCTTGAGTGGCTTTCTCCTAGGTTAGTAGTATGTTTAAGATACTGGTGAGTTAGTTTGTTATACTTTGATAACAGTGTATTCTTTGAGATAGTGTTGTACTTGTGGTGGATTTTTTTAGTATTGACTCAACCTGTGACTAGAGGTTGTAGGGATTTTCCTTGTATCCATGTTACTATATCGTAGCACGAGGGGTGGATCTTCGGGTACCACTTGGTTGGGAGGAACGTGTGACCTACACCGTTGGGTCCCCTTTTGATTTGTAGATTGCATTGTGATATTTTTCAGTGGAGATCTCGCAGTGGCTTCATTCTCTAGATTAGGCTTTCTCTTTGCTTCAGTTTAGCTCTTGTAATTATTATACTCCTCAGTTTCATTCAAGGAGGAATCTTGTAATTGTAATAGTTAGGTTTGATCTACCTCATTCTAGGAATGAGTATTGCAATCTACTTTTAAGTTAATGTAAAATGGAACTTATTATATGATATCCTAGTGTTATAATCTATAATGCTTTGTGAGTATGTGCAATTAAATGTATGGTTAATATTTTATTAAATGTTTTGTGTTCTAGTAGTGTGTATGTTTGGTTATTGATGTAATCTTGTCACCTTACCTTAGAGGTTGTTGCGAAGTGTTGTGCATCTTCTTTGTTAATAATGCAATTTTTTTTAAAAAAAAATTGTACGCTTCTGCGTTGAGTTGCAACTTCCTTTAGGGTCCCGTGGCGGGGCACTACAATCATTACATGGAGTTGCCAATATGTTGTTGGGATTTTGAACAACCTTGGTTTGATTTGCAAGCATATATATCCCAAAGTTTACCAAGTGCAGATTTGAAATGGTCATGTTTGACAAAATTGTATTTGGCATGTATGGATTTGGTGGGATAATGTTTTTTGGAATAAGAATCACGCATTGATTGTTCAGTTGATAGATTTGTAGGTTTGGATTTGGATTTAAATCTACTATTGGGAAAGGTTTTCCAAACTTTATTTTGGGCCTACTCATATTCGTTGTAGTATTGAGGTTTGAAGGAGATAAAGATGCCATGCATAAGTGTGAGTTTCGATAATCAATTGGAATTGCAAGACTTGGATAGTTTGGTTGACTTAGATTACTCATGATGTATGAATCGAGTTTAAAATCCATGTTTTTCTTGTTTTTTGACCTCATTGCAAGAGTAAACCTCTAAGGAATTCAGGACCAATGATGAGATGAAGGATGAAAGGGTGAATGATATGGGTGGTTAAACTTTTAGGAACTTTGGATCAATGCTAGACTTTAGGACTTGATTTGATTTTATTCTGATTGCGGATAGTCTGACTAAGTGTGTTAAGTCAAACAAGGTGATGTTGATTTTTCTCAAAGTCTAGCATAAATGATGTTTTCCAAGGTTCCAAAATTTGTTGGTGAGATGTGATTTGATTGATGATCAAGATGGGTGAAGTGTTTGAATTGATCATAGACGAACCTAAGATGGACTTGTTTACAAGACCAAGTTTTTGAAGAACATGCTTTTCCCTAGGAGTAAATCATAACAAAATACCAAAAGATCAATTTTCACATGGAAAACCATAAGATTGCAAGCACATGTGTGGGTCAGTTTTCTGTTAACTTGTTTAGATTTGGTTCCTTTTACAAACACTTTGTTGATTATGTTTCAAATTGAATGTCAAATGTCCTAATTTTCTTTTATCCCACAAAGTGTATTATGTGGAAATCAAGAAAATTAGGGAAAAAGTTTCCTAGTGTTGAATTTGGGAGAAACAAATTTAGATGTTTGAATGTTTAGAAGCCTTCTAGAGATAAAAACCTCTAGGGACAAGTAGTAACATGTGGGCACTTCCAAGGTATTTTTTCTTCCAAAGGGTTTGAGATTTTGATGATTCGTTGAATTTTTGTTTTCCACTATTTTGGGATCCAAGAAAAGTGTTTTCAATTCCAATAACATGCACAATCCTAGGATGAAAAGATAGTATTTGTTGGGATCCCACTTGGACGAATCTAGCTACACGTATTCAATGTGGATGATTAGATGCTTGACGACACAGGCTCCCCCTTATAGTCCACTCACTTCTTGGGTCATCCAAGCATAAGTACCCATGAATCTCCCCTCCGTGCATAATTTTTATCTCTACAATAGAACTGCATGTATATGTGGGGCGGCTTCAAAGGACATGACCTTTTGCACGAACAAATAGATAGGATTTTGGCCTTTTCTAAACAAAAGGTTTTAGTTTAGACTTTCCATTCATGGAGATTGACCCATGTAGTGAGAGACCATTTCTTCTGTTCTCATCGAAGCCAACCGCATGATACTGGCTTTTTTTCTAGTACCCACTTTTATATCCCGGTTGGAAATACACTTGGCTTTAGTGTGTTACCGGTTGGGTCATCCCCTTGGGTGAGTAATTTTTCCCACAAGGTAGACCCTCTAAGATAAACAAAAGCGAGCAAACATATTTGTAGTTCAATCAAAATTCATTTAGAAACAAAGGGAGAACACACACAATAAGTTTACTCACACTCGCAAGATGTTTTGTTCAATTTTAGATCCCAAATCAAAGTGTGAAGGAAATATTTTAAACAAACTAATATCAAAAAAAGAATTTTGATTCTCAAGATCACCATGAAGTGTGAGAGAAGCATATATGCCCTTTAAATGATATTAATTTGTGAAAAAGATTGCAAAACATGAAAAACACTTGTTCATTTTAGACCTCAAAAGTAGTGATTTTGATTCGTTTTAAAGCACCAAAATCCAAGTGTGAAGTTGATTGTTCAGTTTTACACCAAATTGAAATCCAGTGCGAGTTTCTAAGTTCAATTTTAATGCAATTTTTTCAAAGAACAAAAAAAATCAATCAGTGATTAATTTTAAATCTCAATTGAAAGTGAGTTGTTCTAAAATAGAAAACAAAAATAGAAATTGGAGCCTTCAAGTTATCACAATAAGCATTAAAAAATGCTTTTTCAAGTTTTCCAAATCCAATTTTCTTTTTGTTTGATTCTTGTGTGAGAGTAAACCACCATTGCTTCTTGATGCCAACCCCTGTTATGCAAAGTATTGATTCAGAAAACTAATGTTGCCAATCCAAAAGTGAAGTCTCCAAGAATGCTCCATTTAGTATTCCACATACACAACCTGAAAACACACATCATAAAATACATTAGCATTTAATTTGGCTATCAATCAAATGTACTCCACTAAAATAGAGCAATTTCATTTGAAAGAATCCTTGAACTAAAGAACATTTGAGGGAATGATGCAAGATGAAAAGTGATTTCAGATTAAAGAGTCCCTTCCGCCGATAGACATTGTTAAAGGCTTTCTATTTTCCTTTATTTTGTGAACTTGATATTAATGAACCTGTTGAGCACTCAAAATAAACAATGGCATTTACTGTCGCTACCAGAGATGACCTACACATCAAACAAGATTTCTATTCATGAGAGAACGCCTGACTTTGGGGTTTACTATTGATAGTATGTCCCCAAAACAAATGTCATCTCATAAAGATATCCACAAAATGGATCTGCCAAGATTTTTATTTACTTTTAGACTTCTTTTTCAACTAGTGTAGCGTAGAGAATTTTTGACAACATTTGAATTTTTTACCTATCGCTTCTATTGGTTATAAAAGATCTTATTATAGACTGCAAGATATTTGAATAGATTTGAAATTTCTTTTGCATAATGCGAGCAGTTGTCTTTTGCAAATAAATCATTATTTATTCACTCCCTAATTACCCAACTATCACGTGAATCATAAAGGATTCATTTATACTAGCCATAAGATATGATGGCATCATTGGATTTTAGCTAGCCATGAATCTGTCTTAGCTAGCCATGCCATGAATCTATCTTGATGAAAATCAAAATTTAATGATTTACTTCAACTTTAAGTGACTAATTTCTTGAAGTGCTTCTATGCTTTGGCATAAAATTTGTTGCATCGATTGTAGAAAATATTGTATTGACAGTGGAAATTAGTGTCAAATATTTATAGGCACCAAAGATTGAATCTGAAGACATAAAATCCGCCCAAAGCTATCTAGGATCTGTGCAAAAGATTTTTTGAAAAGGCTTTAGAAACATCGTCTATAGAAATTAATGACGACAATGGCATGACAAGTTATCACCCATCATAAGATTCCTCCTTAAATTTCCTATAATAGTTGTGTCATATCCTCAATGATGAAATTTTAGATATACACAATAGAGGGCTGAGCTAATTTTACTAAACTCACAAAAGGCATTGAGCTAATTTACACGAGCATACATTCTATAGATTCAAATCAGCAATTGTTTGAAGCAGATTTTGATTATATTTCTACGAAACACTCTTATCATATATTTGCTAAGTATGACCACAAATAATTTTTTGTCCCCTCGTGTAATGTGCAAGATATATATGCGATCTCCTGAGCATGATGTTGCTTGTAGGACATGCGTAAAAATTGACCAACTAAATAGGGAAAACATTAAACAATAACAATTTTGGTAGGCATAAATCTCGATTCCCCAACCTGTGTGTACATCATATTGGCTCGAGCTACGAGGGGGAGGTCAACCATAGCGTAAGAAATTTTGTCGACCCAACCAACCTCGCTTCAGAACTTTCCAACAACATGAGATAACACATATTGTATTTTGGTATGAAAGGTTTTAAAATTTAAACTATTATTGTCTTAGAGCTATCACCACAACCTTCATGAAAAACTTATTGAATTTTCACTTCTTTAAGGAGCAGCCTCTATTAAATGCAAGAATACCACTGCCAAAAGCAATCATAGTGTTATGTTCAACCAAGAGGATGTGTGACCAGATTGCTCATAGTATTGGTCATTTTGGAGCTGCTGCTATCCATGTTGAAAAGTCAATGGTTGGTAGTTGAAATCCTTGGCTTAAATATTCAATTTACTCAAATCAATCAAACAATATGAGATAGCAATGGCTATTAGCGCGACTAAATATGATTCAAAGCAACTGTATTATACTTGTGTGGTCAAAGGAAAAAAACTAAAGCAACATACCTATATGAATAACAACATTAATGCTGAATTAAAATAATGCCTTTGAAATTTGCACCAACTTACTAGCATTACAAAATAATATTATCAAACTAGGCCAGTATTACGTTATTCAAAACAAAAAATCTCAGAAGAGAAAGAAACAAAGACATTATTCGATTGTCACTCATGGAGTATACTTATGAAAACATCTGTCTCATGCCATCCTAGCACTAGAATGTGGACATTGAAATTCACATGAGAGACTTAAACCAGTTCATGTTGTTAGCACAAGTCAGTTTAAATCAGCAAATGCAATATCCCTATGAAATATAGAATCATGTTAAACAATGCAAGCTAAACAAAAGCATATGCAAAAAAATGATTAAACCCTTATCTCATAGTGGATTGGTGCCACTTTTTTGTGTAGGAAGCAGCCCTTTCGCTATCCTTGATAAGCAAGTGACGAAGATAAAATGCTATGATGAAGAGAAAAATTAGTTCTCACATGTAGAGAGTACCTTTGCATGAAAATGTGTTGTGTGTTTGAAAGAGAGAGGCCTTCAATTTATAGTTGAGTTTGAAGAGAGGAGAGGCCAAATTGAAGAATGTGGGACTTAAACCCATCAAATAGGAGAGATCCATTTGTCACAATGGGATTGGCCCATGATTGTGCAAATTTTTGCCAATGTGCCCATTTCAAATTTGAAAATGGCCATAAATGCATGTAGTTGAAGAATTTGGGGGGAATTTCGTTTGGCCAAAAAAGTCAAACAGGGGAGTTAATGAGGGCATATTCCTTGGGAATATGTATTCTGAGGAAAATAGGTTTTTTAATAAATCAAATTAAATGATTTATTGTGCAAGTGGATGGGACATGGGTTAGGCTTATCATTAATCAAAGATTTGACTAATTAAGCTAGTGATTAGGTGGTCTGAAATTTGATTTGCATTTTTGGATTTCTTTTAACTCAAATGAGAGGAAAATGAATATTGACCATTTAATTAAATCACAGACCATTTAATTAAATACATGTGATTTAATTAAATCAAGAGAATTTAGGAGATTAATTAAATAATTTGATTTATTTATTTAAAGAGATAACCTTGGTGAATTAATTAAATTGGTTTATTTAATTAATAGATGAAATAATTCTGAATGAAGCATGATCAGATGCATGAGTATATTTTGCATGTCTACACCTTCTATAGATAACTTGTGTCTCTTATTGTGGAATGGAAATTGAGATGAAGAGCCAATTCATGTCCTTAGATTCAAGTAAATTCTATGTATCACTTCATAAACGTTTGCCACTATGTTAGGAAAATAACCACCCCTATGAGTTAACCCAAGGAGAACCCAAACCTCTAGCCATAAATTCAAAAGAAAAATTGGTTATTAATGATTTAATTTTGAATGCTAGATGACAGAGCATCCTTGTCCAATAGTTATTTAAATATAGTTCTTTATGTTTGATACATTATCTCATATTAACATGCCAATGAACATTTCTTAAGATCTTTTGTAAGATTATTGTCTTCTCTATTTACCTAATGCTATTTTCAAATTTATAAGACATTCTAGATAAATTATAATCAACATAACTATTTCAGCTCCATTAAAAATTTGGTGTTAAATTACAAAGTGTTTAACCAAAACAAATGGACCACTAAAAATATGAAGCAAAAATTCACAAAGATAAATGATATATTGAAGAAAAATCATTGACCTATAATCAAGATCGTATTTCAAAAATTGTATGTATAAAAAATATTATTCTATACATAAGATAATGTAAATTAAATTAATGTATATTTTATACATATATATAAAATTGTACTCTAAGATATTAACTTAAATTGTGTTTATCATGATAAAATCTTTGAATATATTTACTATTTGCATTGATAATAATATTGTATTTCTAGAGGGATCCCTTCCAAGTTGATTGTTATTGTACTGTAGACCAAATTCTATACCTTTGACTTCATCTATCATCCATCAGATTTTGTATTCTCTTGTGATGTAGCCATGATCCTTTTGATTTTTGAATTTCTATGCTCGTAAGATTTTCTTTATTTTTCATTGTATAACTATAGAAATCTATTTTTTGATATTGAAGCAATCTCTATAAGGTGCACGATGTAATTTGATTCTAAATTTTTGGAATTATTATTGCAATCTCTACTAATGCTGATGTTGTGAATGCAATGGTTATCATGAAAATTCCTACACACTTCCCTTCATGCATGTATGGTTTAAAAGACTCAGAATGTATTAAAGTAAAGAACCCCTTAATAAAAAACCTTCAAATTTCTAGGTAGCTATATAATTCTATCGATGTATTCCTTGCACCTCCTCTGGGTGCATGTGCTATTAATAACAAAAATAGGAAGATTAAGATGCCTTCTCGGACCATATTCCTATTATGATTGTGAGTGAATAACTTTTCTAATTAACCAATAATCATTTCATAATGGAAAAAGTTTTATGATGTTTATAATTAAGTTGACCTCACCAGATATAATTTGTGGCACACTGAAATGTGAGTGTGATTTAAGCATAACCAAAACCAATATGAATGGGATTTTCCATGGTTTTCATTTTAATTCTCAAATTTTTTATTTTGAATTTTTTTGGTACCATAGCCATTATTTTATTTTATGACAACAAAGTTATTAATAATATATAGTTTCATATTTCATAGTTTTGTTTATGTTCTTCTTATGTTCAATTGTACTCATTTTCTTGCATTATACCTTTGCATGTTGTTGGACTATAAGAACTAGTTGGTGCTATCTACTTTATGTTAATAGGTCTTTGTTCATTCCTTGCTTTCTTTTAATAGTCATTGTTGATTCTTTTGTGATTTTGTCAAGTGAAAATATCGGTTGATTGGTATATGATATACCATGTCAAAATGGAGAGCCTACTTGTGGTAAGCATAATGTGGGTAAATTTTATTTTATTATTTGTTTTATTTTTGTGGCTGTGGATTTTATGTGATTTTTTCACTTAGTAGGCGAAGGATGGAAAGTTTTCATGAATTTAGGAAACCTTTTTTTTAGGGGATTAACTTGTAAATCAATATCCTATAATATGCATGTATAATGAGGTTTTCAAATAATAAAAAATGTAATTCAATATTAAATAGATAGTGTATAGGGGTGGTGGGCCTAGCTCGATTGGCTAAAGCATCCTGTTGTAGGAAAGAGGTCATGAGGTCTAGTCTCTCCACCATCCCCATGGTATCGAAGGGCATGTCATGACAATGCCATTGGTCATGTGAAAAAGTTTTACCAAGTGCACTATAGTTTATAGGGGGGTGAATACTTGATCGATTCCTACAATCTAAGAAAAATAAAATAAAAAATAGAAAATAGAAAGTGTATAATTTAATTAATATAATATGAGTAGTTATTGTGGGTTGGGAAGCATGCATAAAATATAAGTGGGGTGTTTATTGATAGAAAAAATGCATCACTTTTCAATTCACTTAATCCATTTCCTACATGATTTCATGAGAGGAAAACATGCATACAAGCTTATATAATAACTATAATACATAGATAAAAATATACAATCCACAAAATAACACAAGACATACCCTATGAAAACCCTCAAAAACAAAAAACCTCGGCTTCCAAAAACATCCATATTTCATTTATTATTCAAAAATAAAACAATACATGCACTTACATTGTTGCAATGAATACTTTTGAAACATCAAGCCTCTCCAATGCATCTTCCATGTACCCAAGGATGAATACACACATCCAATGTCATGATTCATATATGAAATCATCACAATGACTCAATAATATAAAATCCCACTCACCCAACCAACCTTAACCACTAATCATGTGTTTTCTTTTGTAGACACAAGATCACATAAATAAAACCATGTGAACACAAAAAAATTGGCCCCCAATTTAATATTTGGTACTAGGGTGGAACCACAATAGTGGTTTACAATTGAGAAGAGGAAGGAAAATGATATTTTTTAAA
>CM021109.1:94578192-94615301 GCA_007115665.2 Sequoiadendron giganteum
GAGAGAGGAGAGAGAGAGGGGGGAAGGGAAGGGGAGGGAGAGAGAGGAGAGAGGGAGGAAAGAGAGGGAGGGGGAAAGGAGAGAGAGAGATAGAGGGGGGAGGGGAGGAAGAGAGAGAGGGAGAGGTGGAGGGAGACAATGGAGAGAGAAGGAGAGGGACAGTGGAGAGAGGGGTGGAGGAGACAATGGAAGAGAGGAGTGGAGACAGGAAGGAGAGACAAGGAGAGACACGGAGAGGGGTGGAGGGAGAGTGGAGAATGGAGGAGGTGGATGGAGAGATGAAGGGAGGAAAGAGACAGAGAGGGAGATAAATGGAGAGAGAAAGGGAGTGGAGGGAGGAGACGCAGAGAGGAGAGATAGAGGGAGGAGAGAGAGGGAGAGAGGGAGTGAGAGGAAAGACCGGAGGGAGGGGGTGGAGGGAGAGACGGAGAGAGATAGTGAGAGGGAGAGAGAGGGAGATTGGGAGAGAGGGAATGGAGAGAGAGGGAGGTGGTGGAGGAGATGGAGAGGGAGAGGGAGAGGAGAGAGGGAGGATCGTGGAGGGGGAGTGGAGGGGGGAGACGGAAAAATAGAGGGAGGGGGTGGATGAAGATGGAGAAAGAGGGGGTGGAGGGAGAGACCGAGATGGAGGAGAATGGGAGATAGAGGGGGAGAGAGAGGGAGAGAGAAGGTGGAGGGAGATGGAGAGAGAGGGATGGAGGATGGAATGGACAGGAGAGAGTGGAGAGAGAGATAGGGGGGATGAAGATAACAATGAGAGAGGGAGAGAGAGGGGATAGAGAGGGAATGGAGGAGGAAAGGAGAGGGGATATGAGTGGACATAGATATAGAGAAAGATAATGGAAGAGAGGGAAAGATGGAGGAGATAAAAAAAAAAGACCTAAGGGGAGAGAGAGAGAGAGAGAGAGAGAGAGGGAGAAGGAAAAAGGGGGTTGGAGTGAGATATATTTATTTAGGTACCTAGGTGGGAGGGAAAGAGAACCAAGAGAGGGGATTGGACTGAGACAGAGTAGTCTAGGTCACGTGGGAGGGAGTGAGATCTAAGAGAGAGACTTCTGAGGGATAAAGAGTTATCCAATAAGGGTAACGAGTTAGAAAGCGTATGAAGGGTAAAACCTCAACTATCCATCTATGATCATAAGTTGTGCACTCTAAGCATTATCAAAGTTTTTGACCAAAGAGGGGAAATTTAGGATTTATTCAAAGCAGATCATTTGGCGAGCGCCAAATTTGGTGCTCGCCAAATGAACTACTTTGGACGTGTTAATTGACAAGATTTTCCAAATTTCCTCATATTTTTATCTGTGCTCTCTGTCTCATTTGCATGTCTTTCAATTCAAGTTTATAAAACAAATCATGATAGTGTTAACCTCTCTCTTAGCTATCTAAATATGTAATACTTTTTTCATTTTTATTTAGTTAAGGTTTTGATCCATGGCTTCGATTGTAAATGCCTCAATTTTTGGTCAAAAACCAACATGTGCTAGTTTTAGGATAGATTTTTACTCTTTCATCGAAATGTGAAACAAATTATATTTTTGAAACTAGACTCCATTCTACACATGATGAAAAAATTTAAATTTTCGATTAGTTTTCAAAAAACTTAGGGGGGAGCATGCTCAAATTTCAGCTTTTCAAGATGTGTCCAATTTGAGAATTCATAAAATATTATATATTCATTAAAAAAATTATCTGAAAGAATAAGGATAAACTACATGGTGTTAGCTAATTTCTCACTATTGGTATTTTTGAAATTCTAAAAAAATAGTTAATCAGAAAGGGGGGAGCCCTCAGGCACTATGTTGTTGTTTTTTATAAAAACAAGACCTGTTTTGCAACCCCCCCTTTTTGAGACCCTTAATCTTCATTAATTTAAAAAATATTAGTAGATTAGAAACTAGCTTCAGAGCACTTCAACTTTTTTTCTTGCCGCATCTTGAAATTTTGAGCATAACTATCTTCATTTTCTCGTGCAAATCAGATTTTGCTGATTTCAAAAAAAAAAAAGTGGCATCTTAAGAGCCAAAATTGTGTCACAAATCCATGCACTTAGCCATCCAAAAGACTAATAAAATAAATCTTTTTCTGGCTAATCCCCACAATCATCAAAGGGAAAATTATCATTTAATGATTCTCTCTATGTGTTCCTGATTTTTGGGTCGATACTAAAATACCACTTAGGGTGTCTTAGTCCCCAAAAGGTCTTGGGACCTTGATTTTGAATACACCTGAGAAATGTCCCTTTTTGGATTCTATGCCTTGAAATTTGAGCCTTGGGACTAAGATGCCACCTAGGGTTTCTTAGTGCTCCTTAGCTTATTTTCGGAATTTAGTTTCAAATATTGGTGGATTTTGGCCTCCTTTAATTAATGAATTCATATATTGGCTGCTTGTGGTGTAATTTCAGAATATTAAGCATGGATAAGTATAAATACAAGGTTCCTTCACTCATTTCAAATCAATTCTTTTGTGAGAACATTCCTAATAGCAAGTTGGAGTCCGTAAGATAATTCAATAGCATTCTATCAAGCATTTGAAGCCATTGTCAAGATTCAAGCATCATTTCAAATATCTTATTGCATCATGTTTGTGGTTGTACTAACATTTATGATGTAGGGTTTGTGATTCAAGCAAGTGTTTAGATCAAGATCAACATCATTCAAGCAAGAGTCAAGAACCACATTCATTGTAGCTATTTCACACAATTTTGTAGACTTTACAACAAGGGTTTGGTGAGTTGTATCATTACATGTTCATTCATCATTTTCCCTCCATTATTCCATTTCATTTAAAGGTTTAATTACCAACAAGGGTTTGACCAAGGTAAACCCCCATTTACTAACAATCAACAAGTTTTTCCTATCTTACATGCTTGTGATTATAGATTTAGGTTGAAGGCTTGAAGATCATTTGGAATAAAAGATTGAAAAGTTGCAAAATTGCATTACAAAGTTGTCATCTTCACAAAAACTCACCTACAGGTCAAATCTGAAAGTTTCAGAACCTAAAATCTAAGAGGAAGTAAGTGCAGACTTTGGAGCTCAAGATCAAATTTAGATTTTTCAGAAATCTTGAACGAGACTAATATGACACCTAGGGAATCGTAGTCCTCCCTAAGGTATTTTTTAGAGATTCTTTGAGATTTTGTTTCAAGATCCAAAGATTCTGAATTTTCCCTAAAAAATAGTAGTGGGACTAAGACAACAATGAGGGCATCTTTATCCTCCCTGGCATATTTGGAAAAATTCTTTGCATTTCTATAATCCTCATCACATCTCCAAACTTCCTAGGTACACACATCCTATCCTATTGTTGCATAATTTCATCATTTGCATCCCTCATTTAGCTTGCATAACTAGGTTTTGTAGGTTGAATTATTATTTATCTTTTTCAAGCATTTTCTTGGTGGTGAACCACTAAAAGCTAAAAGAACCCCCTTCCTATGTCCTTCTAATTGAGAATTGACTCACCTTGTGAGGTTGATAGTCAATCCAATTAGGGTTCTTAGGAAATTATTGAATGACCTAGAGGAATAAATGACACATCCCCACCTATTTTCCTACGGTTCATTTTGGTGAACTCGACTTCTTTGAGAATTCATTTTCTAATTTGGAGTCCATTAAAATCCTAGATCTAGGTTGCGTTCATTCTTGCATTTCATCTTGCATTAGTAAAATTACATCTAGGGTTTATCATATAAATTCATTAGTGAAAGTGCATATAGGTTACATTTTTTCTTTCTTGCATCATCTTATCTCATTGAAAAACTAAAAAGTGCATTTCTCGTCATCCTAATTGCACTTAGAAACATTGTTATTGCATTCAAAATTAAAAAAAATTCATTCAATCTTGCATCCAATTGTTTGTCATTAGTTACTTTTCTTGCATTCATTTACATAGTTTCATGGTCCCAAACATTAGGTCCCTAGGTAGGCAACCTACAAACACTGTGAATAACTCAAAATTTGATGTTTTTATTAAAAAAACCCCTTATTGGGACTAAAATTCCCTCCTTGGCGTCTAAGTCCCTCTCTAGGTTTTTTGCTTAGAATCCTCTCTATGTTGTTTTCTCCCTGTTCTAGTCCTTGGAACCTCAAAATTCCATCAGAAAAACCAAGAGACCCTTGTTGGCATCCTAGTCCCTATTGAGTTTGAGGCTGCAATTTCCATGGTTTATATTTTCTTTTCCACACTTCATTTTTTTTCCATTGGTTATCTATTTCAATGGGTTGAATTCTTATTACATGCATTTCACTAAATCTAGTTTAAAGTGCTTCATTTCATGCATTTCTCAATTCCAAGTCTGCATTTACACCATTTCATCTTTCAAGTTGTTATACAATGTAATCAACAAATTACCTTGTTTCAAATCTAAAAATTTCATTTAAACATTGCACTTTAACTCATTACATAACACTTTCTTTACTTTGCCATAATAACATGTTTTCTTCCAAGAGATGTGGCTTTGATATGGTTATGGATTACATGAGTACAAAATCCCCTCTTACGAGTTTAATTTAGAATACAACAATGAGGTCATTAAGAAACAGGTTAGTCATCCTTCTACTATCCTTCATAGTTATGAGAAAATGTTAGAGAAAAAGGATCAAACCATTAACACAATTCTTAATATCACATTGCCCATTAGTGAGGAAGGTAGTGTAGACAATCATAAAAATCATACTTTTTCTTCTCCTGATACCTCTCCTATTAGTGATGAAGGTATCCTGGCGAGACAAGGTACAAGCATTGAGATTCATGATTGTTCATATCATCCTTCCCCTCTAGAAGACATTAAAAAACAAGAATATGAGATCATTGCCACCACTTTTCTTACCCCAAATCCATGTCTCAACACCTCCCCTAATTTCAAGAAGACTTTAATAAAAGAGAATACAAGCGCGAATGATCATGAAAAACACATTTGTCAGGAGGACATGTGGATTGAAAGTCATAACCTTATCTCTCTCCTTCCTAATTTCCCTAACATTTGGAAAGCCCTATTTGAACAAAACCATATTAGTCCCTCTCTTGATGCTTCCCCTATTAGTAATGAAGTTACTTTACATGGCATAACAAGAGAGAGTGACAAACCTTTTGTTTGAATCTCCCCTAAAATATATCCCACTAGGGTAGAAGTTAGGGTACAAGAGTATGAGACCCTAGAAAACAAGAATGAAATCATCGGCAATCAGGATGATCACATCTATCCTTATCCTAATATCTCTCCTAGTTGTGGAGAAGATATTTTAGTGTTAAAGTATCAAAGCTATGAGTCACAAGAATCCTATTTTCCTCTCCCCCTCTAGAGAAAACATTATTGAACATGAGAATTCAATTGATCATTCCCTTAATTGTGATGAAGTCATTTTGGAAGAACCAATCCTTGAATGTCAAGAACACTTGGTTTGTTGTTTTCCTAAAAACTCTCCTACTAGGGAAGATACCATGGTGCAAGAAAATGAGAATATTGATAACAAAAATTCCTTAGATGAATATGATGAAGTGACATTAGACTCCCCTTCACTAAGACATCATGAAAAGTATTATGAGGCTATACACATTAGTTATCCCTTGGACTACTCTCCCGAGCCTAAACTTATCATTTATCCACCCTCTCATAAACCGCAACACAAACTTGTCCTTATCCTTGAACCACTTAAGAACAATGTTTCACAACAACTAAGTTACAATACCAGTGCTCATACATACAACACTAGGAATAATCCACAACCAATAAAAACACCTTCAACATCCCTCCCATTTCCTAATCCTATCTTATCAAGCCCCCCTCTTTTTCCTTCAAAAAGTGGAAAGGAGTATGATCTTATTGAACAACTTAAGATACTCCCACTAAGATATCACTATGGGACTTAATTTAGAATTCACCTACTTATCACACTATACTTTAAACAACCTTACAACAAGTTGTGGTTCCCTCTAATGCAAACCAAAATGAGATAGCAACCATGATTCAAGGAATAAATGCTGATATTTTTTTCCACCAAATTGAGCTCCCTCCTTTGGAATGCAAAAAAAATATGATGATTTCATGATAATAGCTCAATACAATAGCATAGGGATAAAATTAACCCTTGTTTTCAATGGCTCGACCTTAAATGTTTGTAGTATAAACCTCTTGGATAAGCTTGGTGTTGATAAATAAAAACTCCACCCAACCTCTTTATCTATTAGTGGTTTTGATAACGTGGGAAAACAACCCCCTGGGGTGATCACATTACCTATTAAAGTTGACAAAGTTACATTACAAATCCCGATCCATGTTATGCCTAATGATTTTTCATACAATCTTCTTTTAGGCAAACCATGGATTCATGAAATGCATGTTGTGCCCTCTACCCTTCATTGTATCATGGAATATGTCTACAACAAATTTTTTTAGAGAATTGAAGCGGATCATGAACCATATAGTTGTTTGAACATTGAGATAGATAAATAGAATCCTTTGAAAAAATTAACACCATTTACACAAGTTGAACCTATGCAAGAAAAAGAAAAACAAATTGAGGAAATCATGAAGCTCTTAGAAGATTATTGGGGTTCCTTAGATTTAAAACATACATTCATGGGAGAATAAAAGATCATAAACAAAGATTCAGACAAGGGAAAAGAAAAAGCAATAATGTCAACACAAAATTCAGAAGACCCTTTGAAAGCATCCACCTGAACCACTTTAGAACAAAAGACAACAAATTACATGAATTTTTTTGATGAAACTGACTATCAACAACCACCGAATCCTAAAGAAATGAAAAAGCTTTATGGAAAAGGTTATGAACTTATGAAACAACTTGGATATAGTGGAAAGTATGTGGTGCTAGAGAACAAGGTATATTTGTCCCTAGAGAGCCTAACATGCAAGAAGCAACTCATGGTCTTGGTTATTGTCCCATGATAGAAATCCAACCATCATAAAATCCTTCATTTAATATCAACACTCTAACAAAATATTCTTCTAAGCTGACCTTAATAGTAGTGCATCCTAAACTGGTAGATACTAGTGGTCCTGATTGTTATCCTTTGTAAGAAACAAAAAAAATAAAGAAATCCTCACTTAATTTAAATTTCTTCTCGCAAAACACTAATGATTTGAATTTGTTAGACTTTACACATTTTTTTAAAGGAGAGAACAAAATATTTCAATCTAAAGAGTCTTGTGTAGGTATGACACCTTGTACTAAGCAAGAGATATCTTTGTCACAAAATAACAAAACATCCTCTACTTTTGACCAAGAGAGTATCTTGACGAGACTCCTCCAAGATCATGTGGTCTCTCTCCCCCCAAGAACATGAAAGAAATTTTATTAAAAGAATTCATTTTTTGCATATCATAGAGTTCATGGTCATTCTACTAATGAATGTAAGGCTTTGAGAAACAAAATTAAAAATCTTAAGGATTGTGGCGCTCTCTCTTGGGTAGAAGCACCTAGTTCCTCTTTATATTTTGTCACATCCTTGTCTTGTACTAATTGGGGGCAAGGGGTTAGATATCCTTGTCCTCATATGCCATTATCGTTGTCTCTTTTGGCTAGTTGACCACCTTTCATGTACATATAAGAGCAAGCTTGGGATGTGGGTGATGTGCCTTAAGTTGGATCACACGTGACATTTTTCGAGCAACCCCTTCCATCCTATTACATGGTGTAGCTTATCAAAAAAATATGACTTGGCATAGGGCTTTTCGAGTAAGCTCTCATGTCTTCTTCTACTTTAAATTAATTTCTCACAACAATAGTGTCAACAATCGCTTTAAACTGCTCGGGCATACCTTGAAAATCATGTTTCATTGTGCAATTTTCTATCTTCATGTGATGCATCCTTTCGTTGGTGGTGTCAATGGGTTTGATTTCCTCTAAGAGTGTGATATATTTTTGACTTGTTCTCTCTTGGAAACATTAAGCATAATGTTCCCTAAGATGAGACGTTACATGAACTAAGTGAAATCCCTTTGAATATCCCTCTATTATTGCATTTTTTATTTTCCTTATCATAGTCATTCATGTATGGATTTTATATGGACTCCTTGGGGCTCACCTAGTGAACAACTAGCTTCACTAGCCCTTGTGAGCATGCATTTTCTTTTTTCCTTATCATATTCATGGGGGTATGATGTTGATATAAACTTCTTGGGGATCACCTACTGAACACCTAGCTTAACTAGCCCTTGTGAGCACGCATTTTTTTTGCATAGTGGGAAACATGTTCCACATGTAAACCTTTTTGAAAAATAGCCTAGACCTTGCCCACAATGCATTGGATGACTAGTCGAAGCTTGATTCATTGCATTTTTCCTTTTTCCTTCTTGGTTTTTTTTTCTTGTCTTTGATGGTGTAGGTGTTGGCAGATGGTCAATGATCCCCTTGGTATTCGTGGCATGGCTTAACCACCTCTCATGGATCCGTTAATTCTAGTGGTTGTATTAGGCATTAACAGGTCGATCTTTTGGTGCAACAACAAACATAGGGCCAACAAGTGGTATCAGAGCCAAAGGTGTCAAGTTCAAATCCCCTCAAATAACATTGAGGGGGAGATTGTTGGTAGATGGTCAATGCTCCCCTTAGAATTCATGACATGTCTTAACCACCTCCCATGGATCCGTTAACTTTGACAATTGTATTGGGCATTAACAGGTCAGTCTTTTGGTGCAACGACAACTGTAGGGCCAACAATATGCTTGTGATATGATTATGGATTCATATATCATCCACATGTGTGTTACTTTGTGCTTATGTTGGTCTATCATAGGATCTTGATCTTAGGGCCTTGGTTACCCTCTTGATTATTTTCATCCTATCTTACTAATATTTGCACATTTGAACCCCTCTTAATTGCATGGTTGGCTACTTTAGTGTGAGTTTGAAGCTAGTTCATCCTCTCACTAAAGTAGGGGCTAAATATAGTGCAATAAAATGCATACCATTACATTTTCACACTTTTTTGGGCCCACCTTGCTTTATTTATCTTTATTTAGGTCTTAATTGGTCCTATTTTACATCCACAAGCCTAATAAACTACATATTTTTCTAGCTAATCCCGATAATCATCAAAGGGAAAATGATCATTTAATTATTTTATCTATGTGTCCCTAATTTTTGGGTCGAGACTAAAATTCCACCTAGGGCATCTTAGTCCCCCAAAGGTCTTAGTACCTTGATTTTGAATACACCTAAAAAGGTCCCTTTTTGGAGTTTGTTCCCCAAGATTTGAGCCTTGGGACTAAGACGCCACCTAGGGTGCCTTAGTCCTCCTTGGCTTATTTTTGGGATTCAATTTCAAATCTTGGTGGGATTTGGCCTCCTTTAATTAATGAATTCATATGCTAGCTTGTTGTGGTGTAATTTTAGGATATTAAGCATGGATAAGTATAAATACAATGTTACTTCACTCATTTCAAATCAAGTCTTTTGTAAGAGAATTCCTAATAGAAAGTTGGAGTCCAAAAGAGCATTATATCAAGTATTTGGAGCTCTTGTCAAGATTCAATAATCATATCAAAGATCTTCTTGCATTATGTGTGTTGTTGTGCTAACATTTGTGATGTAGGGTTTGTGATTCAAGCAAGTGTTTAGATCAAGATCAACATCATTCAAGCAAGAGTCAAGAACCACATCCATTGTAGCCATTTAACATAAGTTTGTAGAATTCACAAGAAGGTTTTGGTGAGTTGTAGCATTTCATGTTGTTCATTCATCATTTTCCCTCCATTATTCCATTTTATTTCAATGTTTAATTACCAACAAGGGGTTTCACCAAGGCAAACCCCATTTACTAACAATCAACAAGTTTTTCCTCTCTTACATGCTTGTGCTTACATATTTATGTTGAATACTTGAATATCATTTGGAGTGCAAGATTAAAAAGTTGTATTACAAATTTGTCATCTTCATGGAAAAACACATATAAGTCAAATCTAGAAGTTCCAAAACCTAAGATTTGAGAGGAAGCAGGTGCATACCTTGGAGCTTAGGATCACATTCAGAGTTTTCAAAAATCTAGAATGGGACTAATACATTGCCTAGGGCATCTTAGTCCTCCTAGGGGAATTTTTCAGAGATTCTTTTATATTTTGTTTTGAAACTTGAAGATTTTGCATCATCCTGGAGGAATAATTGCGGGACTAAGAGAATGGTAAGGGTGTCTTTGTCCTCACGGGAATAATTGGAAAGCTTCTTTACATTTCTTGAATCCTCATCACATCTCTAGACTTCCCAGGTACACTCATCCTATCTTGTTGTTGCATAATTTCATCATTTGCATCCCTCATTTAGCTTGCATAACTAGGTTTTGTAGGTTGAATGCTTATTTGTCTTTTCCAATAATTTTCTTGGTGGTGAACCCCTAAAAGATAAAAGAATCCCCTTCCTAGGTCCTCCTAATTGAGAATTGACTCACCTTGTGAGGTTGATAGTCAATCCAATTAGGGTTCTTAGGACATTATTGAATGACCTGGAGGAATAAGTAGTACATCCCCCACCTATTTTCCTATGGTTCAAGCCCCAAGCCTAAAAAATTGGGGCATAGACTCCAAAAAGGGGCCCATTTAAGGAACACTTTAAATCAGGGTCTGAAGACCTTTGGGGGAAAAAGACACCCTAGGTGGCATCTCAGTTATGACCAAAAAATAAGGAACACTTAGATAAAATCATTAAATTATCGGGTAAAAGGGGTCCATGAAACATGGAACTTTTTTCCTTAGCCAAAAAAACGAAATCGGCTAAGAAAAAATAGGGACCCAATTTTTAAGAATGGGATCTCGAGCCTGAATAAAAAATGGGATCGCACTTTTTGAAAAACAAAGTCCCATTTGCTAGAGGGTCCCGAACCTGCGAAGAGGAAACGGGATCCCGGTCTGTAAAGAATGGGATCTTGATTTGTAAAAATTGGGATCCCGTTTTTTACAAACTGGGATCCTGTTTTGTAAGACTATTTATTTAAAAAAAAGTGAAGAAATCTTCATTTTCACCTGTGTGCATAGGATCCCGGTTTGAAATCTTCCTCTTTTTTTTTTTTTGCATTTTCACATTTGAAATTGAAATTGTTGATAAATTTACTTTTTCTAGAATGTTTATTTCAATTTTTATTTACATTTTAAGCATTTTATTTCGTGTTATTTTTGAAATAAGAAATTGTAGAAATAGATTAAAAAAATACGTCAAATTGTGAATATTTTCAATAGAAACAAAAAAATAAAACTTGAATTGTATTTTAGAAACAAAATTTAACTTTTGAAACTTGAATTGTTTGATGAAACAAAAAAATTGAATTTCAAAACCCTAATTGGAACGAAACAAAAAAATTGCATTTCAAAACCCTAGAAATTCACTAGTTACCTAGACACTAAATAATCTAAATATTTTTGTTTTCTATGTTCTTTTAGGTTCTTTCAATTACAAACAATCTAAAATAAATTACTTTCAATTCAACATTAACTAATTTTATATTATACATGTTTTATATCATAAAATTAATTTAAGTGAGTTTAATATTAATGAAAAAAATATTAAATAAAATAATCTTATATTCAATTAAAAAAACATCAAGTTAAAATATACATGAAACTCAATCTTAATCACACATAATTATGTGTGTCTATTGCGAAAATAGTCAATCTATTCATAAAATAAAAAAATATTCATAAACTAGGCACTAACATGCAAGTCCATTATTCCAAGGGCCACCCAAACTTCACCCTAAGTTTGTTAAAACCTAAGCCCTAAACTCTAAAATCTAAACCCTTAACAATAAAACATCCATTTTGTCTTAGGAGCTTATAATCAAATTTGGTCGCCTTAGGCAACTCCATCAAATTTGAATCTCTTAAGCCATGTCATTTTGTCATAGAACCTTACTACAAAGATCCCCTTAAGCCAATTTTGATTCCCTTAAGCCATGTAATTTTGTAGTAGAACCTTACTACAAAGATCCCCTTAAGCCATCGTATTACCGTAAACCCTAAACTCAAAACTCAAAACCCTAAATAGGCTAAAGACATCATTTTTTCACCAAATTTTATTCACTTGAGCCATGTCATTTTTTCCGAGGACCTCACTAGACATAGATCTCCTTAATCCATCCTATCACCCTAAATCGTAAATCAAAATCTTAAGGGGTCCTAATATGACATTTCTTAATGGGATCAAATTTTTTTTAAAAATTTGGTGAGGTTGCCCAAGGCAACCAAATTTAACAATAACAAGATTGTGCAAGATTATAATATGAATGATATTTGAAACAAGACCTATCTCAATCAACTGTTCCACAAGAAAAATGTTCTTCACTAAAGCATTCATTTTGTCTTAGGACCTTAAAATCAAATTTGGTTGCCTTGGGCAACATCACCAAATTTAATTCCCTAAAGCCATGTTATTTTGTCCTAGGACCTCACTAGACATAGATCCCCTTAAGCCATCCTATCACCCTAAATCATAAATCAATGTCTTAAGGGGTCCTAGTATGACATTTCTTAATGGGATCAAATAAGTTCTTAAAATTTGGTGAATTTTCCCAAGGCAACCAAATTTAACAATAACAAGATTGTGCAAGATTTATAATATGAATGATATTTCTTGATCTAGGTTGGTAAGTTGAAACAAGACCTATCTCAATCAATTGTTCCACAAGAAAATGTTCTTCACTAAAGAATTCATTCTTTCTTGGGTCCTTAAAATCAAATTTGGTTGCCGTAGGCAACTCCACCAAATTTGATTCCCTTAAGACATGTTATTTTTTCCTAGGACCTCACTAGACATAGATACCCTTAAGCCATCCTATCACCCTAAATCATAAATTGATGTCTTAAGGGGTCCTAATATGCCATTTATTAATGGGATCAAATAAGTTCTTAAAATTTGGTGAAGTTTCCCAAGGTAACCAAATTTAACAATAACAAGATTGTGCAAGATTATAATATGAATGATATTTCATGATCTAGGTTGGTCAGTCGAAACAAGACCTATCTCAATCAACTATTCCACAAGAAAATGTTCTTCACTAAAGAATTCATTTTGTCTTAGAACCTTAATCAACTATTCCACAAGAATCCTATAGGGTACTCCCATGAATCCTATCCTATAGGATACTCCCATGAATCCTATCCTATAGACCTATCTCAATCAACTGTTCCACAAGAAAATGTTCTTCACTAACTTGCTATTTCATTATATTCCAAGGGACACCAAAACTTCACCCTAAGTTTTGTAAACCAAATTTAACAATAATTATATCATGCAAGATTATAATATGAATGAGATAAATCATGATCTAGGTTGATTAATTTATGGTTTAGGGTGATAGGATGGCTTAAGGGGATCTATGTTAAACTCTAAACTGTAAACCCTATAACATTCATAAATTGTCTTATATTAATAGTTAATTGTATTTTCATTCAAGTAACATGCCCTAGAAATAAATGAGGCTTAAAAGTTTATTTTATCATATGTATTCAATTAGGCCATTTATATCGAATGGTTTAAGGGTATAAATCCTAAACATGTATCTTAAATTTTGAAATTACAAATCTAATGTAGGTTCGCTCATATCTTCTAGAGATCACATGGATCGATTCAATAATATTCGAAATCAACCTCTAGCCATCCATCTCCACCACCTTCACCTCCACCTCCACCCACTGAACCTCATAACCCCCCACCTCCACCACCTGAAATCAATGGTGCTCGTTTGCAAGAATGAATCTATTCCAATGTTAGAACCATCCAAGATCAAATCAACATTATTCAAAATGAAGAATGTGTCACACCACCTATGAGGATGATTGCATCTAGGATGCAAACCATTTTTGATGTTGTCAAGGCTATGGATTGGATCTTAGATGAGCATCAATAATGGCTAGGGGAGAGGAGAACTTCTGATTCTGAAAAGGAAAACACAAATAAATGAAGAGATGCAGTAGAGAGCCACAATAGTTTGTAAATTAAGAAAATGATCTTAAATAGTTACGAATTTATGAATTCGGTGAACGATGGATATTTTGTGTGATGAATTTGGTGAACGATGGATATTTTTAGATGGATGGTTCTAGATGGATATATATATGCATTAGAAATAAAATGATCATTTTGTGAATGTTTCAAGTTTATTGTTTACTATGTACACATGTATTAAAATTGCACATATAGTTGTTAAATTTTGAAATTTGTCTGTATGTACATAGTTTACTTTAATGATGTATGTGTTCAACAAAAACTACCAAGCCTTTGCCATTTTATTTTTACCTTGTGGTTGTGCCTTACCTTTTAAAATGCTCACTGCCCTCGGTGTGCTCCACGTGGCTACCTCGTGAAGCTTTCTTCTCTTGTATTGCTTCGCTTTTTGCCGATCTCCATCTACATGCCATGTGGTTTTCTCTGGCTGCTTTTCAAATTGGGCCCACCTTGTACTTTCTTTGACTCGTAGCGCTCCATGTGGCTCCCTCTCAGAGCTTTTCACTTGGCATCTCTTCAAATTTTTTCTGAGCTCTCTCTGAGCAACACATGGCTATTGTTGCTGTGCTAGTTACCTTTAGAATTCTGGTACACTTTCTTTTACACGCCTGCTATGATGTTTCTTGTTGTGGTGCTTGTTGTGGCGCCATGTGTTCTCTCTTGCTACTGCGTGGTTTTCCGTTCCATGTCATGGCTTCGTTGGTGTGATCCTAGGTGATTGATGTTTATTGTGGCGGATTGAGGTGATCTGAGCCATTGGTCTCTGCTCGTAATTTTTCTTCTCTTGGTGCATTTTAGGTGGTGGACTGGCCTATAAGTAGGGCCATGTTTATTTTTTTTAGATTGTTGGTTAAGTTTGCAAAAACTCCCGAGCACTAGGAAGAAGGCCTTTGTAATAGTTTTATTCAATTTGAAGACTCCAGAATGTCCCAAATAAATTCAACCTTTCTATTTATTCATGCATTTAGTGAGACTATTGGTCTTTGTCATTATCTTCTTTTATTGCATGAATGCCTGTTCTTCAACTTTCTATAATCCTTCATAAATCAATAAATATAGATCATGTTTCTTTGACTCTTTTGTGCTAGCTAAAAGTTATGCTAAGATTATGTTATGAAAATTAGAGGGTACTTCTTACATTTTTAGTGCTTTTGAGAAAATTAGCTTGATGAACAACAATTTAGTGGTTCAGGCCTTTGCATTTTGCACTGTGCTCTGATAATTTTTTTTAAGACTTTGGTCCATCACCTATAGTGTAAATTTTATATTTTTGCTATCTTTCTCACCTTTTACTCCCCCCACTAAATGAAGAGTCGGCTTCGGTAAAACCCCAAAGGTCACTTAGCTAGTGTATAATGTCCCCCAATAGCTAAGTTTCCCATGAGACTGCTGCTACATGACAAATTCTACATCAATAGCTCTTTTTATGGCATGCCCGATTGGACTGAGAACTAGCGCATTCACCTAGTTTTATAAGTGTGTATGAGCCATCGTCCTATAACTAGGTCATAGACTACAAGAGTCCCTGGGCAGCTCGTACCACCATTAGTTTTTGTACACATGAGAGGTCGGTGAGGTAGCCCTTCACCTCCTCTATCTCCTTCGTCGCCTACTCCTCCACCTATGCCTATGGCTGCTAGGAATTATATAGCTTGGGACTCTGGAAGTCCTTTAGTTGCACCTGTGCCTCCTGTAGTATGGGCTCCCATCCCTTCTTCCGCTCTAAAAGCTATCCCTAAGTATTTTGGGGATGAGTCAAAGACACCAACGAAACATCTACAAGATGTGGCAGACGTATTCTGATACATGGCGTATCAAATGAAAATGTAGCTCTTAGGTTGCTAGTCGCAAGCTTCTGAGGAAAGGCGCTAAACTAGTATAGGACTCTTGGAGCTAGTACTATTGCAACTTGGGACCAGCTCAAAACTCTGTTTTATGAGTATTTTTTGAATGCTGGCAATAGATCATCGATGTACCATCAATTGGAAAATATAAAGCGAGCTCCTCATGAAGCTCTGCCTGATTTCAATGTGAGGTTCCATTTGACTTGGCAGAGAGTGCTTGTTGGCAGCCGACCACCTCTAGATCTGGCATTCATGTTCTACCTAAAGTCAATCAATGTTGATATCTCCATGATATTACAAGCTCTAGGTAGAGACACTCTACCAAATGCTTACGCCTTAGCTATCACTGCGGAAAATAACCTAATTGTTGTCGAGAAATTGGCACCGAGACCGATAATGCCATTATTTCAAGACTGCAATTCCATAGAAGCTAAATTTCCTTCCACTAGTGTGCCTACAACTCCTCCCCAATCTATGTATGTGTATCCCAGAAGTGGTTTGAGCACAACTCCAATGATAGCTCCGATAGTAGCTCCTGTGCATAATCCCTTGGCTGCCGAGATGAACAAGATGAGAGAACAGGTGTGAGCCATGACTAATGAATTAAATACTATGAAGCGAAAGATATAAAACTATCAGAAGTTGGCTTACCAGAGTTACCAAGGTGGAAAAGCTCCGTACCAATCAAATCAGTGGCAGGATAGGTCATGTGGAAATACCTCGGCTCAGCCGAGTAACCAGATGGTTCCGGTAACCTTGCCAATGCAGACTATTCATCCTAGTTCAAATAAAGAGATAGTCATGGGGAAAAATAATTTAGCTGAGGCTGCCGATTCATGGTGATTTCCCTGCAATGATGCATACATGCGAAGAAATTGTCCGCGGGGAAATTTACAACAAAATATTGTAAACCAACGTAGCTAGGGTAGCACATCTGATCCTGGTAACCAATCATACACCTTCCAACAGATGGAAAATGTTGTCCTTGCTACTCAAATGCAAGGGATTTCTATCCAACAAGAGTCTGACATAGTTCCAGATCAAGAAATTTTTTCTTGGATGGAGGGAGAAGAGTCGACATTTTCGAACGACATCCCTATGGATAAAGTGCCCCAGGTGCAATCTGACTACAACACACGTTCAAAGTGTAGATTCACCGAAGAATTCACAACCTTGCCTACCAATGCTTCATCTCAGCCAATGCCTAGTCCAGCGGCAGGCCTATGGCTAATCCCACCATAGTCTAAGGTGGCTATTCCTAACTCTCTAAGTCCACTTCCTCCGAAGACCAAGGCTCCATCAATCACCCCTGCTGTTGCCAAACAGCCAGACACACCGGTCATGAAGCCAATATTGATTGCAAAACATAAAGAGTAAACAAACATGACTCACCAGTTGAGAGCACAGTTCAATGTGGTGGAACGATTGAAGAAGTAATTTGTTAATGCTTCTCTGTGGGATGTGCTTTCTATTCCAGAGCAGAAAGTGCTACTACAGAAGGCATTGTTAGGAGAGGATGATGCGAAGGTGTCTAGCCAGTCAAATGAAGAGAAATTATCCAGGCTAGACCTAGATATAGTTCTAACAATTCAACCGGAGGAGAAGCTCGAGTTTGGAAAAGAAAATAAGTCTAAAACTAAGCCTTTCTTTCTAACACTTATTATTGGCGACGAGCTGTTACATAATTGTATGATCAACTTTGGTGCTAGCACCAATATCATGCCAAAGCAAGTAGTTGATGCTTTGGGTTTAAAATATGAGCCTCTGAACAAAGGAGTCATGCAGCTAGATGGAAATAAGGTTGACATCATCAGGGTAATCAAGGGATTGCTTTTTAATTTGTTTGCTTGCCCTAGTATCACTGTAAATTAGGATACCGTACTCATTGATATTCCTACTCTATTTGAGATTTTTTTTTCTTGAGAATTCATAGCAAATGTTAGAGGATATCTAGCACTAGATAAGTTGCACCTGATTTTGAGGACCAAACATGGAGCCAAGATGAAACTATCATTGGAAACTTTGCATTTCGAACATGTTGTTGACAAGGCCTTGCTCAACTTTAAAGAAGCACATGCTTCAATCACTCAGGAAGAGAGGTTCAATGTGGAATTTTTGGAAGAAGAGGAGACTACTAGCTCCCAAATAGAAGATGAGGAAAATTTGTTGAAAGAGTTTATTGATACATACCCTTTCGAGAATTACCATGCAACTAGCCTCAAAACCTATGTTATACATGAAGAAGGGAAAATTATGCCCAAAGTTACTAAGGAGCCTGGAGGTGAACAATCTTTGGAAATATGGACTTCTTACTTCAATGGTGCAAGATGTAGAGTAGGAGCTAGAGCGGGGACTTTTTTGATATCCCCATCTGAGGAAAGACCTTGAGGTCGTATCGCTTCCAGTTCGCGTGGTCAAACAATGAATCGGAATATGAAGGTCTTGTCCATGGTTTAAGCCTTATGGAACAAATGGGTGCAAGGCATATAAGTGTGTTCATAGATTCAGAGCTAGTGGTCAACCAAATCCATGGAATTTCTGCTACAAAGAATATTTGTATGTGACCTATCAATATAGAGTCTGGGATTTGATTGAAAACTTTGAGGCATTCAATATTCAGGCTATACCGAGGGAGAATAACTCCAAAGATGACATAATGGCAACTATTGGGGCTTAGTTTGAGCCAGCCTCCAAATTATTAAGAAATAGGCATGTGGTGAGGGTAATTGTAAGACCCATTGTTCCAGATAACAACCAAGATTGGAAAGTGTTTGATAGTGATGCTCATATTACGTCATTCCTCCAGTCCTTTGGAGAATTTACTGATCAGCTGCAACCAAGGATCGCCGAAGCTTATGGAGATCAAATTATCCAGTTGAAACCCAATAAGCTTCCAAGAGGGCTAGTCACTCTAGAGAGCCTTTTTTATTTTGATGATGCGATGAGGGACAAAAGGAAGCTTGTGGCTGACAAGGGTGATTACACCGATTTGCATATTGGGGAAGACAAAAAGCTCAAGGTTGGGAAATAAGTTTCTCAAAGGAACAAGGACAGACTAAGGCATTTCTATGAAGAATATCTGAGTGTAGTAGAATGGTCATATGATGATCTTAAAGGATACGATCCCGAGATCATCGAGCATACACTTGAGTTATCAGAAGGGGCAAAGCTAGTTCGTCAAAGGCAGAGACCTATGAACCCAAAGATAGAGTCTCTCATGTCACAAGAGTTAAATAAGTTGACCGCATCCTGAATAGTTTTTCCTATCAAATACAGCACTTGGGTGTCAAACCTGGTGCTAGTCCGAAAGAAAAATGGGGACATACAACTGTGCGTAGACTTCTGAGACTTGAATAGAGAATCCTTAAAGGATCATTACCCCTTGCCTTCAATGGAGGTAATTTTGCAAAATGTATTTGGCTTCAAAATTTTTTCAATGTTGGATGGTTTTTTAGGCTACAACCAGATTCAAGTAAAGGAGGAGGGCCAACACAAGACAACGTTCACCACAAAGTGAGGGACTTATGCATATGCCAAGATGCCTTCTGGACTTTCAAATGCTAGAGCCACTTTTTAGAGGGCTATAGATATTGCCTTTAAGGATTTGATCAATAAAATTATACTCATCTATCTAGATGATTTGACAGTATTTTCAAAATCTATTGATGATCATTTTGATCATTTGGAGCTTGTCTTCCAAAAGTGCCAAGAATTCAGGATTTTTTAAAATCCGAAGAAATATGTGTTCAAAGCTCCCCAAGGGAAGCTATTGGGATATGTTGTCTCTAAGGAGGGTATTTCCATTGATCTAGAAAGATTTGATGCAATCCGGGAACTTTCATTACCTGTCAACAAGAAGGGTGTGTAGTCTTTCCTAGGTAAGGTCAACTTCATTAATCGATTCATTGCAGATTTTCCAGGTATTGTTCAGCCTATTACCTTAACGCTAAATAAGTACCAAATTTTCAAATGGACAATGAAAGTCAGAAAAGCTTTCGAGCTTATAAAGGAAGCTATTTCTTCTGCTCCTGTGTTGGTAAACCCCAACCTATCAAAGGATTTTATTATGTATGTTTTTGGTGGTGGCAATAGTATTGCCATAATACTTATGCAAAAGAATGATGAAGAGAAAAGGGAGTCCCATATTTCTTTCTATTCACGAATCTGGAAAGAGTACGAGGTGAAGTACAACTTTGTAGAAAAGCAGGCCTTCACTATTGTGAAAGGACTGAAGAAGTTCTGGCATTTGATATCATACAATAAGGTGATAGTTTGTGTACCGCATCCTAGTGTGCGAGAGTATATCATGGAGGTATAAATCACAGAGAAGAGAGCTAATTGGATCACCAAGATCCTAGAATATGATATTAAAGTCAGACCTATCAAGACTATCAAAGGAAAGGGACTGTGCAAATATCTCACTGAAAACAATGAAACAGTGACAGAGCCTGAGGCTCCGGAACCTGTGTTTTTGAATGAAGAAAGATCTCAAGATGATTGGCTTGAAGATAGAATAAACTTCATGCAGATGGGAAGGTATCCGATCAATCTACCTTCTTTTAAAAGGTGTTTCTATCATTTGCAAAATATTAATTATGCTCTCCTGGAGGGTGTCTTGTTTAAATTTTTTTTTAATGGCATCCTGCTAAGGTGTGTAAACAAGGAACAGGCCAAGAAAATATTAGATCAATACCATAATAGCCCAACTAGAGGACATTTTTCTACAAGGACCACGATGATTAAAGTTATATGTGTTGGTTATTTTTGGCCAACACTTTTCAGTGATGCATTTTTACTGATTAGGTCTTACAATGAATGTCAGTTTCATGTCGAGAAGAGAAAGAATGCTGCTATGCCATTAAGGCCTATAGTAGTAGAAGAACCTTTTGCTCAATGGGGCTTAGATTTCATTGGGATGTTTAACCCTTTCTCCTCAGATGGACATAGGTGGATATAGAAAGCTACGTACTACTTCACTAGGTGGGCAAAGCCAGTGCCATTAAAAAATGCAACAAAGGTGGAGATTGTTAATTTCCTAGAGGAGTTGGTAGTCAAATTTGGCCCACCCAAAACAATCATTTTCGATAATGCTAAAGCATTCCTCAGCTCAAAGATGAGCCAGTTTGCATTGAAATATGGGGTTTTCCTGAAAATCTCTTCTAATTATTATCCCCAGGGGAATGGCCTCGTAGAGTATACTAAAAAAAACCTCATCAGGTTAATAAAGAAAATAGGTTCAGAACACGAGAAAGAATGGCATAGGAACCTCCAAACAGCATTGTGCACAGACTGAATTACGCCCAAGTAGATACTAAAGACATCTCCTTATGAGATGGTGTATGGGAATGAGGCATTGCTGCCTATTGCCACATAAATCTTTGCCCTATAGTTGCTTAAATATCTAGAAATTGAACAAAATGGAGCAATAGAGGTAAGGTTTTCTGAGCTACTCGAGGTACAAGAAAAAAGAGAGCATGCCCTTGAGGCGATGAATAGCCGCTAGCAGGTGGTTAAGAAATGGTTTGAAAAAAATGCGTCGGATCAAGGGTTACAATGTGGGGATTTGATGCTCAAATTCAATGAGTGCAAAACAAAACTCGGTCAGCACAACAAGCTCAATGGCCTCTGGGAAGGGCCTTTCAAAATTAACTAGTGCGAACAGTTCAACTCTTTTGAGTTAAAAGATGAAGAAGGTAACACCTTAAGTATTCCAGTTAATGGAATACATCTTAAATTTTTTTATTAATTCTCCCTGTGTGAAGGTCGTGTAAATTGTAAATATGAAATTAGTTTTTCTTGCTTTAAAATTTTGGATCTTCTCGGTGCTTCATAGTAACAACAATGATGCAAGAAAATAAAAGAAAACATTGTAAATGGGCCAAGATTTATGAAAAGACATATATTATATATATGAGCCAAAAATGTACATTATATTGGGGGGCCAAAGGCCTTGTATCAATATTTACATATGTCCGTTATAAAGCGGAGCTTGAAAGGTGAAAAAAAAAAAGTGGGGATCATCTTCATTCTCAATTTATTAGTGGGAGGGACCAACAATCATAGCAACAGGCGATGCGAGATTGGAAAACAACATTCTTTCAAAATATTCGTAGCATTGGAGATTTTGGAATGGTTCAATGTAATGCACATGCATGAGGAGGTAGCAGTTGATGCATAACTTGGCACAATGCTCCTCATGAGTCTCCAACTTGAAGCCGAAGAGGAAGGTCCTGGTTGGAATATGTCCTCCATGCAGTTGCAATAGGCGAATGTTAAGAATCAAGGGGATCCAATGATAAAATTGAGCCACACCCATGATCTTCTCCAGGCTTCTGAGGTAGCATTGAGGGAAAACCCACTTTTCACCTTTAAGATTTTGCATTTGGAAATGCTGATGTCCAACAATGAGGCGAGAAAGTGGGAGCAGATGCTAGTATTCACCTGGTACTGTTCCTCATACTCTACACAATATTTCCCCAGGACCCACTTAATTACCTTCACATACAACAGGTTCTTTAGACCTATCATGCACTTTAAGTGCTTGCATCTAATTTTGCCTAAGAAGGCAGCTTGAGTCTTCTTGGAGACCAGCCTTACTAGAATTTCCATGCTATTTTATTTTCTGGCTAAAAGTAAAATAAAAATGAAATTACTAAGATAGGAAGCTTGCTAAGCTAGGAATGCTAGAAAACTTTGTGATTTTCAATACTGCCAAGGGTCTTATTTATAGACTGGCCAAGGTTCACCAGCCAAAGAAAGCCATAATTATGACTGAGCCAAAGTGTGTCACATTCGCCTCAGTTTTCAGTGTTGCGGCATGTGAGATGATGGGAATAAGCAAGTATAGTTGCAACTTTCTCTATTAAGTTGCCACATTCATTAGAGATAGGCCAAGTGCCAGTACGAAGAGTTGTCATCCCATTTGAATCAAAGAAAAATCTTAAAGTAAGGTTGTTGGGTGACGCATCCAAGTATGTTCAATGAAATCAGTAAATGCGTAAAGCCTATGAGGGGATTTTGCAAGGTTGTCTTGGTTCGTCTTTCAAGAAAATTAAGTGCCATCACATGTGAGATTGTTTCTTAAATGTAGAGAGTAATTTGTCATGTTGGCGTTTCTTTCACACATATGAAAGGCTAGTGATGCATAATGAAAAATAGGCATGAACGGCTCACACGTA
This sequence comes from Sequoiadendron giganteum, assembly GCA_007115665.2. Classification (NCBI taxonomy): domain Eukaryota; kingdom Viridiplantae; phylum Streptophyta; class Pinopsida; order Cupressales; family Cupressaceae; genus Sequoiadendron; species Sequoiadendron giganteum. The sequence continues at coordinate 94,601,176 of CM021109.1, forward strand.
CCCTTTTCGATTATTTTTCTCGCAGATCAAAAAGACAAGGTTAGGCATGAAGAACACATTAATTGCAAGGAGTTGTCTAAAGATAAAACAACTAAGGAATTCGTAAGAGGGAAATAATTTTTTTAGAAAATCTGAGTTGTTTGCAAAAGCTGGCAGAAAATTTCTTGTGAATACCAAAATGGCTGAGATTGTAGAGAACCCAATGCAAACCCTTGTCCCTACAAGTTTAATCAAGCAAATGAGAAGAGAACCCTACATGGAGCTCTACGACTAGGAGTCTTATGCTATTCAAAGCATCCCCACAAAGCCTTGTTGGCCTTTCACCCATCAGGTGGACCAAAGAATACTAAACACAATCCCTCATAGAGAGCAGGCTTTGGTTGGAGAGGATTGGGATAACGTCTTTGATCCCAAGCTATCCCAAAATATTAAGAGCCTTCAGGAGGCTGCATGCAAAAAAATGAAGCATGTAACAGACTCTTTCAACAACCGTCTGTTGTTTTGTGGGCTTCCACAGTATATGGTTCCTTTGGTAGACCCTTGCTAAGAAATTGTGGTAGCATGCACGGCATGCTTTGACGCAAATACTGGAGTGATAAGTGGTACTAATTTTAGGGTAGTCATTAGCCCTGAAGCTCTCCAAGATATGTTGTGCGTCCCACTTCCCTTGACCTGGGAGGTCAAAATTTTTGAAGTGAACAAAATGCAACAAAAGTGGGGAGGGCTCTAAAAGGCACATCGATTTTATCGATCTGAGATTAATCAGCTGACAAGTAACTCAACACCGCCCAAATTCCCTTTTGGTTTGAAGGCTCTGAAAGGTGGGTCTTCCTCTATCGCTTCTATGCTAGTGCTGGTGTGTGGTTTGGATATAGACAAACACACTTTTGAGTTTCAAATGTGCTTCAGTTTTATGTTCAAGAAGAATCATGAGGCTTTGCTCCTAGATTTTGCAAGAGTTATTAGTGATGGGATTTGGCAATAGCTATAGGAATTCCAGGTCGGTGCTAGGTTCAGGTATCCCTCCTTCCTAGCCTACTTGATTTTACATCAAAATCCAGATTATTTTTTGACATTTATGTCTCTGGCTATTTTTGATGAGGGCGGATTGAGAAAGCCAGTTTAGACATGGACTCCTATAAGGTCAAAAAACTTTGATTACTATGCATTTTTAGATTTATTGTTAGCCCCAAATCTGTGGGCTTTGGATGGAGTTGGCATTAATGTGACCACACACATATCACCCCAACAAAAGTCCTAGTTGGGAAAGCTGGTACCACCCCGTGATTGGTTCTTTGTTGTGGATTTCACCATACTCCACGTGTGAGGTTTCGCCCAAGAGCCCTTATGGCTCCCCTATTTTCTTTCTGACAGAGTGCTGGCCCTAGAAACAATGAGGCAACAATGTACTATTGATAATGATTACTAGGGGGGAAAGCATTTAACCTGCCATTTTATGCTGCCAATCATGTTTGGATCTGTGTTGCTAATCAAGAAAAGGACTTTAATGATTGATACTTCGGAGATTTTTCTTTCGAAGTTGGGCCATCTCGGGTTGGTGTTGATAGAAGATACCTGGCATTACAATCCCGGAAATGATTTATCAGGAGTTGGCATCGAAATCCTACATTCACCTCAGCCATTCTGAGACCCTCGAAGGAATGTCGAAGAGGGTAATCTAAGTAAATATGTGGGCCTTGAGTATTTTTCTACTAAGGATGATCGATTGCCATGGCTGAATTTTTATTACATCGTGGGTAAAGCCAACCCAAGGCAGAAGATCAACCCATCCCTGTGCACCCAATTGACTAAGCTCAATTGGACATCCGAGAAGATTCATGAAATATGGATATACCAGCAGGAGAGTCAGGCAACTGACAAGCTTCATGAAAAGGTGGCCCTTGATGAAAGATTTGATGATATCTGGGAGAACGAGCATCCGAACTTAGAAATTTCTCCGAACGATTCCACATCTATGCAACATTATAGAAGGGAAGATATTTCCACGAAGCCTAGGGAGGAAGTAACTTAGAATCCCCTTGTTGTTGTCGGGAATCCAATGCATAAGAAGGATACTGGTAAACATCCTGCACAAGAGGAGGATTTGCACGCACAAAAATCAGAGCCATCCAGCTCCTCTAAATCAACACGGAAGCGGGCGAGGACTACCAGTGGTCAGAGGTGGGTCATTCTTGACCTTGATGATTCTCTAGAGGAAAAGTGGCAACAGACCTGAGAATCTGGTGGAAAGGAAGAGCAATCGCTGGAGGAAGTTGTCGAAACATCTCCAGCTCCACATGAGCCTCAGGTAACATTTCCTCCCTCTTCTCTCTCTACCATGTCTTTGGTCTCTTCATCGTCTGCCCCTGCTTTTACATCTGTGCCAATTTTCTCTGCTACTGGATATCCTAGGGAGTCCAATCTTACCCCTCCTAGTTTCTCACCTTCATCCTCTACTTTCCATACCTTGCTCGAAATGCAATTTGGTGTAAGTGTTGGGCTCATGAGCCAACAATTTTTATCTCCAAGGCCTACCCCTATAGTTGGCACATCTCTAGTTTTCCCCTACACTGCATTATCATCCCCTCCGAGTGGTCATTTCATTCCACCATTCTCCTCAGCCATTATAACAAGGCCCAACAAGACTTCTGATGCGTTGAGTAAACTATTTTTCTCACTGGCCATCCCATAGGAGTTCCCTTTTGCTAGTGGTTTGGGCATCGTTGGCCACAAATATTTCTCGCAGGTTGATGCAAACAAGAGCACCCAGGCTAACCACATCAATAAAAGAAGACAAAATGATGCAACTAGGTAGGCGAAGCCTCTCTTTCAAACTTTATTCAATGAAAGTCAAAATTACTTGACATTTACAAAAATCACTCCTAATGTGATTAAATCGGTAGGAGAAATGCTACCGAGTGATTATTCTATAAATGCTATCAAGCTAGACTTGTAGCAGGCCCACCCACGAGATAAGGTTGAGCTAATGGAAGAGACCCAGAAAATAGTGACCACTGATTATCTCAAGCTCAACTGACAGATGAAGAAAAATGATGATCAGATAGCGGAGCTCAAGGGCAAGGTCGACATCTGGGTAAACAAGTTTAAAGCCCAGGAGAACGAAATAAGGTTAGTGGAGAAGGAGAGGAGCACCTTCGAAAGTCAAATCAAGGAGCTACAAAATATGAGCATGGAGATTGTTCCAACTCTCCAGTAGGAGGTTGAGCAGAGCCGAGCAAGTGAAGAAAAACTCTGTGTTGCATCTGAGCAGCTAAGCGAGGGAATGAAGGAGCTCTGACGGAGTACAGATGCTGAAATCAATGAAATGAATGCCAATTTGGAGTTGGAAATTCAAAAGGAAAAGCAAGCCAAACTGGCCCTGGAAGAAAAGGAAAAAGTGGTTTTCGCTCTAAAGGTGCAAGTGTCCACATTGGACAGAAACTTGTTAGAGATGAAAGAAAATTTGAGTAGCAGAGAGGCAGAATTGGCTACCCTAAGGACCCAACCTCTTGCGCCCCAAATGAGCTCGTTGGTGATTTCCAAAGAGTTGTATGCATCATTATAGGACAAGGTGAAGGAATTGTGCCTTACTCTTCAACCCACCTTAAAATTTATGGCGCAAGCGGCTAGCCTTTGCAGAATAGTGAGTGAATCAATACAACAAGTTTAGGAGTTAACTTCTGACAAGGTTCTGGAGGCTAGGATTTTATTGGGCAAGTTGTATATAGCTTCCAATGAAGCTTTGAGCAGCATGGGCATTGATGATCGAAAAGTGGTGGCCATGGGCATCAACATCCTCATCTCTATGCACGAGGTTGTTCAACAGGTGGAAGAATGCAGGGCTTGGCTAAATCAGGTTACCAGTGACATGCAAGAAAAATTTTCCCGCTTAACTCAGAGAGGCCTCCCTTCGCCCTTCATTGCAGATCAGGTGATAGTAGGTGTGGAACACATTGTCGCTATGATGAAAGAGAAGAAGTAGGACCTTTTTGTCTTCTAATATTTTGATCAATCTTCGACCATCGAGGAAATTGAGGGAATCGTGCATCAATCGGCATAACTCTTTTTCCAATTAGTATTGGAAATGAAAGTATTAGGCAGATTGCCTTTCAAGGCAATTATCTATCTTAAGCTGGCTCATGAGAATCTGTGAGCTCTCTCTGCACCGTCGAATGAAGTCTGGACTAGTCTACAGGCTGCCCTCTCGAGGTTGTGAGCATTTTTGGGATACTAAACCAAAGTTTGTGGGGTTTTTCATTCCGCGAGCGAAATGCCCCTATGAGTCGCCAACTATTCAACAAAAACAGCCAAGCCTTTGCCATTTTATTTTTACCTTATGATAGCACCTTACCTTTTCAAATGCTCACTGCCCTCAACATGCTCCATGTGGCTTCCTCGCGAAGCTTTCTACTTTTGTATGACTTCAATTTTTTCTGGTCTCCGTCTGCGTGTCGCGTGGTTTTCTCTGGCTGCTTTTTGAGCTGGGCCCGCCTTGTACTTTCTTTTGCTCGAAGCACTCCATGTGGATAGCTTTTTGCTGGGCATCTCTTCGACCTTTTTCTAAGCTTTTTCTGAGCAACACGTGGCAATTTCTACTGTGCCGGTTACCTTGAGAATGCTACTACACTTTTTTTTACTCGCCTGCTACCATGTTTCTTGTTGTGGCGTTGCATGTTCTCTCCTGCTGCTGTTTGGTTTTCTGTTCCATGTCGTGGCTTCGCTAGTGTGCTCCTAAACGATCGATGGTTTTTGTAGTAGCTCAAGGTGATCTAAGCCATTGGTCTCTGCTCGCAGTTTTTCTTCCCTTGGTGCATTTCAAGCAGTGGACTAGCCTATAAGTAGGGCCATGTTTCTTTTTTTCTAGGTTGTTGGTTAAGTTTGCAAAAACCCCCGAGCACTAGGAAGAAGGCCTTAGTAATAGTTTTATTCAATTTGAAGACTCCAGATTGTGCCAAATAAATTTGGCCACTAAACGAAGAGCCGGCTTTGGTAAAACCCTAGAGGTCACTTAGCTAGCACATAATGTCCCCCAATAGCTAAGTTTCCCATGAGACTGCTACTACATGCAAAATTTTGCATCAACAGTATGCATGCAAATTATGCATGGTATTTTTTATTTTAAATGTATGTAAAATGTATGGTAATTTTTTTTTAAAATGTATGTACATAGTTTACTTGATCAAGTTCAATCAATGTATATGTGTGTTTTAATTTTATATGATCTTAATATATGTATGCATGTATCATATTTAAACAAATTTGTATTTGTGTTTCAAATTTAACTATTTCTTGTAATTTTTTAAGTTTGTATGTTAATTTAGTATAATTTAATTCAGGTGCACATTTTTATCTCATATCATGGAAGAATTTAATATTGATGATATCATCAATCCACCACCTTAGCCACCTCCACCTCCCCCTCCACAACGTGTTGCATCTGATGAGGCTCGCTTACGAGCACACATAAATGATTAGGTTGCATCAATAAATAATTAAATCAATGCTATGCAGAGTCAAGCATTGAGTCCACCCCATGTTAGACATTTTGCATCTGCAATGCAAAATGTTGTGCATTCCATTAGATACATTGATTCTGATCTAGATAGGCATAGATGAGATAGAGAAGAAATGAGATAATTTTATGCTGATGGTCTCTCTTATAAAGAAATATTAGACCTTAAAATAATGAAATCCCACCTAGCCCCCTACTTTCTTGACCCCATTACTCGACAACCCATTCCTGCAAACAAATATAGAATATCCATGAGGTGGTGCATACATCCACAAATGAGTGCACATTTTTGGGATCGATGGTATATGGTTTTTGATAGTCCCCCACAAGATAATTGGGAGTTCCTATTGTATTTTTTGAGGAAATTATATGTAGAGTTTTCTATGGGGAAAAATACCAATTATTTTGATTCTAAATCATTTTAGGGTGTTGGTGGCGGCATGCCACAACAGAGGTTAGCAGCAAGGGTTGATCCCCAATGCCCTGTGCATGCACAACCGCTTGTTGTTGCTCCTAGTCCTCCCATTCCTGCACCTATGCATCATCGATCTATCGTCTTGACATTAGGTTCCCTTAGTATACTCATAGGAGACCTTGATCAACATGCTTTTTCTATAGCAGGTGGGGAGCATAGAGATGATGGTGATGGAGGAGTGTTCTATGGAGCTAGTCTGAGTACCACTCCAGGAGTGTCCAGGTCCGTCCCGCATGTATGTACCAGTTTCCATCAAGTATGTTATGGACCTGATTAGGCCACACCTAGTTCAAGTGGACATGGAGATTTTGGTGGTTCATTTGGTCACATCAGTTCATTTGTAGAGTTTCTTACAAGAGGCAAAAATATTGAGGACATTGGTACACAGGTATAAATATGCATCTACGCGTTCATTTTATAAGAATTTTGGTGAATGTATATATCAAAGTAAAGTTTACAATACATTTTAACAATAAAAATGTTTGGTGTACAGACGATAGTAATGATGGGGCAATCATCCATTCCACGAGTACATACATTGACACCAGTCCTAATCAGCAACCCTTATGGGGTATTTTGATTTCAATTTTTTAAATTATAAATGAAATTATTTTTAACTTGAGTTTTAAATTTATAATTGAATAAAATATATGTTTGAAATATTTATGCTGGTTTAGGTGAGTCAATCGGCTTCCACATCGATTCCTCCCAAGGGGTTGTCGAGCACTCCTCCACTATCAGTCATCATAGACCAGGGGTAGGTACATTTATATTGTAAATTGTTTAAATTAAATTAGTATAGTTACAGTTATGAATTTTTAATTCACTATATATGAAATTTTCATGTACACTTGTAAATATTATAAGCTAGTGTTACATTTCTACATGTATTTCTAGGCTGATACCACAATCAGAATTGGCATCGGGCAAACATTTGATTTTGCGCTTACTCATGAGGCCTTTGATTTTTAGGTTGTTTAAAAAAAATTCTACACAAAATGTGCAAACTTGAATATATATATATATATATTTACCTAATTCAAGTGTGTAGATGCTTTAACTTTGATCTTGTAGGACTTTGTTAGTACGACTTTCAGCCCTGACCCAAACATAGTTACACCTCTAGGAGGGCATGCAGAGCAGGCTCCAGATCAAATGGTAATTTAATTTTTTTATTATATTTAAATTCAATTATAAATTATATATTGTGAGAATATAACTAAATAATTTTAAATTTCAAATTGAATATTAATATAATTTGAGCTAATACATGTTTTAAATTCTTTTCCTTTTATAGCATGTGACACATCTAGTAGTTGAGAATGCACAAACATGTCTTGTAGAAGAGGGTGCACAACCTATGGATATGGTTCAATTAAAATATGATAAATTATAAATTAATTTCAATTAAATCATTTTTAATTGTAGACTTGTGCATCTAATTTCAACTTGTTTTGTCTTGTTGTGTAGATTGATTCAAAGAATGTAGAGGTTGCTTCAAGTGTAGTAGAGCATCCAAACCCAGATATGATGGTAATTTAACTTTAATATGATGAATTATAAATTAAATTATCATTAATTTTTTTTTCATTATCTTACATATGATTTCATCTTTCTCTTGTACATAGTGTTTCAGGTCATCTCCATAGTTCACATGGCACGAAGAGGTCTCTTGATTATAGAGACAATACATGACCTAGAAAAATGATTTTGTGGGTTATATTTTTTAATTTTGTGGGCTATATTTTTGGGTTGTCATGTACTCTGTTGGACTTTATAATTCATGGTTCTTGAGTACTTAGTTGGACTTTAGTTCATGGGTTGTACTCTAATGGACCTTTTTTTATGCACTTAATATATTGGTTTCATGCACTTAATATATTTACATAGATTATGGACTTTATTATTGTTTGAAATTTTAATTTACTCATATACATTTATGCATTTTATGTTCATAGTCAAGATATTAATATAGGACATTAATGTGAAATTAAATATAAATATGAAATTAATAAGACATTTTAATAATTATAGTTTACAAATTTAGTGATCTCATACATGATATGTACATTCAATAATTAGCTATAATTAGTCAATGAACTTATTCAATTCACGTCAATCAATAATTAGTCAATATAGCATAATTTACAAACCAAAGAAATTCGTTTATATACCAGAAAGGATAAATTTTTAAGAAATAAACAAAACCATACAAGATTAGAGAAGAAAAGCATTAATAAATTCTATAAAGAATAAAATCCAACACTAATTTATAAGCTATCAAAATAAATAATGGCATCCACTGCTATTTTTTAAGCTGTCAACACAAATAATATAATTCAATACTAGTTTATAAGTTGTAGATTGAAAAAAAATAAGGGGACATCTTAAGGGGTCATAATACAATGTCTTAAGGGGACATCTTAAGGGGTCATAATACGACATCTTTAGGGGATGTCTTAAGGGTTCATAATAGAACATCTTAAAGGGATGTCTTAAGGGTTCATAATAGAACGTCTTAAGGGGTCATAATACAAAGTCTTAAGGGGATGTCTTAAGGGTTCATAATAGAATGTCTTAAGGGGATGTCTTAAGGGTTCATAATAGAACGTCTTAAGGGGTCATAATTTAAAGTCTTAAGGGGATGTCTTAAGGGGTCATATTACATCTTAAGGGGTCATATTATGTCTTAAGGTGATGTATTAAGGGTTCATAATACAATGTCTCAAGGGGATGCCTTAAGGGGTCATAATACAATGTCTTAAGGGGATGTCTTAAGGGGTCATAATACAATGTCTTAAGGGGTCACAATACTTAAGGGAATGTCTTAAGGGGTCATAATACAACATCTTAAGGATATAATTGATTTAACAATAATGTATGCATGAAATTTAGTGATTTGAAGACATACAAGGACATATATGTACATATATGTCATCTCAAAACAATGTTTACAAAATTTGGATATGCCATCTCAAGAACATCTCAAACTCATGCCAGAATGTACTAGGTCTTCACACTACCTAATATCAAAAAGGTACAAGCAATATCAATGAAATCATCAAAACATACATATTTTAATTTATATAAAACTATCTATATGTACACAACTCAAGTACCTGCATTTAAAAGTATTCCACATGTGTGTAGGTTGAATCCAGGCATCCTCTCCTCTTTTCTTCAAAGTATGAGATCAATGCAATGATGTCTTAAGGATACAAAAAATTATGATAAATAAATTTTAACTATTAATGTACAAGCAATATCAATATGTAATCAAAAAATGTATTTAAATATATTTTAACTAATAATTACCTCTATTTAAAAGGACAATATAGAACTTAAACTATATTTACCTATATTTACTTATTCCATTATACCATTTGCATCCTCTCTTTTTTGTAATGCATCTATGATTGTCTAATGCTCTTCCATAGAAATTTTCCATAGCACTTTATTTGCAGGTCTTCCACGATACCGATCTAGTTTTACATTCGTTGCCACTACCAAATGTGAATAATGTATAATTTTTTTATGCGGTTCATAATCTTCGAATGCAGGCAGACCATTCTTCCTTGCTAGGTATTTTCATAGTCAAGTGTCAACAACCACAACTGATCCTATTGGAAAATATGAAAATAATCATCATATAAGCTTTCAAAATTTTCTTAATGAGATGAAAAAATTGTTTAAGGGGATAAAAAAAATTGTTATCAAAATTTTCTTAAAGGGATGTCTTAAGGGGATCATGGTACTTGTTGGATAATCATAGCCAAAATCATCTTCTGAAGGTGATATTAACTTATGTTTACTCTCCACACAACGAGAAAACAATATTTTGTTTGCTCTTCATTCCCCTCAGGTGCAACAACAACATACACATGTTCTGTAAATAAAAAATGATTTAATAACTTGCACATATCAATATTAAAAAATTAGTATTAAAAAATAACTTAATAAATAAAAATTAGATGAAATAAATTGAATTAAATTATCTTCTTGTACAAGGTTTGAAACACGGTCATAGTCTTCAGATGCAAATACTTGATCATTTTCTTCAATAGTTCTTTCATATTGATCATGTGCTTGTGCAGGTGTGAACGATCTTTGCTCCCACTATTCAACCCATTTTGTATTTTCACATGCTTCCCAATCTCGTGAGATGCAAAACTAGAAAAAAAATGCAAGCTCCCTTGTCCAGATAGTCCATGTGCTTGTTGTCAAACTCCTAAACGAATTCCATTTAGTAGATCCACTAATTGTCTCACAGTCAACTCTAGGTACAATGTTATCTTCTTCAACCAACCAAAATAGTCAATGAACTCTTGAGTATTCACTATAACTAGGTGTAGATAATATTGTATTACACCAATCGACAATCCCACGTGCATCTTTAAATTTTATTAAATCTTCAAATTTTAATTGTTCTCTAGAAAGAATTTTTTTGACACACACACCATCTCCATCATGTTCTCCTTTACCATGCCCAGCTTCAAAGAAAATCCATAGATGTTGGACATTAAGTTATTTGTGAATCCTACTTAACCAATAGAACATTTGAGCATTCTTGAACTGCCCTGCACAATTATCTAACCATATGAGGTGTTCTTTCATATGGATTCCTCTTTGTCTTAATTTTTTGTAAGATATATTGAAACAGTATTGAACAAACTTTGATGAGTGTAATCGATTGTCACTCAAATAAAAATGATACTCCCTCAAAAATTTTCTATCATCCTTAGTGCTATTATTTGTATGTCTATAAACAATATGGAAAAACATGGCTACTTGCACTGAATTATAATACTGTGATTGAATTTCCTCTTGAGGAGCTAGAGTATAATTTTCTGTAAAATCAACCACTAAAATTATAGCACCAATTGGAAATGTGTTTCTACATGAACGAAATTGGCCATCAAGCCATCAAGCATGTTGAGAGTGCATGATATACTTTTGTACTATCTTATTCTTAAATTCACTCATGAATTCATGCACACTAACTTTTTTTGTAACTAAATCAAAACACTTTCCTAGTTTTCCATCTTTTAAAGAATAGTGAACATTCTTAAATCTTTTAACTTCTACTAATTCTTCTCCAAAATCATTATCAACACTTTCATGCATATAAATTCCTAAGAATGAAAGGTTTCCACAGTCAATGCATTGTCTAGAAATACAAGAACTTAAATAAAACAATTTACCATTAGATCCTTCACAAAACAAACATGAAATAAACTCCCTTATTGCTTCAGGTGGCATATTAATACTGTATTCCTGTATAATCATGTTAGTATGCAAGGTACAATGTATATATCGAAAAACATCATAAAAATAATGAAATTGAACATGTGTTTTAGAACAACAAGATATTTGTTTCTTATTGATTTTTACATACCACGGTTTACATTTTTCAAAAGACCTTTGAATTATTTTAATATTACCAGGTAACACTAAATCACCACAAAATTTTCTATAAAATTCAGTTTATGTTGTATCTAAAAGGTGTTTTGGGTGAGGATCATGAAATTCAGACCCCACCCTTAATTTTAAAACATCTCTAGCATTAGATGAAACCCTAGTATTATCATGCAATATTTTTCAATCAAATATTTAATTTCAACATTCAATTTCATATCAAACCTCAGGAGTCAACCACTGAAACTCCAACATTGGTTGATAGGATCATTTTCTATAATTATTCTTCTTTTTGCCGCTCTTACCAATGTTTTAGGATGTATTCTTAAGACTTCACTAATATTTCTTATCATTCTTTTATTTAAAGTTTATTTATTAATTATAGTAGTTTTTATAGCTCTTCTTGCTGCATTTTAATCTTTAGATCGACTATTTTTTCCAATCGATTGAATGTCACTAGCAAAAATACACATAGCATGCTTTAATGATTGATCTTTTCTTTTTGGTTTAACAAAAAAACCTAACCTTTTCATTATTTTCCTCATTTTTTGCATTCTCATCAATTGCATCATTAGTTGACATTGAATTGTAGTTTTTTTACGATAAAATAATTCCTTGTATATTTTATTTGCATGTGTTCTTATTTTCTTCCAATAAATTTGACCAAGAAGATTACCAAAAACACCACTTTCAATTTTAAAAAAAGTATTTTTATTAAATTCAACATCACATTCTAGATTTTCATCTTCATCTTCATTTTCATTTTCAACTTTAAAACGATTTACATTTTCATCAACAAAATGGTTTTCATTTTCATTTACATCAACAAAACAATTTTTGTTTCATTTTCAATAAAGGGATTACTCTCAATTTCATTTTCAACAAAAGGATCATTCTCATTATAATTTTCAACAAATTATATAAAAGTTTCATCTCTCTGAATATTATCAATGTCAACATCATTAAGTCTAGCATCTTGTAAAATTTCTACATACAAATTTATCATTTCACTAACATGTGGATTTGAAGACGTAGCTGGATTTGTGCATATTGAAATATTCTCCATAACATTGAAAGAGGGATTTGAAGATATAGTAGTACTTGATTGTATAATCATATTCTTCTCCAAATTGACTTCTTGCAAATTCGCTTCATATACAACCATGGTCTCCTCTATGTTTTCATCTTCAATAGTTGTGGAATTGGATGCTCCCCCATCATTCATTGATTTAATTCTCATTCTTCTTTCTCTTTGTCTCTGTCTCTCCTTGTCTTTGTTTGCTTCAATTTCTTTAGGATTCAATGGCTTCCTCCTCTTATTACAATATTTATTTCGCATGATTATAAAATTCTCAAGCACAAATTGAAATGTAAATAGTGAAATTCTTCAAAAGATTTGATTCAAATTGGAAGTTCAAGACCTATAAGGACTAAATTTTTCCTCTTGTGTTCCTCAAAACTAGTAGAAAACTAGCACAATTCTACTTTAAAACTAATTTCTTCGTGCCTTCTTTGAAAAAATTTATCAAAAAATCAAGTCACCACCTGTAAAAAAAATGCTCAATGAAAAAAATAGAGCAATTTTACTGTTCTCAGCCGTACATGTGAATTTGCAGACTTCACAATAAAAAATTGACAGTTATTTAAAAAAACACAATTGATAGAGAAACGAGATCCCGAGTTTAAAACAGGATCCCAATTATAAATCGGGATCCCGTATTTAAAGATACGGGATCCCGTTTTAAACTCGGGATCCCGTTTCTTATAATTAAACGGGATCCGATTCCGCTGTCAACGGTCACTGGATTTAATTATAAGAAACGGGATCCCGTATCTTTAAATACAGGATCCCGATTTATAATTGGGATCCCGTTTTTTTTAATTTGAATTTTTTTTGGCCTTGTGGTCAGGTTTTTGCTTTGGATTTTGGTTCGGGAAAAGTATTGGGAGTCCGAACCTAGGCCTTCAAGCTGGTTTGACCTGCAACTTGAAGGTTCTAACAATGTTAGGGAAAAAAATCGAGTTTGGACATATGGCTGACGACTTTTTTTGCAGAATTTTTTAACGAAATTAAAACCCATTTTAGATGAGACAATGCAAATTTCAAATATGTAATTTTTTTTACAATTGAATTATTTTTTCTATTTTTCAATTAATTTCTGATGAAATTGGTCCATAAACTTTAAATATCAATGTTTTTTACTATTTTAATAACTTTTGATCAACATAACATTTTGACGAACGGATTGCACAAGGGCAAGCCTCAGACAATTCTTTTCAATTTAAAATAAAAAGAAATGCAAAAAATGATAACTTTAGGTCATCTTATGTGTGTCGTACATGACGATTTTTCTAAACATCAAATATGCCTGATAAAAAATTAACAAAAAAAAAATATTCAATAAAAAATTACAAAAAAATATCCACTGCACACTTTAGTGAGTCACAAGTCTTTTCCCAAAAGTATTTAGAAAAATATGATAATTTAAGTCAAAATATGGATGTCGTACACGTGCATGGTATGGTAAAAAAAATGACTTTTAAATAGTGGTTTTTACAAATGCCTATTGAAACTCAATTTGTACAATCTAGGTATTGAAATAAATTACATATTTGGAAACTAGACTCTGAGTACTACATTTTATGATTGGTGACTTGTTTGAAGATTTCATCTCTAAGTGCTTCAAATTTTAAGGTCAAATGTGTCAAACTCTGAAAATCAGA